>MU386538.1:1421202-1751942 GCA_022497025.1 Hypoxylon sp. FL0890 | reverse complement strand
AAGAAGAGGAAGACAAGGAAAGAAGAGGAAGACAAGGAAAGAAGAGGAAGACAAGGAAAGAAGAGGAAGACAAGGAAAGAAGAGGAAGACAAGGAAAGAAGAGGAAGACAAGGAGCCATTAAAACTTTTATGCCCTGTCTAGAAGCCACATAAATGTGTAAGTTACCTACCTAACCTTCCGTATCCTTATTTAGACAGCGATGCAACCTAAGTCTCTAGGTTAATAGTTGCTTAGATGTTTTAACGTCGAGTAACTTGTCATACGGGTATATATGGCTGGATCCGTATGGGGTAGGTACGTACCGATGAAGTCGATGACTCTTTTGTGTTGTGCTGGTGACCCGCTACCCATGAAGGAATCTCTATGCGAAAATGGACTGCTTTAGTCGACACTTAATTACCATTTCTCATTAAGATTATCATCTGCCCCTACACTATAACCTTAATGCGTAGCAGCAACCAGTATAAAAGACATGGATTAGATATGAAAGATGAATACACCCATTTCAAGGCCTATAAACAAATAGTGCCAGTACCCCTCATCCTCTCCCAACGCCACCCTTAGAACCCACCAGTCCCCTGTACCCTCTTAATCGCGCCCACAACGCCCCTAGCCCAACTAAACCTCCCCGCATCAACCCCCGTCGCACCCTGCGCCTCCAAGCCCTTTTCATCTCTCCAGACGCCATCCTCGCTGCTCACACGGCCATACAAATGCGTATTCTGGTTCCTCCGCAGCGCCGCGATCCACGCGCGACAGATCTTTGGGCTATCAATCATGATATTGATCTCCTGACTGTGGAACCAGCTCTGCGTGTCCTGATTGCCGTTGCCGACGACGCCGATGTGCTCGTCGGCGATGAGCAGCTTGACGTGGCAGGAACGCTTCTTCTTGGAGGCGGGGATGGGTGCGACCTGGTCCTTTGCAACGTACCAGTACCAGTGTAGATGTTGCTTCGCGGTCGCAGAGAGGAGGGTGGTGTATAGGCGGTGGACGATGGACTCGTTGTGGCCGCCTTGCATCGGGAGCATTTCGCCCTGTTGAGAGGAGTTAGTCCGGTGTGTGAAATGTGTGTGTCGGGATAACACTTACCGAGTCGTTGTAACCAAGACAGATGTAGCAGTATACATCTACGCCACGCTCGCACGCCTCTACGATAGCTGGGATCAGGGGCTCGGCGTTCAGAGTTGGGGACTGGATGAAAACATTCTTCTGCGCGTTTCTTAGAGCCGACAGCCAGGCGGCATTCTGAGGGTTCGACACGGAGGCATGGTTCGGAGTTCCGTAGGGAGGCCGGCACACGAGGGCCATTGGAAACGGCTCGTGCGCTGGGTGCGGTATGCAAGGAGTCATCTCGTCCTGTGGATCGCACTCTGGAGCGTTACCCTCAAACCCTTTGTTGACCGTGTGGTTGAGGTGTCGTGATACGGCTTGCATCCGGGTTTCGCCAGGCTTCGGACTTACAGACGCCTGTACGCGCTGGATTTCTCCAGCGAGGTTTTCATCATAATGAGGGTCCTCTGCGGTGTGTTCCGGAAGCGTGTCCGTTTGTATGAGGGGCACTTCCGCCTCGGAGTTGAGTTCTACGCCACTATCACGGGGCTGGTGAGTATCGGGTACTGTGCCATTGCCATCCAGAGAAGTTGCTTCAGCGGTTCCGTCAGTGTGACTTGGCATCTCTGTCGCTCTTCTCTTCTCGAAGGCTTCTAGACCATAGCCCTCTCCGCTCGGCAGCTTGTCTGGATCAACAATCGCGGAGTGGCCTTTAATAGTTCCATCCGGACTGAAAATGGCAGCATGACTAGCATCGAAACTTCCGATTTCGCTCTTAACTGCAGGAGAATCAAGCTGAGGTAATGGAGGCTCGAGTTTCTTATGCCAGCTCAGGAGCGCCATATCGTACATTGAGTCAACGATAGGGCCTTCAACCTGCACCATCATCTCCACGTTATCATTGTCCTGGATATTGTTACTCTGCAACACCGCGACTCTGCGGTCCACGATCATGTACTTAGCATGAAACGTGCCCAGCAGGGGGCGATGATAGTTAATGACCTGCAGATCAATATTCGGAATGTCATGCGAAGCTGGCAACGCAACAGCATTCCCCGTGTATTCGCTCTCGGGGACCATGTAGTGGGGCTCGAAGACCTGTTTTGGACTCCCGCGATCATAGATGATCTTCATCACGATCTTAGTCCCTCGCTCTCCAGCACGACGCGAAAGCTCCCTTATCGCATTTGTGATGTACTTGGAGGCTACTCCATTCTGCCAGAAGTTGGTTGCGAGGAAAACCTCCTTTTCGGCGCGGACAATGAGGTTTGACATGTGCCTCACAATGTCGGGGACGCTTCGCAAAAGTTAGGATTCACCCGCGGGAAGCTTGTCTGGAAATATGAGGTACTTACACAGAGATGATGGTCAATGGCATGGTCCCGCTACTTCCCATTAGAGAAGGGCTCACCATACCACACTCCAAGTTATGGTCAAGAGTACATAGCGCATCGTGATACATCTTGTAATGTTAGTCCATAGTGCATGCGAGATGGGCAGTTCGAAACCAACCCTAAGAAATAAGTCGCTGGGCTCCTGCGAGCCCCATCTCCCGCAAGACCGAGCTCTCTCTAGTTCCTCAGAACTGACGGAGCCTTTCCCAATGTCGCGGATATCCCCCTTGGAGCCGTAGCCAGCAAGATCATGGTCATGTTGGCCGAACAGCTTTTTCCATGCTTCGCCGGGTGTCAAAGATGGATCCTTAGCCACGAGGGACGAAACGCTCTCAGGTGAACGACATAATTCATATAACCGTTCACTGATCTTATACGGAGATTCAGCGGAGTTATCGGAGTCGTGGGGTGCAGACATGGTAACCGTGGGAGCTTGCAGCTAGTGCTATTTTAGGGCTTGTAAAAATGACGAAAGACTCTTGGGATACAATCATCCGGGTTCAGTGTATTTAGGATCAAAGCCGTAGCAATAATTTAATGTAACTTGCATCATGTATTAAATTTGAATTGTATCAGCCGGCCATCATGAGATATATGTATAACGCCGAGGGGGACACCTTCTAGACCCCTTCTAGACCTGTAAAGACTTGGTTGGAGGTTAAAACAAGGCTACTCGACCTATGATGCCAAGACTTGAGGATAAGTTCAGATCTGGTGTGGCCTGTGTGGGTGGCTGTCAAGATCCGTAGCTAATAACAAGGTCTAAGTGGGTAGCTTCGGGAACAATGACGCAAGCTCTAGATCCGAGTTATCCAGCTTTCGGGTAATCGGCTTTGCTCTCGAAGTACATGGCTCAATCAGGTATAAGGCGTATCCCTGGGATTCCTGCCTCTGAAGAGTCTCCGGTAAATGCAAGGAAAAACCATGACGATATTGAATGTCTACCAATCGAGTCTGTAAAGTCTGTAAACCGCTATCCGATAAATCTTAGCGAAATGGCCCAATCTACGGCAATCCCAACGTGCCTGACACTTGCTTCAAAACTCCGATAAATCCTGTATGTCCCTGATAATCAATGCTAACAGCCAATAGGAGATACTTATGTCTAAAGCATGGCTACTCTATAGCTCGCCCATCTCATTCTCGCTCTTCAGCTTCTCGAAATCAGTAAAGCCCAGCTCATAAACAAGCGCAAGAGTCATGCGCGCGTGCTGAAGCATGTGATCGAAAGACAGGTACTTGATCAAGTCATCGGTGCTATGGATGTGCTGGTCAGAGTCGCCGAAAGTTGACTCAATCACGAAGGCTGAGGGGTAGCCAGCCTTAGAAGCGGAGGCGTGGTCGGAGCATGCGTAGCCGCACTTAGTTTCAACCCAAGGAATCTCGCAGTACTCCTCGATAACCTTCTTGATGAAAGCCGTCAAGCTGGGGTCGACGAAATCCGTGATGACACCGACACTTTCGGGCTTTCCAGCGTCAAGAGTTCCTTGGACGTAACCCGTCATGTCCTGCTGCAGCATGGCCTTGATGTCGCAACCCTTCTTCTCGTAGTCCGAGAAAATGGCTTGGCTGCCCAGAAGACCTCCCTCCTCAGCGCTGTACCAGTGGAATTCGATCGTGTTGGGAGCGTTGCCCTTGATAACGTCTTCCGAAGACAGGAGAACGCGGAAAGCCTCGAGGATCGTAACGGTACCGCTGCCATCATCGTCGGCACCAGGCGCCGGAAGAACGGACGGTAGCCAGAGGTTAATCGAGTCTTGATGGGCGCCGATAACAACAGTCGAGTTCGACTGGCCGGGGATCGTTGCGATGACCGAGTTTTGGCCCCACGAGTGCTTAAAGTGTTCGGCTTTCACACCATACTTATCAGCTCCAGCCTCCTTGATGGTATCGCGCACCGTCTTCAGCAGCCACTCGGAAGACTGGCGACCATAATCCGACTTATAGTATCGGGTGTGGAAGCTCGAAAACTTCTCAAGGTGCTCCTTCAACAAGTCCTTGGATAGGTTCGTGAGCAGCGGGTGAATTTCGGATTGGAGCTGCACCTTTTCGGGGAAGACGGGTGTCGCCTTAGAAGCAGCATTTAAGGCACCGAGATCGCCGTTCTCTGTGATGTCCATGAAGTTAAGTCCTTCCTGCGATGAAGTTGTTAGTGTTTGTGGTCCTATATGCACTGTAATCCATCAAAACTGATGGATAGGTCGACGACATACACGGCGAAGCTGCCATTTCTCATCTTCCGTTACCCATTGCGTCTTTCCTGGCTCCAGCTCGATGAGGTAACGTTCTGTTGTTTCTGGTTCGACTTCCTTTAGGAGGGCATCTGTATAAGGGAGGATGCGGTTGACTTCGTTTGCTTCGATGAAACGAGCGCTGGCTGCCGCTGGCAGGAGTAGCGCGATCAGAGACGTCTTCATGGTTGCAAATCTCTGCTTCCTTAATGATAATGTAGCACAACTGTATTGATGAAAAAAATACTGAAATGAAGATTTGATGATAGAATACAACGCTGATAAAGACTCCCCCAGGAAGCGTGGTGTACCTGAATGTTGAAGATGGATCACTCGGAGCTAGAACAGGAACAGCTGACGATGACCAATCTGGGAAGCTGATGCAGCTTTGGGGCAATTGGGGTAGCGCCCCTGGATGCCTAGAGCACGGGCCGCATCTCTTATCAGCAGGGGACATGACGTAATTCGCTCTGCAAATTTCTGCACGTGCCTAGGGTTCCTCACTATCGAAGCGCTAGGTGCCTGGGACTAGAGCGGTCTGGCATGCGCTAATAACCACGAACCTAAATGTTCATGTAATGAACTGTGATAGCCCGTGGCCTAGCAAGTTAGCAAGAGTGCCCATGAATCTCTAGCGCCATTTTAGTGCAGAGTGTAGACAGCTAGGGAACGTCACAGGAGAACGCCTTCAAAGCACACCAAGAACAAACCCATAAGATCTTTATCTGTGGTATTAAACATTTGGTTCCTGAGGTATAATTATACTATACACATGTGGTATACAACCTCTGTCATCGACTCGCGAACGTGACATTTCATGCGAGCTTCATTTCTCCATCATACGCACAGCCACTAATCTTAAAAACCCTGGTGGCGGCGGCGTATATCTGATCTCATCGATAGGCGCAAAGAAGTAATGGAAAAATGCGTCGTCCACAAATGAAAGGGTATCAAAACCCCATAAGACCATATGCGAGGTGAGAACCGGAGTCTCGAATGCTGTATGCCATGAGTGAAAAAAATGCCGTCTCTGCAAATGTCTAGATGCTTTCTCGAGTAAAACCAGAAGCCCCTTAGTCGGCATTCCCCTAAACGCCACATACGCCAAAATTAAATCCACAATTGCGACCGACATTCATTCGACACTCTCGGATTTTATCGGGTGGTAGAGCATTCCCCTTAGGCACATGCGGTCTGATCGGGATTCCTCCGTCTTCTTTCCACCTTCGCCGTTCTCCTTGGCCCCTAGCCATCTTCGCCAGAGAGCACCACTGAAGCCGGCATTGTAGTAGAAACTGCCTCCCTGCATATTGTGTTCACCCCAACCGAAGGGGCTCTCCTGTGGCGTAGACGGGTAGTTGAAGATCTTGTCCATGACATCCAATGGCCATTTTCGGTCGAAGTAAACTGGGTGCGGAGCGTACACGGCCTTGTATCCATGGTGAAGAGCAACACTTGGCGGCCACATCTCGGGGAACATGGTATGGTGCGTTCGGAACGTCTCTTCGTGCATCGTGTTAAGCAACTTTTTAGAAAGCCGCGCGACCGTAATTATTGCTGCGCGCCGAGGCGGCGTATCGAGCGACGTGTTGTATCCCGTTACATCATTGCGGAAGACCCAGTTCGTTTTTGCTGGATCAAACAGCGGATCAAACACAATCAAATCAGCGTCTTCGCCTACTCCCCATTCGTAATTATCTTCCTCGATCGTCTTCGGGGGGATGTTCTCCTTGGGCGGCGGGATCCTACCAAGGCCCGAAGTAGGGAATTCCGCCGGCCCCCAAACCGGTTCTTCATTTCTTTCTTGAGTCTCCCGTTCTACAAGTTGTGAGAACTTAGCCCATGTACCGTGTATCCCGGGTATCCAGAATCGCGAACTCCTTTCCCATAGCAACTTTCGCGGCTGCTCAGCTGCCCAATTCGAGACGCCATTGTGGAACTCGTAATAGTGACCGGTATATCTTATATCCATTTCCCAGTTCCAAATGAAGTCATATTCCTGATGTTGTTGCGCAAACCACTGCAAAGCGAAGTGAGCGCTTCGGTAGACCCCGTGAATGTCGGACTTTGAGTGGTTTTCGACGTTGTCTTCCTCGCGGAATGGCCCGGGGTAGTAGGTCCGCATCAACTGCTCCGACCATAGGGTTGTCATGTCCCAGAATTCCTCAGGCACGCTCTCCCATAATGTCTTATTATACATCTCCTCGGACGCCCATATCGGTATCGTATCATCTTTAACATGGACAAGGAGATGTACGTCGTATTCTCCGCCGGATTTTAAAGACAACTCGTTAATCATAGCTCGCAGCGATAGAAGCTGGATGTCGGTGTACTTGTAACCTGTCCAGGTTCGCAATACGTATGCCGAGCGCTTGACGGCTTTCTTCTGTTCGGTGTGTGCCACCTCCGGATCAAATCGTTTCTGGTTCTTCTCGAAGCATTTCTTCTGCGCTTTACCCCAGTTCACATTACGATAATCTATTTTGGTAAGCAATTCTTGAACCTTCTCAGCTCCTGCATGTGCCGAGTTGTTCGAGAGACCGAGCCCTCCTTCTGCAGGATTATAACTATAGCCATAGGGACCAAAACGGCCAAATCGTTCCCAGCATCGATCCGGCGCGATTCCAAGGTTTTCATAGGATCCCCAGTACGGCGCTGTCATCCCGGCAGGTACGCCGGGATAGGCGAAGATGTCAGGTGCTACATACTTCTCATTGTCGTCCAAATAACATCTCTGGACCGGTTGGTGATCCTTGAGATACTCGGTAGAGCTGAAATCAGGATAGGGATTCACAGCAACGGGATCGAACGGGGGAGCCTTGTGAATCTTAAGCTTAGTTTTTGTTGTAATTTGCTGCTCTGGAACCCAGTCCGTATAATTAACTAGCGAGCGAATGCCATTGTAGAAACCATCCAACCTATAAAATATCGTGTTAGCGTCGTCGGCGTCCACTTTTACGTCATTGTGAAAGATGTGGACATATTCGCTCACCTGGGATACAGTTCCCAATGATACGGAATTCTCTCATCTGCCTTGGCCTTTTCCGCATAATAACGTCGAGCTCGAAAACTTCCTCCAGCAAGCAAAACGAGTGAAAAGAAAACAGCAAGTGTAATAACGACCAATCTTCTGGGCGATGTGCGAAATAGAAATCCTAGACGGCGACGGGGCGCTGATATTCCTTTGCGCCAGGAATCCGCCATAATAGGCGATTCGTCGAGTGGTGAATTGGCATGGCTCATATCATGCGAAGGCAACTCCTCATACGCAACCTTGGACCCCGGGAGCCGAATAGAGGGTATTAACGAGAGAGCACCCTTAATCGCGCCCATCCTGAGTACAGGAGAGCGGTTAAAAAGACCGGAACGTGCACGTTATCCTTCGCGGTTCAGTCCTGAGGTTATTCGCACGTCTCGTCCCTTCAGCATTCCGTTCGATACTACGAGGGCAAGAGGAGCAAACTTCTCGTAGGAGATGGCAAAGAAAAGGAAAGGAGCGATGAAAAAGAACGCAGCCCTGGAGGGCCAAGACAAACTTGAGAAAGTGGAGGGTAATGTGATTTACAACACTACCGGGACTCGAGGATGAACAAAAACTGGACTGGACTCCACCGAGGAGAATGACGGAATCTCCTATTTGGTTGGACTGCGCAGACTAGGGCAACCACCATGGGAAGGCACGACCGTCTACATAGTAGCAAATGATGTACCCCACCACCGCCGACATGGGAAGGTACGCTTTACTACATAGTAGGTTAGGATCGTGGCCAATGCCTGCTCCTGCCTGCCCAATGCCCCGGTAGGTAAAGCGGCACCTGCTCCGTAATTAGAGCACCAAGATTACCAAATTGGCACCAGGCATCTGAAGATTGCTGGACCTGATTCGTCGAGCCAGACATCGGTCCTTAGGAACTAAAATTTGAGATCCAAAGTACCTAATCTTCGCAAATCCTTCGTGCCCTCTTGTAACCTACATACCTTATTTTATCTCCTTTCCTGATAGATATGTAGGCATGGGTAGGTATGTATTATATATGGTAACTATCATACATACATACAACATGTTCGACTTGCATATACGTAATTTTAATGCTTCAGCCGTCAAGTATATGATAGCTGCAGCATCCCTGTTTGTGCAGTAGTTTAGGTAGTATACATATCTACTAACCAGCATTGAGAAGTGTGACCCTTATCGTGTATGTATAAGGTACCTACTCCACGAGGGTTAGATAGCTCGGTCGCGATGTAGTGACAATCGATGTTTGTAAATCTAGTGTTGTTTTCCTCCTTACCAATATCTCTCCCAACTATCACCTGTTGATTCAATTACCTAGCGAGCGGTTTTTCAGGTCACATGCGTCTCTAGGGAGGGTGACACCTGTATCACGACTCCTTTCCTCATGAGGCTCTGCGACGGGAAGCGAAGCCACCCCCACAGGCGAATCTGAATTTGAGGAAGCATTCCCGTTGGACGGCATGCACGTTGACGATGACAATAATATTTTAACACCAGACAGCACAGAACCTTATTCAGCTTACATTATTGACAGCATCATCAATAATTCTCGTCACCATTGCGGCAATTGAATGCAAGTCCTGATAAGACTTCATGATAGTTACAATAGGTATGTATTTTCCCCATTCAAAGGATCAAAGCAAGCAAGGGGTTACCGGCTAGGTTTCTCCAACCAAATTTTGCGCCCATAAGAATCCTACACTAGAAATTGGCATTTCAGATTCGAACTTCCTGTAAAATCCTCCGCTAACCCGATATAGGGATGTACAACATAACCGTCAAGATCATGTCGATTACGGATGAATACATGAGTATAACTATAGGTACCTAGGTACATACACATAGACAGTCTTGACTAAAACCCCTTGTTTCAACGTCCAAGTAAGGGTCGACTATAGCGCTCCTTTTTGTTAGTATAATTACTAGTTGAGAGACTAAGACAAAGTCTTGGAGACTAGGTCCCCGTCGTGGCGCGCACGACATGGTTCTTCGGTCAAGCTTCAAGGCGGCAATTAACCCGACTTTGCCGCCGGACGAAGGTATAATGTACCATTAAATTGAAACAACCAACGCCAACGCCAAGCGCGTCGCGGGCGCGGAGTAGCTAACAGTTCTAAAGTGATTGTGCGGCGCAAGCAAAGGATTCGGTGTAACTAGGACAAACTTGCATGTGTAGTGGATGTTCGCGTGAAACCCCCGGGTCGTTTAGAACTTTTATAAGGTGTATAATAGTCGCACAAGCCGTCATTGGCGGCGGTACTACCGCGGCCAAAATGCCAGTGTACTTCGCGGCGTTTTGATCATGGCCAACTTGCTTAATCATCTTTCATAATTTGCCTTAACGTGATGACATTTGTCCTTCAGTACACGAAGTATGTCGTTATCCACCGCGTCATAGAAATTCAAAGCTTCAATAAACTCAAGGATCGCAGTTGGCTGATCCCATGACATTGTATGTAAACTAGAATATGATTTAATATATGCAAAGGTGCTTTATGTAAGATCTATGCCTAGGTAGTCTCTATGTATCAAGCCTTAACCAAAAGTCGTAGCTGTGCCACCACCTCTATATCTACAGTTATCTTATTCATCAGTCCAATAGGAATACGCCAACCGTGCTGAGGACAACTCTGTGCTGCCGTCACATACTGTCCTCCATTTGATGACTGCGGGCCTTTGCCCACGCGTCTCTTTCTCGTTTTCCTCCGGACTTCTCCAACCCCATACCGCGCTCAACCCATTCCTTGCTAGACATCTCACTCAGTCTCGAGAGCGCTCGCGCAAATGCAAACCGCTCCTCGTCGCCAGAGAAGAGACTCGAGTTTTTCAACTGATCGATGTTGCTGTCCATGTCTTCTAGCATGTGTTGCATAGCATGTCTTGTGGATTCAGCGTCATCATCTTCTACGACCTTGCCTTCTTTCTTCATGGATTCTCGTAACTCTTGCGGCGAGATGAACAGCTCCGTCAGTGGAACTGCGGTAGTGAGGACGAGCTTGGCGCGAGACTCGTAGACGGCGTCGATGAAAGTAATAAATCGCCTTGCTAGGTCGCGTTCCCGGAAAGTCATTCCCGGCACGTCGGAGACGATAAAGGCGTCATAGCAGCGCATCAGCTCGAGGTAGTCGGCAGCACCTGTCGCGCTGCCGATCAATTCTTGGAAGGTGAACCAAGCACAGCGACCACTGACCCTGGGGACGTGGATTTCGCGACCCCATACTCTTTGAGTCTCTGGGTGCGGCTCTGGGTCGTCTGGGTCGCCGAGAAAGCGGAGCCATTTCTGTATATGCGACGCGGCATGACTGTCAAGCGGTGTGTGGTAGACCCCGGACGGCGGTCTCGGGATTTTGCGATAATCTGTATGCGAGTCAAGGTTGATGACATGCAACCGCGACTTAAGGAGGTGGATCGCTGGAATGAAAGATTGTCGCTGGATTCCGTTCTTGTACAATTCGTCTGGGTGGCGATTCGAGGTCGTAACGAGGACAACTCCGTGAGACATCAGAGACTCTAAAAGTCTTCGCAGAATCATGGCGTCAGCTACATCGGTGCACTGGAACTCGTCGAAACACAGTACATTCGCCTGCTCTGCGATATCTGCCGCTACAAACGGGACCGCGTCTATATCATTTCCATGCGCCATCTTCATCCGATGCAATCTCTTGTGCACATCCTGCATGAAATTGTGGAAGTGTATCCTCATCTTAGAACGGACAGTACTCGGCAATGTCTCGTAGAAGAGATCCATCAACATCGTTTTCCCACTCCCAACATCACCATACAGGTATAGCCCTCGTGGTAGATCACTTGGTATCTCTTGTATGGCTCCAGTGCCCTGCTTCGATCCAAACCAGGAAAATAGGGACTTGGTAGGTTTCAAGGTCTCGATACTCGGGTGTATAACCGGTCGCGCTCGGTAATGGACTAGATCATCGTGTAGGTGTTGCAAACTCTGTATAATCCCTCCCTGGTGCGGATCCTCTCTAAGGAGGCCTTCCTTCACGCGCCGATGGTACTCTTGCATCGGGCCATAGTCGTCTGCTACCTGGGCTATTGAATGGGATTAGAGATGCAAACACGCAGGGATTATATGAGTATGCCTACGTTTCTCTGCAGTGGCCGCAGCAACACTTGCGAACTGTCTGAATCTGCTTGGCGAGAGGGTCGGTCGTGTCAGGGCAACAGACGAGGGCCTCTGACCAGCGGTTGGAAATCTGGTCGCATTCCGTCGCCTCTCACCAGCCTGTGTGATTAAACATTGGGTGCATATGCGGCGCCGTGTCTCGAGTCCCGCGATGGTCCGAGTAGAAAGGAGTCGCAAAGGAGGGGTGCGCGGAGAATAACGGCGCATTCTTACTGGGTACTTTTATGAACGGCGGCCTGTCGGTCTTGATGCATTATAGGACGATAATCTATTGGGTACCTCAGGTAGGGAAAGATACTAGAAGGTCGGTGACAGCACGCGGCAAAGAATAATCTGTACAGGACTACAGTACTATGAAGGTAAGAATTGCAATTACAATTGATTCTTTATGCTTCTATTTAGTGAGATTTTGTGAGCTTTATTCAATACTTGACACAGGCGCAAAATGGCGTCACAAAATTCAACCAAGTTGCCGGAAGAATCCCGCTGTAGGGTTAGCTTATTCCTATATCCCGAGATTTTGTGCAATTAAAACATCCGCTCCAATCTGATCTGCAGTAAGGGCAGGCGCGTGACCGAGGGGCCCGCTTAACAACGGTTATTGTTAAACTCCCGTGGTACTAGTGTATACTTCAAAATATTAGTGGAGCACTCCCAGTAGCCAATGGCTCATTTACCTACATCTATACGTGTATCTCATATAGAATTTATTGATATCAAGAGTTCTCGTGTCTTAGAGTTCGGAACCTATTTGACCAGGTACCAGGGTGATTTTTCAATACGAGTCTCTAACGGAACAGCTATCATACTTCACGACAACGGCGTCGAGCGGAAACGATACCGATCTGAACATGAGCAAGCTTACCTACCCTAGGTAGCCATGTACATAATAGCTCCCGGTATGTTTCTATATTCCCTACGCCATGTTGACAGGATGTATCCAATGGCCAAACATACCTAGCTGCCTACGTACCTATACAATGCCTTAGACGACGAAATCCTCTGCAAGTTGGATCAACGTAAGGGGTGGGGGTTTGTTCAATGCACATGCTGGTATCGATGACATTTTCTAGGCTATGATTAAGATAAAATCGCCTAGTACTATCTGAATTATTCGCAAAGCGTCCTATCCGGTCTCCCCATATATATTCTGCTAGTTATTTTCTATTTGCTTCAAGCAAGAGTCCGTACGTGAGTTGCAATCCCAGCAATCAGATGTAAAGTGGAAGCTTGCAGATATGTTAGGTATCCCATAATGATGGGTGTATCTCCATCGGTAAGTGATTATCCCCCGATACCTAAATATGAGGCTCTCAGCGGGGCGAAATAAAGCTTGATGTTGGATGGCGACCCAAGCACGAACCTCCATGTAAAACAGATTCAGTTGTTGTTAGTCAAGAAGATGACGTTGACCGCCGCAAAACTAGCCATATAAGTTGGCGAAGTAGTTCAATGGAAGAGAGAACTTACGCGGTAGTCGCGTAGTCGCTGCAAACACCTCTATTCTTCTTGCGTTGGTCATTACCGCAAGAACGAGCGCGAAGTAGGCCGAGAAAATAACGATAATAGCCAATGAAATCCCGGGTTTCTATGATAGGTATTTTGTCTCAAAAGAATCCTGCACGTGCTCTGGTGCTGTTCTCCAACACAGAAAAGGGCAGGCCATATCTCCTCCCATCCTCCCCCATCAACAGCCAAATCACAATATCGCAAATACGAGCTTGGACAGGTTGCATCATCAACCGATATCTAGATGCTGGACCGAGGACCTTGCTACCTGGCCGCTCTAGCTCCTGAGCTGATCGAACATATTCTATTCCAGTTGGACTCGATAAGGACGCTTGGCAATTTCATCACTTCCTGCCGCTATGTTTATGAGTGCTTCAAGAGGCGGCAATGGCACCTCGTTTTCCACGTACTGTCAGACGAGCTCGGCCCCGTCTTGGTGGATGCCAGGTTCCTGTTCAAATTTCCTTATGCAAACCCTGGCGACACCCCATATAGTTCGATCCCTTACTGGGACGGATTGCACGCCAGCGCCGAGTTGTATAGAGGCATGTTGAACGCTGACCGTGGCCACTATGAGCAAGCGGATGCGGCCCCGAGCCCCGAAGAGCTGACTCAACTCTGCCACACACTCCACGAGATGAACTTCCTCGCCCGGACTTACGTTACGGCGCACCAGCAGTCATACACCCGCCACGGGTCGCCGGCGGGCACGGCGCTGCTGTCTCGGGCGGAGCGTCTGCGGGTATTACGGGCATTCTACCGGCGCCAGATCGTCTGCAACGCCTGGCCGCCGACAAGAAGCGGACCCAGAGCCCGATGGACGGAACAGGATGTGGTCGCCATCAGTAACACCAGCGACCATCGAGGCATGCCTCTCGGTCTCTTCGCCTCCTTTGAGGCCTGGGAGTTGCAGCAGATTGTCCATGTCAACTACTTTGTCACGCGGCTTTGCGCGGCGCTTCTCCTCGTCGGAGAGGAGGGAGGACAAGAGGCCGATGGCCTCCTCAGCCCGGCGTCGTTGCATCGGCCGATTGATGAGGCAGACTTCGCCGAAATGTTCTCGCACATGGACAAGCTGACACGGTACTTACGATCCCATCCGATGCCCGCTGAGGCTGCGCTCCGCTCCATGCCCTGGCCCCCTCGGTTTACGAGTCGACAGCTCCTCGATGCCGCGCCAGCGTACGGCCAGCTTTCGGAGCGTTACTGCCTGCCTTGTCTTCAGCATGCTTGGCAAGCACACCGATTTGATAGATATCCGGATCCGGTCAGGGACGGGAGTGCGCACCAGCAACAACATTTTGCTGGGGACAATGTAGACTTGCCTCCCTTCGGCTGGGTAGATGCCCTGGACGGGCACTACGTGAATTGGTTCGGAGAGGCACTTCATTTCGAGGTCGCGACAACTTCTTATGACTCGAGTGAGTTATCCCTTGCACGCCTTGATACTCTGGAGCTATGGATAGCCGCCGGATTTGCGTTGTGGGATAGGTGGCGGGTCGAGGCTATCAAGGAGCTTGACCAGATGAGGATGTTCCGCACGGACTGGATCTTGCAGTAGCTACGTTACCTCCACAGAACAGTAGGTAGACTGATTTAGGTTCATTTAAGAAATTTGTATACATACCCTAATAAGATTTTACTGAAATTATAATTCTTTCCACCCCTAAAGCCCTAGCTACAGATCCACGTGTAAGTTTATCCCCTCAAGACCTGCCAGCAGTACATTTTCGCGTCCCCCATACGGCCCTAGCTCTGAAGTACTTCTTTGATGAATTAGGTATATGCAATTTCTTCCTGAGGCCTAGTTGGTATGTAAGCCTTCAAATTACTTCTCCTTTTGTATTAATACCTTACCCGGTAAGATGAAGTGGAACGGAATGTCTCTTAAACGTCAAACTTCAATTCGCTAAAATCGCTAAAACTGGTGCGCATTAAAATGTACTGCGGGCAGGTCTTAAGGGGATAGGTTTACTGCCTCCGGGCGTAACGAATCAATCAATCGATCAGGACTCCATGCTTTGAGATGGACCAGTGTGGCCTTAGTCCTTGGCACAACTCCCCTAGATCAGATATCCGTACGGCGTTAAAAGAAACGAAACGACCCAAGTGACTGGTTAAATCAAGAGGATACCGTTCCTACAGCCCCGTTAAAGTTTAACACGTCAACCATGGAGATAGGCCAACGGGTCATGATAGAGGCTGTGCTAAAGCATGCATTCGAGAAAGAGAACATGATCTTTCGGGACGATGCAGCTATATTCAAGTATCTGGAGGGAATGGGAATACCAGCACGTACAAGTTATGAGAATACTGATGAGATAGAGATCATCTGGGGAGAATTATGTAGCATCCCGCCGACACCATTAAGTGTGCCATTAGAAACGCTTTTTAAAATCCCGGAACAGAGAAGGCACAACGATGATTAAACAGCCCGGGGTGTAAGCGTTCCTGTCTTTGATAAGGATGTAAGTGCAGCTTTCCCAACCTACCTAGCCTCCAGGAGATTTGCTAACGCAATATAACAGGCAGAACCAGTAGCAGTGGCGATCGCCTTACCTGCTAACTTATAGGATTAGTGCAATAGCCATATCTTTCAAGGAGAACTACCATTAGGCGGAAGACTCAGAGACTGATTCAAATATCGCGCAAGAACCACAACCAACACAAACGCTGGACCGGCGGTGGTAGCTTCTACGGAAGAAACCGAGTTCGAGGACTCTGACGTGGAGATTCCGCTTGATACTGAGATGAGGAAGAGAAAGGGGCTAGTTAGTCAACGGAGCCGGCGCTCTTCTTCATAGGTATCCTTCGGGCATCTCTAGAAAATGGCAAACGCAAGTTTTAGTCAGCATGGCTTTTAGATCCAAGCGCTCTGAGTAACACAACAGATCAACAGCATTTCAGCTCACCTCTCGAGGCTCTAATCAACGAGAGAAACCGTGGTCTCAAGCTCTATGTAGACAAGACTGAGGCTTACAGCGAAGAATCTTGGGACAAGCAGACAAATCACAGTGTCAAGAAGACAGACCAGATATTATCGACTAGAAGACCGAATCGAGCATATATCAACATCTTGGAGGAATTGATAGACCACCAGACTGACGCAGAACGGCGTACGGGGTTACAAATCAATCTCCAACCACGTCGGCAACTAGAGGGTTGGGATTTCAAAGACTTGGTCACGGGTGGGGATCCCTTCTTTGCTTGAGTCGCTCATCTCCAGACCATTGGGAAGGGATGGGTTGACTTCACCCGAGCGATGCACGCAGTCATCTTATTTGGACGAGGATTTGGTGACTTGATTCAACCTCAACCTACCAAAGGGACCTAGTAGCGCATTGTCCTCGTTAGTCTCTGTGACCAAGCGGGAGATATTACCTTGTCCCCTGCGTATCAGACCTTCAAGAGATCATGGAAAATGCCGGCGACCCTAATTACAATCCTAGACGACTATATGAAGCAGGCAACTTTCGACCAATGCCCTTGCACTAGGAGAGAAGTAGACAAGCACCACGACCCAGTTCAAGCTTTATTTCCTCTCAAACTCATGCAGAATCTCAAAAAGAAGCCACAGACCAAGCTGAAAAGTCAAGGAGCAGTCATATTTGGCCATAACATGAATCTCCATTGGTACAGGGAAGACAGTGGCAATCCAATCAGAGGCGATCCTCCACCAGACCCAGGGAGTGTCACAAACACATTTAACGATAGCGGACTCGGTTCAAGCCTTGATTTATCCAATAGCCACTCTGTCTGTGACTCCAGCCGTGCTGCTACCACACCAGGTGACGCGTTGCCCGCTGCCAAACCGATGTCTCCACCGAGAGTTCCTCAGGAGAACGTCTTGAGAAGCCTGAAACGTCGCTTGCTAGACATGGGACTGTCAATTAGCAAGAGAGGAAAAATAGTAGTAACCCTTGACTATAGGCATTCTCGTACTGGTTTTTCATCAATAGGTGATTTTCAAGTTCATAAGACTAAGTAAACCCGTTAGCATGCTTTGACTATGACTTGGAAGGTTAAGAGGAAGAACGCGCGGTTCTCAGTGATAAAAAATCATGAGCGACATGACCAACCGTGTGATTCGGCTGATTTCTGTGAGTCTCTAAAGTTACGATGAAATCGTGACTGTCCTTGGAGTCGCTGGTGCATAGACTAGGTACCTACCTACAATTACACCTAGATCCTCGAACCGCCCATGGCCGATTTTTTTCTCTGCGTGATGTTCGCGACTTCACAGGTAGGTATGATTCATAGGCACTGACTTGGTCTATCTGACACCACAAACAATGTTTTCGTGAGTTGAACAAGCGGGTTACCTTTCACAGCGCATGAATACCTCAACTCGCATCAGCTTGCAAGTCAGAGACAGACATAAGGGAAAACAAAAAAGACATAAAAAAGCTTAGAGCTCATCGATGGAACTCCTGAACAGAGATTCTTCCAGCATCCAAATTCCCACTCAGCATAGCTTACCAGTGGTATTTTCAGTACATTCGTGCTCTTCAAGCAAGCAGCAATAACCCGACCCACCAATACGTACGAGAGAGAGATTTATATCATTTCGAGCTCCCTGTTGGGCGCTCCACATTGAGGACCCATGGGGCAAGCAGCGAGTGACCAGCGAGGAAATAGGGGAGGGTGTTGGAATAGGCTGAAGCTAAGGGATAGTTTCTTTAAAAGCCCTAGAGACACAACTTGGACCATCGACTCGGCCGTCAACGGTAGAGCCAAGCCATCCGGATACGACACCAACTCCCTTATTACGATACTTCGATCATCGCAATGCGTCGCCGCTATCATGACGCTAATACTTTACGTTTTCACACTCTCATTTCCTTCGTTTTGGCTCGCCATTCTATCGAGCACCACGGGCTTCGTTTCCGCTTGTTTCAGTATCCTCGCCCTATACCTAAGACACTGCTGGACCATATGGCTTGTCTTGCCAGAGGTTCTGATCACTATCGCCTGGATTGTGTTGCTCGTTGCAAGTGCTATCTCAACACCGAAGGACGACAAGTATGTGACTTTCCATTTGGGGATGATAGCCATCGAAGCCTCCATGGTTCTTTGGATACAGACTGGTCTGCTGATGATAACACCCTTCTTCCACAAGCTGATACCTCGGCTCTTTGGAGTAAAAACCCGGCGCAATACTGGACCGGATCGTTCCATGGACAATGTTTTTGAATTGGTAAGCTAGCCCTAGACCGGAGGTGACATTATACTCACTAATACCAAGCAGTCAGCTCTACCATCAGGCGCAGCGACAGTGCCCCCTGGCGGTATGGTATACCAGTCTATTCCGCCACCTATGGCAAGCCCACAGCCGACCCATGCAGGACATACACGTGGGAGGCTCAAGGACGTCCTCGCAGCTCAACGGGCGTCGGGAGCCATGCCTCGACTGACTACGGCGATACAAGGTAGGCCAGTCATAGATACACCATCGCCAGCTGGACCCACGACAAGTGTGCCCTTTAGTGTACATCCGTCACGGAGAAGTGTGAGTCCTGTGTCTACGCTGCATGGGTCAATGCATAGTATTAGCCCTGTGACAGCCTGTGAAGACCCGAGAGATATCAACCCATGGGACACAGCGCCTGTGAGGGGAGGCGATGTCCGGCAGGCTCACCAGGGAAGGCCATGAATGACGGCGCAATGTATGCATACGAAGAATGGTATCTGTATGCTGGCGGCTAAGTCAACCTATTAGGACTTGCTATCGGTTTTCACATCTCCATCTTCAGTTAGAGCACTGTCGATTGTGCTCGACGCCGCGGCGAGGGGAGTGTCCAGACACGGTTTAGGATTATCTCATGTTGATAACTGCATTTTTGAACCGGGCTTCACCTAGTTCTGGAGCCCTAAACGGGTCGGAGTCACGAGAGGAGCGGAGGCAGCATATGCAATGCAAGACTCAACCTGTTCATGGACATAAGGGGACCTATTACTACCTTGCCGTAGCATCTCATTTACCTAATCAATCGACGCGAATGAATAAAATATCAGTTAAGATATAGAGATGGATCATGGGTCGACATTTGTGACCTGTCTGTTCGTGGGATTTCTCCCAACTTGTAGCGATTGTCTCTGATTGGCCTTCACACCGCATCCCCTTCTAATGACTTATCGTTGAGATAGGTGTGAGAGAATTGTAAGCGTCAGTAGAAAGGTGTCGCCTCCCTAGCTCGCCGCTGACATAGCTTCTTTATAGCCGTCAAACGTACGAGAACAGCCGAAAGTGACGTGTTCCGGGTTTGCCAATGAACGGTGCTCGTGGCTTACTCGTACCGCGGACTTGTTGAGACTGGATGGGGTTCCCGGATGCAGGAGAAGGACCGGAAATAGTATCTGCAGCAATTAAAGAATCGGGAAACCTGCTCGGCTGGCTGGCTGGCTACATAGATAAGGTACATGTTAAGCAACGATCAACGTGAAGAAATTGATTGCGTGGGACGGTCATGGGTTAGGTACCTGTAGTTCAAGGGTTCAAATTGATAATGCGTGCAAACTGTGGGTCGGAACGGGCCGGCTGCTATCCTTGGTGCATTGTTAGCGAGGGTTAGCGCACCCGGCGGACTGGTTATTGAGACGCTAACGAATAGTATCTTATCTTGCTCATTGCCCCCTAAGCTCAAGCAAACTCTAACCTAGTCCTTATGTGCGTAACTTGTGGGGGGGAAGGGGGGAGGGGCCACCACGGTGGCACTGCCACCCTCCCTCGTAACTCTCTGTATCCCTCGCATTTCCTCGCACTTCCTCGCAGTCGAAAGATGATAGATCTTATCGGGAAAGGGCTCATGCAAATGTCTCATGATATAACCCCCATTGCCCCCAGTATACCCCCCCAGCACCCCCCCAGCGACTGGTTGAAGTGACTGCCAACCAATTCAACGCCTCCTTAATAATCCCCCCGTCGGAACCACATCATACCCAAACCAGACGATTTTTCCTTTTTCCTCTCAGCGCCTAGACTTTAATCCATGGCCCATCCCGGTTCATAAACCAGAGCGTGTCAATTACCCCGCTCTCAGCTGAATCCCAGAAGGATAGGTAGACACGTCCGCATGATCCGGTCAATCGGATGTCGCTCTCTTTTTTGCCTTGAAAATCTCCACCGCCAACTCTTTACCAAAAAGGCCATCCGAGCACACTATACCCTATTTCTATGATTTAAGGATTCAATTACCTAAACAACCTGGGGGAGCCTATTACCTTTACATCAACTAGGTTAGGCCAAAAATATACAATGACGATGTCTGAGGGAGACGGCCAGAACGGGGCCCAGAGATTGACCACTCAGGCTTCCGCCCCTCGGAAGAAATTTGCGATCCCGCCCGTCAAGAACGCCTGTCTATCATGGTACGTCGCCGCGCCCGGGCATTGTGCCATCGCCGTAACCACTAGTCTCCAACGTGTCTCTAAACCGTCATCGAGAACTAGCATAGGCTAACGGGTATTGAAGCCGCGCATCGAGGACGAGGTGTAATGGCGAGCATCCGTGCGCAAGTGTACGCATATCCTAAAGCTATTTCTCTTAGTTCGTGTCTCCTTAGCGTTAAGACGAAAAGAAAGGAGAAGAAAATTATGGGACGACAGAGTCAGAGCATCTAACTAATTAAATAACTCAGTGCAAAACTAAAGATCGCGAATGCGTCTATAAACCCAGTAGACGAGGAGGGCCTCGCATTCGGAAGAAAGCCCGACCGCTGTCGGATTATCAAGATTTGGCCATCTCTCTTCCCACCCAACAAGAAGAAATTCCCCAGGATAGTGAGTTGTCCGTCAACCCAGATGCGTGCCAAAGACTCACAAAGGTGTAGCGCTTCTCATCGAGAACTACATAGACCCTGGCGCTGGCCTTAAACCCTTGGCCGATATCTGGAGAGATAGCGACGCCATCTATGATAATCTATTTCAAGATGTGGTGGACAACACCCCCAGTGTCCAGATTCCGATGGTTAGGACATACGGGGGGAATGATCGAGCCATGTAGGCGGTCATCTTCGTACTCCTTAGACGGCCCGGCTGACTAGAACTTAGACTGAATGCGTATTATATCTGGATACATCCATACTTCCCGATCCTACCACCGCCAGAAACGACGCCAGTAGTTGATCAAGTCTTCCCCCTTTATGAGAACCAGAGAGACAAGTTTGAAGAGCCGTCGTCAGCTATCTCTTTGGCAATCTCTGCAATCTTAGCCCTCATCCCATGCCCTCAGGATCCCAACCCGCTTGATTCCGAGGCAATCCGTTGGAGGCGTACCTACTCGCAGTTCCTTGCCAAGGCGGCCTTGGAGTGCATTGAAAGTGAGACAGAAAAGGAAGAATCCTCTGTTGCGCCGCCAAAAGCTCTGGATGACTCCGATGAGGAGATTCTTCGAGAAAAATTCCACTCGCAAGTTCCTCTAGAGTTGGAAAGCGTCATCGCCCTCGATCTTCTCAGCGTCTACGAATATGCTCAGCGTGGGAACTTGAAGAAGATGCGGGCTAGGGTTGGAGCAGCCTTGGTGTCCGCCATGTCCTTGATGCTTCATATACGTAACGATGTGGAGGATGAGTATTCAGAAGCCCGACGTCGTGCCTGGTGGATGACATACATCTGTGTCTGCCAGGGATCAATCGTTAGCAATACTGTATGTGCCACAGATCGTCCTATATGTAATCTTGGATAATTGCTAATTTTCACCAGCCCCCAACCTTTGAGGTATTCGCATCTAGCTTCACTGCCAAGTATCCCACGATCAAGGCCGACCCAGAGGTACGATACCAGATTTGCGTGTGTATTTCCCGCCCTAACCGTGAATAGGCATGGCCCTTGTTCGTCCAAGCTCAGCAAGCCATTCTAGCGGCTACTCAGTTCGTCATCGACTTCAACAAGGCTAGGAAAGAGCAGTCGGATATGACACGCATATTTAATAGAATGCGAGAGCTCGAACGCCTCTTGGAACCCCTCATCGCCAAATCGGAGTCGTGGGTATTAAACTGCCCATTGACGCAGCCAGTTGATAAGAGGGAGTCAGTTCTATCACAATCGTTGCGGTGCATTTCGCGTATCAAGCTGAACAGGTATTGTCGTTGCCTAGAATCTGGGCCTATCATGGACTAACATCTGAGTGCAGTGCTCGTATCAAAGTTCATCGCTATTGCGCCTTCTTCGACCTTGCTGTATTTTCTGGGAAACATTGTGACCTCAAGGGCACGGCCAGCAGAGAAGTCGCTGACAGCCCCGACGTAATCCAACTTCAATCCTGCTGCACTACCATGGGCAGCACGCCATCTGTCCACTCAAGTCATTCCGGATCCGGAGGATCCGTCTCACCCACACTCTCTAGCCGATCTACGCCCAACACAGACTGCTGCGGCTTCACTTACCAACCGACACCAGTTCTTACATTCCCATTTAGTAACCATCACTCATCGAAGATATGCTTGAGGTCCGCGTTGAATATCGCCCAGGCGTTCGATTCTCTGCCATATCCGAACCCTACTGGTTTGCTTTGCGACACGCCGTGTTACATTGGACCGACTTCTACATTAATAACGCCGAGAACAATGCCTGCCTTCGCTTGCTGTGCAATGCAGTGCAGCTATGCGTTGCTCATGGTCAAGGACAGAACGGAGTCGATGTACCCACCCGGGACCGTTGAAGCCGGCCCTCTCGTCGATAATCTTCGCGACCGTCTTCAGCAAGGGCTGGTGTCCATTTTAGTAACGCTCGAGAACTACGCGACAGCTTTTGAAGCCTTGGGAGGGATGAGAGGTAAGTTGACACCCTTATCTTCTTAAAAGTAGAGACGAATGGGAGCTAATGTTTTCTTACAGACCAGATTCGAGATAAGGTAGATTTAGCGCTTGGATTTTGACATGACCTGCACGATTCTTTCATTGGGTAAAAGTTATGGATCATGACCTGAGTTTAGAACGTATGCTAGGGTGCAATCGTTACATATACCTGTTCAAATGCTTTTCCTCTCTTTGAACTAATACAACGGGACTGCTTAACAATTGGAACTGGACGGATACAGCCACTATGTGATGGTACATGCATGGCCTAGTTATGATTAAGTATAGTAAATACTTCATTTTAAGGCGATTTGAATTGAAGAAATTCAGTATATACATCGGACTGTGTAATGTACGTTGAAGCAATACGGATCGGAGCCTTTTTAAGGAGTCAAGTTTCAAAAGGAACAGCCAAGACGACTTTGTTTCAGATATTCGCTAAACTCCAGGGATTACTACGTTCCTGCAGTCCCGTGACTATCCCGTATGCACAGAAGTCCCAACTGCATGTCTTTGTGATACCAACAACATTGACTTTGCCGGGGCCGTTCAACTGCGCCGCCGGCCTGCAGCTGCGATTCCGGCCCCGCTCCGTTTGGACCGGTCCGGGGGTGGGGCGACCGCAGCACAAGCTCTTGATAACCCCCGAATAAAAGTTGCTGGTCGTGAAGTCTTAATATACATATGGCCCATTATTCAGGGCATGATTGTGGCTATGTGGATATAGATAAACGTCTTCTTGCCTCAAGCTCATTAGGTTAGGTTGACTAAATCCAAGGTTACAAAAGATCCCAGGATACGATGCCAACACACATTCACAACCAGGTTGGTTGAACGCTTTTTAGTATTGAATATATCAATATCAAGAACAAACACAAGTATCTCATTTCTAGTATAAATGTAACTATGTTCTTCAGTTCCATGTCCCTGAGCAAAATCACGGAGGCCGTGAACTGGTGTCTAGATGTGGCTATCAAAGACACACGAGCAAGCAGCTATAAGGGTTTAGATCTGTTACTTGCATTATACCAGCATGCGTATCCTCTAATGATAGATGTGGTAGGGTGGGAGTATATAAAAGGCGAGTGCTGGTGAAGTGCGACTCCTTTGGCCGCATATCTACTGAAATATGCCCCTATCCAGCGCAGAAGCTGCCTGCACTTCATACAATCAGTAATCAGTCAAGCTTAATGCGAGCCGTTTATTACACGAGAAGCCCCGTTTCTTAGCCTTAGCAGAAGACTCGACTGACTTCACAAATTCTTTCCTTCTTTCCTTCGACTTTCTACTTCCAACTTTCAACTTTCAACCTTCACCTTCACCTTCTCTCTTCCTGTCCTCGAATATTCAAGGTCGTATGTTTCTTCCTTCAGTGTTCTAACTGCAACCTGAAACATTCACCATCCGTATTCATTCACGAAGATCCAAGGCCATTGATCTCTTCCTCGGCCTTCATTGTTTATCTTCGTCATTCGGTGATCTAGGTCGTTGGTTCTTTTACTCATCGCATCGCATTGTAAAGAACAATATCCTCGAGAATTCATCACAACAAGTAAGTTCCATCTCTCGTAGTAGATTACTCTTGACTATCGTATCTAACTGAAGTCATTGAAAGGGGCAAGATGGTTTCCCCTACGAAGAATCTTGTTTCCTTTGACGAGATTATCGCCGCTCAGGACGCTTCAGACCATGCCCACACAGATGTGAATTCGCAGCAAGCTACGACAAGTCCTCCTGCTACAGAGCGTTCGGCCCTGTTGGGCGACCAACCCCAGACCCCAACCATGAGCCGCCGCGCCGTTACTCCTGACGGCCGCCACCTGATGACTCCGGGAATGCGTCGTCTGCAGACCCCAACTAGCATCATGAGTCGCCCCATGAACCCTACGCCTGGCAATTCCAACAACTGGGTCATGTTCACCAGTCCCATCACTCCTGCAGACGCCCAGATGCGACGCTTCACTGCCAGTGGTTGTCTCTCCGGTGGTCGCAACGCTCCCTCAAGCATCAGCCCAGGCAGCATTCGACGAACGGTGAGCCCCAGCGACGAACACATGCTCAGCATCCGAGCTCCCGACGACAGCGGTTCGTCCCCCATCGACAACGCATCGTCCTTCATCGACAGTGGTCCTTACTCGCCTCCTTATGGTCGAATCACGCCCGGCAATCCCCGCCAGCCCGAGGCCTTCAACACGCAGATGCCTTACGCATTGGCATCATCGCTCTTCGTCAATCCGCCGAGCCCCACCGGAAGCACCGAGACTGTCGTGGTTCACCGCAGCCAAGACGCGCGCAACATTCTGCTCGCCGCTTTCGACGACTTTGTTGAATACGTAAGTCAATTCCTGTCCATCGCCAGTCATCAGTCACCAACACGTGCGCAGGACGGTACCGAGTCGGATGCCGGTGTCGATGTGGAAGCACAGTCGCAACGCTCCGGCTACGGAACGTTCCCCGAGAACGAGAACCAGCGCCCTGCTTCGTGCTGGAACCACTTCAACCGAGCTCAGATCAACACTCTCATGATCGGTGTTGTCGTCGGTTTGGTCGTTGTTGGCGCCCTCGTTTGGGCACTTTCTGGTGTTCTCTACTACTAGGACTGAAGCATGTTCACGACTCGTCGCTCGCTCCCGATGCATATGAGATGAATGAACGTGTTTGCCTAGGATTTTGCAACTACGCTTAATGATTCTGCCTTTGGTCAGAAAGGGATTATGAATATATTAGAATGCCCCTTTGCCCCCTTGCCCCCCTGCCCCCAACCCCCCCGGCGGAAATGATGTGTGGTTTTGACAGTCTTTGCTTGGTCATGATATGTTCGGACTCCCCCCAGAGAGAGTTTCAAGGGTTTTTTACGCGATACGTGTAGGCGCTCCTCTTATGTGTGTGCCTCGGGCTTCTGTGGACATCGTATTTCCTGTGCATAGCAAACCCTATTTTCGGTTCCCTACCTGTATAGCTTAGGTACTTTAGGCATACAATGAATAGGACGACCGGCATCCCCTAATGGGGCTATTAGCATTTCACACGGCTTTAGTAAACGTCGTAGTAGCTAAGGGTTATAGGCTACATTGAGGTTCCCTCTGGGGATTCGGTAATCAAACTGGTAGTCTTCTCCTGTTCTTCACAGTCATTGACACGCATGTGGCAGTTATATTTCGATTTCACTACGTTACCCTAACCTTCGCTATTCCATTTCGTTAAAATCTATATACAGTACCCGGGCGTAGTCGCCTATGCCTTGAATAATCAAGAAATGCTCTTGTTTCACTCATCCAGTCGGACCTTGACATTCTCGAATCGACGCCCCTAAACGCCATTCTCAACCCATAAGTAGTCGTTACCTATCGAAATGTAACTTAAAAAAACCTAAAGATACTACATCTAATTTCTCTCGTAGTGCCAGCCGTGCCCCCGAACAGATAGCTAACCAGATGATTATTATATCCAGCGCGGATCCTGAGCTGTAGCAACCTGAGGTTTGTATGCAGTATTGACATGGGGATCGTAGGCGGCGCTTGGGTTCCTACTAGGACCATTCAACTTGTTCTGCTTCTTTTCCATCGGCCCCATGGCAAAATCATTCGGGTATTCATGCGAGAAGTCATCCACCGCTGCGATGAGAGCTTCCCTGTCACTGCCTGGGGAGGGGCTGCGCTGGTGGATGGTGGGCTTCTGCTTCTCGACTTGCATGTATTTTGCCTGACTCCAAGTGGTAACTCGGCTAAAGAGTCCAGGCTTTGGTGCTGATACCTCTTTCGTGTCGTTGACAGTAACGCGTGGTGGCTTCTGACGGCGCGAATCCTTCGATAGTGGGAACATCAGGAGGAATGCGATAAAAGTCAGACCAGCAGCTCCGAACCCAAGGCCGAACATCTTGGAACTCGTCTGAGCATGAACTCCCGAGGTTCCCAGGGCATTGTTGAAAGTGTTCTCCAACTTGATGAACGTCACGACGGAGGCGATGGCGGATGCAAGAAGGAAGAGGAAAGCCAGGCCTGAGGAAATGTGGCCGCCCAAGATGGCTTTGGGAAAGCATCGCGACGCGATTAGGAAGAGACATGACAATCCCGTAAAGATTGCTGCGATGATATATCCAACGCCAACGAACGTCGACACCTTGCTATAGGTCTGAAGCTCATCGGAATATTCTGAGGGGAACGTCCCCTCAATCGAAGTGCCGTCCAAATGTAAATCTGAGCCAGGATTGAAGTTGAACCCAACCTTAGGCGTCTCGCACGTTGTCGAGCCGTCGTCCTCGGAGCAAGCCGTCAGGAGGTTAAGGCTATAGGAGCGCGAAATTCCCAAGGTCTCGGCATTCGCATCCGATCCGACCCAATCCAAACCCGCTATCGACTTCAGATCTCTCAAGAACGCAGAGGTACCGAGCTTCGGTGGGATATCGAGGTCTCTCGTGTCAATCTAGTCAAGTCAGTTTGAGTTCACTTGGGTTCGTGATCGTCGTACCGTCATATAATCGGCCAGCACATGTCCACCTATTCCAGATAGGATAATTATGAGGATGAAAACAAGCGATAGAACTGAAAACAAAAGGGCGACAACCCAATAAACCAGGGAGGACTTGCGCGCCGCCATCATGTCGAGAATCTTGGATACAGCTATGTGAGCAGATCTGAAAGGTGAACTCGCACTCTGGATACGAACAAGCAGGTTATGGAGTTTTCATGTAAGTCATCGCATAATCCTCTACCTGGCGACATCATCGAAGTAATAAACATTTCCCGACCAACTGTGTGGCTCTTTACACGACGTCAATAGTCTTCATCGCTTATAATAGGCGACAGGGGTTGTAATTGGCCAGATCGGTACGATTGGTCATGCAGAGATCTATTTTCTAGACGGATAGTTACATCCAGGCGGCGTAGATTGGCTGAAGCAGCACCCAAAATAGGCCAAGCGCTTATGCGCGCACTGCGCCGCGATATTCTAGAATTCCCCGGAGCCCTCAGACGACCCCCTTGCGCCAACCGTTTTCTCATCTTCACCCAACATGAACATGGTCATCTCAAATCCGGATTTGCTAGTTCGCTCAACTATAGTTCTCACTTGATATCGTTGGTCAGATTTTGCTGACGCCAACATGGAAAGCTTCGATTCCGGCGCTCGCTCAATTGAGTTGGCAAAAAGACGTGGCGCAGCCAGCCGGAAACAAAGGTTACCGGCAGCAACACGCCTCGCTCTTAGCGCTTCGAGCAACTAACACGCGAAAACCATAGGATTCCGTCTGGTTACTAAGTGCCGGCTCCGAGTGGCTGATCCACGGCCATGTCTTATCCGGTGGCCCTCGACCATGTGCTGGCGCCCACCCGTAGGGCAGGAACCTGGAGAGCCCGAAATTGCTACAGGGGTCGATTATTTGGAAGCTTGAGCTGAAAATAGAATGCAACGTCTTTGGCCAATCAACTTACACCATTAGGGAACGAGTATACATTTTGGGATACTCAACTTAAGCAATGGTATCTTGGTATGACCCTCAAGCTTAGAATAATATGACATGTTGGAACCTAGTCCTAACGCCGCCTTGGGACTTATAAAATTATCTCCCGCCCTTCTTCATGAGCTCTTCAAGCCATCTCAAGTCACGGTGTCTCTATTCCTGTCACATTTCCTTGTTTTCCTTGCATTCTATCAAGATGTTGTCGTGGTTTGGGACTTCTAATATTGCGCTTGGGCTAGCAGCCTTCGCAACTCTCGCAAACGCTGCACATTATGATGTCACGGTTGGCAAAGGGGGTCAACTGAAGTTCGACCCAGAGACGTTATCAGCTCAACCGGGCGATACTGTCACATATCAATTCTTCGCGAAGGTAAGTCCTGTTTCTCACTACCTAAATCCATAGAACTTGGTTAACGTAAGACTTTAGAACCATGCCGTTGCACAGTCAACTTTTGCGAACCCATGCCAAATACAAGAGAACGGCATATTTTCGGGGTTCACTCCTAATACCTCTCCTGACGTGGCGGCCCCGACCACCTTTACGATTACTGTTAATGACACAAAGCCTCTATGGTTCTACTGGTAAGCTTGCTGTCCTTCTCCTGAGTTGGTTAAACGGTGATAACTAACCGATTTCTCCAGTCCTCAAACCAATGGGAACCATTGCCAGAGTGGCATGGTTCATGCCATCAATGCGTTAGTCCTACCTATATGAATGAGCTTTACCATCATCTTGCTGACGTCACATCAGACCGGCCACAGGTAACACGTTCGACGCGTACAAGGCCAGCGCCCAGAAAGCTGCTACACCAAGCACTCCGCCAGTAGGAACCCTGCCTGCTGGTGGTCTACGAAAACTCCATATCGATGTCGGTTTCAATGGAAACTTGGTATTCAACCCGAATAACGTGACAGAGCTGGTCGGAACCGTGCTTGAATTCGAGTATAACCCAGCAGTAAGTTCCGACATTCTTCTCCATACCTTGATTTATTCAGGTAACTAATATGTAGTAGAACCATTCTATCGTACAATCATCCTTCGACAAGCCCTGCCAGCCTCTCGACAATGGATTTGCCGCCCCATTCTTCCCCACAAAGCAATCCCCATCCGGGGTAACCTTCGAAGTCATGGTCCAGGATGACAAGCCGATCTGGTTTTACTGCGCCCAAACGGCAAAGACTCACTGCCAAGCCGGTATGGTCGGGTCAGTCAACGCCGCCGCCACAGGCGACAAGACCTTCGACGCCTTCAAGGCATTAGCAGCGAAGGCACCGCCCAGCACAATCCCACCAAACACGCCTCTTGTCGGTACATTGAAAGTCAACGGCACAATCATAAACAACGTCGGTGGCAACGTTCTCAACACCACTACCCTGGACCCCTCACTAGTCGGCACCGTGCCACCTCCCGGGAGCACCTACCCGCCGTACATCGGTGGCATGGCCGGCGGCAACCAACCCGCGGACTACGGCTGGGCACCCTCCATCTCCGACGAAGCCGTCGAAATCCTCCAAGCACTCCAATACATCAGCAACGCGCTCGTAGCCTTCCTCTTCGAAGGCTACACGCGGCTGAGCTCTGGCGGGCAATGGTCCGGCGTATACCCCCTCTCCATCACGCAAACCCTGGGCTCACTCACCGCGCAAGCACTAATCCACCGCAAGACATACTCAGACTCCCTGCAGCACTACCAAAAACCTACCGTCAGCATCTGCCAGAGCTACAACATCAACGCCACGAGCGTCGACGACTGGCTGCAAGACATACAAACGATCCTCGCGCTCTCGATAAGCGCCAAAGTCGACACCATGGCACTAGCCGCGGCGAACGACTCCTGGCTGATCCCAGCACTAGCCACCGAGCTCGGGTCCGAGGCGCGCATGAGCGCCGTGATCAACATGATGCAGAGCCACATCGCCTCAACAGCGCCGCGCGAGGCGCTCATGCCGTACCAGCTAACGTACTCCTACATCGCGAACAAATACGTAACCTCCGGCAGCTGCGGGGACGGGAGCAAAGACTTCGGCACAGTGTTCCCCGCGCTAGTGGTGAAGGAGAAGACGGTCGAGCCGAGTAGTGGGCGCTTGCTTAGCGTTACGGTGGATGTCCCGAGTACTAGCGCCGGCGACCACTGGATAGCGTGGATTGGCGCGTGGGGCGGCCTGCAGTATACGGCTGTTGATGCGAATGGCACTGCGGCTGTGCCGACGAGTTTATCTGGTCATGTGTGGATGGTGCTGACGACCAAGAAGGATCTCAAGGCCCATGATATTGAGACCGCGGCTGTTGCTGGGCCGGAGATGATATGGACTACACAGCAGTGGGGTTCGTCCTGAGCGAGTTTTTGCGGATCTTGCATGGAAGTAATGTCTGATGGGTTGTAAATATGGTATAGGTGTTTATATTTGTTGCATATATTGGCTACTTGGCTGGCGCATTGGGTTAGCATTAGAAAGGAGGAGCATCTGTTTTGTCTAGGTACCTTAGGTACTTAGGGGTGAATTTAGCTACTATCAACGAATGATATCAATATTTCATTTATTTGACCTGTATCTTCAAGCATTGGTAGACGTTTGCTAACTTAATTATTCGCGTTCCGCACATCTAATGGGCTCATATGACTACATATTCTATGATCATGACCCCTGACTGGTGGGACTTGGAAGGGGATTTTCCCTTTCGATTCTAACCATGACTTCTAGTTTTCCTAAAGTAAACGGCAATTAATGTTGTATGACGATAAGTGGAAATAATTGACTCTACTCATATCTTGGAGATCACTAGATTACTAGCGTCGTTGCCGAAGTGTGACAAATATTATTTTTCAAGTATTATCTTCGATTATTAGCTACCTAGCATATGAGTGATTCGACAACGCAAGTGTTTGAGTAATGGCGTGGAAGTAGACATGGACCCTGAATAGAACCGATCATCATCTAACTACCCTGCTCTCCTTTACGATGCAACATCATACTCGAGTCGATCTCTGGAGCCGACCACCTACAAATCTCCAGGCGGAGGCCTCGAACCGCCCAATGGATCAGGCGCGTACAAATAATGGTGACCATCATACTCATCCGTCCAAGCCTCATCAACCCCCGGATTTCCCTCCGCCGTGGCACCCACATCCCTAGTTGCATAATTATTGATCGGATAACACCAAACCAATCTCACACCATCCGGATCATCAGTATACAGTGCGGCCACACCCGCAAACATGCCATGTTCATCAAACACCACACGGTGATCCCCAGGCGGTCCAGAAACAGGTGCGCCGGGAAGACCAGGCCACTCGCCCAGCGGGTTAGGCGCGAGGGGGAACAAGAACAACTCGCCCTCAGCGCGACCCAGGTCCACGATCTGCGCGCGGTAGTTGGGCAGCCAGATAGAGTGGGGGAATTCGAGGCCGCTCCAGCGGGGCCGGTCTTCGTTCGGGTGCTCGTTGTACCAGACGCCGCGCTGGAAGGCCTGCCAGACTGCCATGGCGTTGAAGACGGTGTACAGCACGCGAGGATGCGGGCAGACGTACCACTGTAACAAGAGTTAGTAAGTTTTTCGTGGACAAGGGAATAAGGAATAAGGGGTGTGGGTTACGTACGGAGGCGATGCGGTTCTCGTCGTTGGCGGCATTCCAGTCGTCGATCTCGTCTCGCTTCTCCAAGGGCAGAAAGTGGATGGCGCCGGTCTGATTCGAAGTCTTGGAGAGTGTATCTCCCGCGGTGGTGATCATGTTGGGGTTGTCATAGTTGACATTCTCCCCCAAGTCAGAGAAAGGCGCTGCAAGTGCGATGCAGGGGAGGAGGAAGACAAAGAAAGTGTAGAACTTCATCTTGGCAATTTACCTGGCTCTAGGTTTAGAGCTTGCGGCTTTGAGACTACCTCAAGGGATAGTTGTGTTGTGAAGTGTGAAGACTTGTTCTGTTTGAAAGGTTCGAGGAGGCGGCGAATTGCAAGGCTGAAAGGTGCTCTTTGTTAGTTGCCTAGCATGGCTGATATAAGCACCACGTCTGGAAATGCACCTGCCTGAAGTTAGAGTTTGGCGTTAAGATGTGTCGAATAACGGTAGGCATAAACAAGTAGCGGTTGTGCTTTCCAAGGATGTGATTCGTTATCCGATAGACACAAAGTGAAAAGGTTATTCGCATTGCCGTAGAATATCCCTTCCAATGTAATAATATCATGCCGTGATCGGATAATGACAATTTGTCCATATGGCCGTTGGTAATCGATTTATAGTAGAGCCGCCGCCTTACCAACTTGACTTTATGGTAGTGATATGAGGAGTAAAAGGGGTTATACCTCCTATTCACCCTTCCTCATTCTGATCTATAACAACAACATCCTGCTCATCATCATCCTCGATCTTGATCTCAATATCATCAAACCTTCTCCCTCGTGGGGGCACTGGCTTCGCCAAGACCACCGTCTCAATGCCAACGGGACTCATCTCCTCCGGACCCATAGGAAGGGCCTCAACATCGATCTCCATATTCAATAGAGTCTTAATAATGACCTCGCTTCCAGCCTTACTCATCACCTCATTCGCCTCCTTGCAGAACTCGGAGCATACGCATTCCGGGCACCCAGTCTGGCAATGACAGTCCTGAACTCGCTCTAGAGCCTGCACAAGAAGCAAGTCGATGAATTCGAACGCCTTGGTGCTGATGCCGGACCCGTTCGCACCGCCCTTGGCATCGTAGAACGTCAATCGAGCAGGACGCTTTCTCGAGGTCTCCTTCCGCGCGAATTCCTTTAACCCGGACTTGCACTCCGTCCGGACGTCGCCGGGCATGCTGATGACGAAGTTAGGCATGAGACTTATGATAGCGTGCTCGGCGGCGTGTATCGCACCGGCCACATGAAGGCGGCGATCAACGAGGATCTCCAGAGCTCGCTTCGGGACATCGAGCCACATGCCTTTGCTATGTCGGATGATTGGTGGGTTGTCAACCTGGACGGCGTCAAGAATTCGGCGCTTTCGATCAACTTTGAAATAGCCGAATACATTCTGCGTAATCCGTATCGAGCCATGGAAGGCGCGTGAGAGGGAGCCGGGGATTTTGCGTATAGCTTCTGTTTCTATAGGATCGACGTCGGTAAAATCTCGCTGTTGTGTTGTCCACTCCACCATGACCTTCTCTACCTTCGCTATCTTCCTCTCGGGTTGGAAGTCGCGCACTAGATATGAGTTACCCTGATGTAAGAAAATAGCACCATCGTAGATAGTAAAAAAGGCTCTCAATGCTTCCAATTCCTCGAGGACGACATTCTTCCCATGTGATATGTCGACGATTGCAAAGTGCTCGTCTTCCGTATCTCGAATTGCCACAAATCGGGATGGAATCGGTCTAAACCTGTCGTGGCAATGGTAATACCCGAGGTCATCTTTGACCAGGCGTTCTTCTGCAATCTTTGCTAGGTCTTTGCCAAAGTAGACGGCATCCTCGACGGGTTTGATCGGCATTTCATACGCCGCGCACTGAATATGGCCTTCTAAGACAAGCATATTATTCAAATCGACCTGAAGCTCGCAGTTAGGTTTGGTAAAAAGCTCGTCGGGGTTCTGCATATAGTGCTGATCGGTCGGGAAGCAATCTCCAACAAGCACGGATAGCGAGTCTTTATTTCTCCTACCAGCTCTCCCACTTTGCTGTCTTAGGTTCGCAATCGTGTATGGGAATCCCAATGTGATAACACAGTCTAGAGTGCCAATATCGACACCCAGCTCCAGAGCAGTGGTCGCAATGATGCCCATAAGTTTGCCTTCGAACATTTCACTCTCGATTCTCCGACGGTCTTGCGCCGTATATCCGCCTCGATAGCCCATAACACGAGCCATGCATTCCGGACGGCCCAGTGCTTCTAATTCGCTTTTGGCTGCCGTTACAAGCTCTTCGCACTGCTTTCTCACGCGACAGAACGCTATTACGCGAACGCCACGTAGGATAAGTTGGCAGAACAGACGAGCACACTCGGCTATGGCATTTCCGCGCCCACTTGATGGGTCTCCGGGATCTTTGTAAGGCGTATTCCAACACAGAAATTCCTTCCGTCCAGACGGCGATCCATCAAAATCAACTAGATGCACATCGTCAATTCCGAAAATCGTCTCGAAATGTTCTCGAGGGTTTGCCACAGTGGCAGAGCATGATATGAACTTGACTTTTCGATTGCCCACAGCGGCACATATGCGCCTAAGCCGCCTCATGATGAATGCAACATGTGATCCCATCAACCCATTATAGTAGTGCAGTTCGTCAACTAGACAGCTGTTAATTATCATCTCAGTATATAGAGAGAAATCTACCTACCGACAACGTAGCGCAAGTGTTTAAGAAAGCTCCGCCACCGATCTTCTTGAGGGAGAATTGTAAGATGAAGCATATCGGGATTCGTGAAGATGATCCGAGCCTCGTTGCGAATCTGATTTCTGTCGTGCATCGGAGTATCCCCATCAAAAGTCTCGACCAGCATATTCTCCAGGCCTGTAAAGTACGCGAGCATGTCTTTCAAGCTCTTCTTCTGATCCTGAGCCAAGGCCTTTGTAGGGAAAATGTATATCGCTCGAGTATTGGAATCTTGCTCTAAGGCATGCAAGACAGGTAGTTGGTATATCAGGGATTTGCCTGAGCTTGTAGATGTCGAAACCACAACATGATGACCTGCATGAAGATTGTTGATCGCTTCGGCTTGGTGGGCGTAGAATTGAGTGATCCCCCTTGCATTATACAGCGCATTCACCATGTCCTGGCTCAATAAAAAATCGAGCTCGCCGTAAACAGGCTCCTGCGCTTCAAACACGCGATGTCCGTCTGGAACGATTTGGTTCGCATACCACGAACTGTCTTTGAGTTCCTGCACAATTTCGGGAATGCTCTTCCTCTCCTTGGGTATTGACTTAGGTATAGTGCTTGGCTCCGGCTTAGGGGTAGTAGTTCCCGACTCAGAAGGAATCGGAATGTATGCCTCGGCTTCTTGGCGGAGCATCACCTCAGGGTCTAAATTCTCCTCTACACAGCGGTTTATAAATAAGCCCACTGCATTCGTGAATTTTTGGTTGCGCTTCTCAATCAGTGTCGTGAGTTGTTTCTGACTGTAGACAGGCATTTTCAAGTCTTCGTCTCGAAGCCTCCTGTTGGGTTGAGAAGGCTCTCCTGTCTTCTTGTTCTGGACTTGCCTTTTGAGGTCACCATCGACGAACTCGAAGTATAATACTTCTTTACCGCTAGGTGGCATATCATCAAGATGTCGGCTACCGAGTTCATCCAACCCCGTGAAACCGCCAACCGACGCATCTGGAGCTGGGCCTTGGACTGTTATATCTCTATATTTGCCAGACTTGAACGTTGTGTCTCTTTCAGCTCCTTTGATGTCAGTCTGTAACATCACCTCGTCCACGTAGGTAAAGTTGATGCCCTCTGGCCGAAGTGCCACGATAGCTGCGACATCCTCAACTGTCAGCTGGCGCTTCGTATTCGACTCGACAGCAGACCGAATAGTGTCGAAAGTCGTCGCCAGGTGCTTGCGAGTAGAGCAGAAAGTAAAGACCAAGTTCAGAGCCTTATGGGTCTTGTCCAACTCTTTGAATGTCTGCGGCCATTCGATCCGACACTCGACTTCTGGGTTCGCCTTCTTTCTAGGCTGGGAAGTTCCACGCTTCCCGGATTTTGCAGTCTTTACTCCTTCTGGAGTCCCTTCTGAATCCTCCAAAGGGCTGCCTTCCGCGTCGTCTTCAGCATTCTGTCTCTTTCTTTTCCGCTTGATGATTCTGTTCGATACCGTAGCAGCCTTAAGGGTAGACATCTCACTTATAATCAAGATGCATTGGTACGAGAGTGCTTGGTCGTAGACGCTCTCCAATATTTTTGAAAAGACAGGTGACGTCGTAGACAGTCAAGCCACTCTGTCGCGGTTTGCGGTGGCGCGAAATTCGGACGGTAGCACGTGACTAGCTGGTGGTTTGCCTTGATTACCTAATAGCCACTTATCATTGGGCTCACTCAAAGCAGAAACATCTGGGTCCTGTTGGCCCGTTCATGATGGATTTTAGCTACGAAAAACTACCGTCTCACACCAAATAATGCTTTGTCGGTATGGGTCATAAAAGATTCACATGGGTTTGAGGTGGTTTTACATGAAGATCACCGTTTTCGATATGCTGTCGTCCTACCTTGGTACTAGTTCGTAAAGATCACTCGCAATGGGGGGAAAGCTGTTTACTCTGAATTAAAACGCATGTATTGGTATCAACTGGTAACAAGACTGTCGACTCAAGCCACGAGTCCGTCTTTAGAAAATGAAATGTGCCAGCCAAAGGGCGGCACTCCATATACAGGTCATCGAGAAACTTTCATTCCCTTATCGTGCTTTTGTATAGCAAAACGGTGCTTGGTGTTTGAGGGTATGAATCCTTTAACAAAAAGGGAGCTGTCTCCAACGGGAATCCTTCCATCACCATCCGGCTGCGCCCCTATGAGCGAGCAATCCTCCAAGTGCCGTACCAATGCCTTCCCTGAAAATGCTCGATGCCCAAACTCCTTTGCCATTCATTCATTGTGTAACGAAACGCAGCATTTCATGCAAGCAATCCATCTAGACGCCTTTATGTGTGTGTGGTGGAGATGGGAGTAGAGACGACTATGATCTCTGCTCTAGCTCGTGTGATAGGGCCTTCTCATTGCCCTTGTGCTTTAGACAAAAATCCCGATGAAGAACAACTTCTGAAGGTTGAGTCGCGGGAATAATAAGGAAAATCGTTATGTGTAGACACCTCCTTAGAACAGGACGCTTCAGTTCCAGCCGCCTACTAGACCGACTGAAGTTCACGCTGGACCTTTCCGACTTCGTTCAAGAAGCTCTTAGCATTAGCCTCATTCATCTGGAGAATAGTTAGCATCGCATCACTTCTTATATTATGCGGAAATAAACATACCTTGAGCTGGATGCTCACGGCGCCACCATCTTCTATGGCGGTGAAGAGCACACAGGTCGCCTTGATTGTCGGCTTTTGCTTGAATTCCATAGCCGGAATGATCGCTGTGTTCAGAATGACACGGTGAGTCGAGTCCTGTCGCATGATCAGACGGACCACCTTAGATTCAGCATCGTCCAGAGCAGATGCATCGAAGCTCCCAGGAACAGGCGTGCCGGTGGCTTCGTCAAAGTTGACGCAAGCTGTGGGCACGTTGATCTTCAAGTTTCCGGCGCCACGCTCTTTCCAGACAGAATTGGCCTTGTCGAGATGGTAGATTTTCGCACGAACTTGCAAGATAGTGGCTTCACCAGTCTCGCCATCGTCAACAGCCACTGTAAGATACGTTAGCGCCTAGTTGAAACCTAAAGACTTGATTCAATAACCTACCTCGCTGAAGTTTAGGTTTCTTCTTGTCATCCGGTGCCGCGGTCTTGTCTTCTTGTGCCTCCTGTTCACCGTTGTCGGCTCCGGCTTCATCTTCAGAATTGCCGTCTTCTCCATTATCTTCCTCTTCGCTCACAGGTGCTCCGAATGGCTTAGCCGGTTTATTGCTCTTAAAGGATTCACCGGGTTTGCCGAAGCTGGTGAGTGTAGATCCGCCGACTTTGCCGCCAAAAGCTCCGCCAAAGCCACTGCTTCCGAACGGCTTGGGCGCGCCTCCTACTTGGCCGAAGGGTGAAGCTCCGTTGGATAAGCTACTGCCACCGAATACCGAAGTTGTGGATGTTGAGGTCGCAGCAGCGCTAAATGGTGACTGCGAACCGGAGGGGCTGGCGAAGGAAGATAAGGGCTTGGAGCCGGCTTGTAGAAAGGGCGATGCCTGAGACGCGAACCCCGCAATCCCAGAGCTGCTGAAAGCTGAGGCAGATGTCGCGGCTTTCTTCTCCTTCTCGGAATTGGTATCCTTGGTCGCAACCTGCTTCTCGGTGCTTGGCTTGTCGCTTTTGTCAGCCGTCTTAGACTTCTCCTTCGAATGAGATGGAACCTAGGAATAGTAATTAGTAGGACAGACTTATATAAATCACAACGTAAATAAATCCGGTGTTCTTACACTAAGCGCATCCGAGTTCACCTTAGATTCACTTGAGACATCACGAGGACGCTTCTTCTCCGGTTCCGATCGGTCGGTTCGACTGAGAGAGGCGCCGGAATCCGTGCCGATCGGGGAGATGTCGCCGTTAGAATCTGAAAGAGCTTCTATAGGTTCGTCTACCTCGTCGTGTGCTCGCTTCTTCTTAGGTGATGACACTTGATCTCGTAGATCATTGGTCTGGCGTTCAACCGACTCGCGATCGGGAGTAGAGGCCTGGTCGGATGTCTTATCGCCAGCCATAGCGGTGATGGACGCAGAATCTTTCTCTGTGCTAGACATGGTAGATAAGTTGAGTTTTTCTGAAATGACTGTGTGCTTCAATTCCTTGCGCGCAGCTGCCGTATCAGGATCTTCTGGAGCAGGATGTTCAGGTGTTGGACTACGTTTGTTGGAATCCATTAGAAAAAAGGAACGCGAAAGAGATTCTGATAAAAGGTTTAGAGAATTGCGAAAGCGGTCTACCGGGCAGAATTTTTCTAGGGCCGGCGCAGTTTGCAGATTTAACAAAGATGCTCGAGTCTGGTGAATTTCAGTTGCGTTGGGTTGGTTTTCGAGGCTGCCCGCCGGAGATATCAATGATACAACTGTACTTGAATGTTTAAATTATGGGTCTGGATAAACCAAGGCTAAACTTCCTGGCACTGTGCCGGAGCAGGTGCTAAGGTATCTCCGTACCGGTAATGCATGAACGGAACAAGGCTCGTTCTTTTTTTTTCTTTGGCTTATGAAATACCTCATTGGATCCCTAATATCTGGATTCATTTGTTGTAAGTGCGCGACGGCGGCTATCTCTCCAAGGTATGAATTCTTAACATCCAACCAAGCGGAATCGATAAATTGTTGAACTGGCTAATATTGGGATGACCCAGCCGTGTCGCAAATTTGGTGCAGCCATCGCAATTGATTGCCGTTGATTCTAAGGCGTGAGAAGATTTATACCAAACCAACTCCTCTCTAAACGTGGTGATCTACCTTTATGGCACAAGGCAAGGTGGGCGAATATCACCACAGTACCTAGATTACCTGAGGATTTAAGCCGTGATGGTTGCCCCTCTACGTGTTCCTAGAGCGACACGCACAAGTCGACGTGCCACAAACGCGACGTGGGGTTGAAACTGTGGTAATACGACTTCGTCACTCTAGTCGTTGTAAAGAATTCACAGATAGCTTGCTGACCTACCTACCCTCAAGGCTATTAGCGGCAGTGACCAGCTCAGTGAGAATTGCCTGACCTGGTTAACGTAAAGGACTTAGGCCAGCCGACTCTGCACCGCGGCATTAGGGGTCTCTGCTTCTCATTGAATGAACACGATTCGTCTATATTCACACAGCATTATCATACGATTGAAGCTACCTCATCTCTGCGCACAAGGACGTTCAAATACCCTGGTTGATCACATATCTAACTACATGTATGACTGTCCTTCGGGTACGTACTCCTGTTCTCAACCGTACACCTATTCCATAAAAAACTGCATGTATGCATCTCAGGACGCCGCCTATATACTCTCGACACGTAGCTCTCCTCTATACATCGAGATCGTCTTTCGCATCATATACAGTTGTCCTCCGATATATCCCATAAGGAGATGTTTGGTGGCTACAACATATACAGATAAAGTATGCTTCAGGGCAACTAGAAGAACATCAGATCGTCATCCTTCCAGCCCATATTCTTTAATATGGAATGGACGCTCTTCTCCATCGGTTCGGGCCCGCAAATGAGCACTAGATCCTCGCCGTTGATACTCCTACAAGGACCAATTTCCTTTTCCAGGAGTTCCTTGTTCATCCGGCCCCTAAAGCCCGTCCATGATGGCTCCGGTTGACTCAGGGTATATAACAATCGGCATTTATGGGCGTTGCCGGTGATCATCTTGTCGAGCTCCTCTTTGCATAGGATATCTTGCTCGACGCGGTTACCATCGATAACCAGGCACGAAGTTGGGTCCTCGCGATCAGTCAAGACGGCCCGGAGTACCTGGAATATCGGTGTAATTCCGGATCCGCCACAAATCATGATGAAGCGCTTGACCTTTCGCTGTCGGCCGGATACCGCACATAGGCCCCGACCCAGGTACTCAAACTTACCCACCGGACCTTTGAAGTCGACAGAATGGCCGACAGGGAGTGCGTCCAGCGCCTGGGTCATCTTACCACCTTTCTTTCCCGGCTTATCATAATAGATCTTGACAAGCACATCCAATTTCCCTTTCTCTGTAGCTTCTGAGAGAGGCGTATACGATCGTATGATGGCTTCGCGTGTGGCGGGGTCACGCAACCGCATCATTAAGTGTTGGCCGATAGGGAGACCAGAGGTCTGTTCGAGATGTTCGAGATCAAAAGTGAAGATCTTAGTGTCATCTGAGATTTTCTTCTTGGCTGACAGATTAGCTTTCGTCCACACTTTCGATTGTAGGAATGTGGCCCGCGGCGCTGAAGTCTTCGTGGATTCCGCCTCTGCGTCGGCGAGAGAGATCCGTGAGGTTTTGTCGAGAGAGCCAATATGATAGTCTACTAGCATCGTCTTCGCATTCTCGCTGTCTGTTATTAGGTAGATTAACATCAGTCCCCATCCATCCTTAGAGGCCCCGGACTTACGAATAGCGAGAAATTCTTCGCTGGCATCCTGTCCAGCGGCACCAAAGATCGAAGCCGCTCCACCAGGGTGCCCTTCCAGAAATCTCGTTCCATCGTAGACCTGGCCGCTGACTACAAACCATGGCTCGATCTCGCCATTGTGCTTCTTTAATTCATTAAGCGTGATTGTTCGTTTAATGTCCTTGTTAATCATGCAAACTTCCTCTGTTGGTTCTTCCTCGACAGCGCCCTCTTGTTCGCCCGATAGCTTCTCACCCCAATACCCGTTAGAGATATTTCGCCCAGCCTTCTTAACTCGTTCCATCCAGCCCCCAGGTATTAACGCCGGCTGTGTTGGGTGTTCAAACCGTAACGCATGACCCTCCTTGTGGATGACAACTCGGAACCAGGGATTATTCATCATACCCAACACACTCCAGTACATGTCTCGAGGCTGTACCATCATGGCTTCATCCATGGCTCTTACCATGATATCATCCGCTGTTTGCAGCTGTGACACTGCAATGTCCAAGTTCCAAAAGCACCAGCAGAAGCAGCTCTCCCTCCAGGACATATCCAACCGCCCACCATACAACTCTTCTCCTTCGGGCGCTAGTCTATATTCGTCCTCGGGATATGAGATGTTAGCAAGCATCCAGGATTTGCCTTTGTCAAGAGTTAATTCAACCCTCGTCACTCTTTTGCCCCCGCCGGCATAAGCATAGCCACGAACTCGGTAATTCTCAACGCCTCGAGTCAGCGACAACATCTCGTTATGGGCTGGATAGCAAGTGGCGCTATTTGTATTCAGATCGTAGATGGCATAACGTTCGTCTTTCCAGGTATCTGGCAAGTCAGCACTCATCTCAGGGGTGACCATTGTCGGTAACACTCTGTTATCATAGACGTGATACCAATTGTCACTAGGTGCCGCCGTGACAATTATCCTCTTCAACCACTTCACGCTCCGGCCACCAATCTGTCCTGGTACCACGACCCGAAGGGGTTTCCCATGGTCAGGAGGCAGCGTCTCGCCATTCATCTTATGGGCCACCATGATTCCCCTATTAGGGTCCATAGCCCAGTTCAGCTTCACGGACGTTCCATAGTATCCGTTGGGTAATTTGTCGGCACCTTCGAAGCACACATATTTTGCTCCTCGCTTTGGCTTAGCGGTTCTCAAGAGATCACCGATGACAACACCAGTCCATAGAGCTGTGGACAAGCCCGCCGCTCCCCATGAGAAACCCTTTGTTTTCCTCGCAATATTTTGCTCTTTTCTTCGATTACCTGCGCATACAAGGGTAATTGGATATGTCACCTGCTCGTAGTCCTCGAGAAGCCGTGTCAGGTTCATCTTGATGGGGTTCTCTACCATGCCTTCTATCGTGAACTCCCATTCCATCACCTCCGAATCCTCTACTCTGGGGACTGCCCCGTGGTTGCGGACATAATGGAGGTCCCTCGTTGTTAAGAAACCTTCGTTGAAAAGGTCACTTAGTGGTGCTTCAACATTGAAAGGATGGACGCCTGTCAGGCGGATTAACCGAGGGTCTCTGACAACATGGTTGTCTGGGGTCTTGAAATCTTCCGTTAACACCTTGTTATCAGGCTTGCTCTTCGGCGGGAGAGGGTACATTCGAGAACCCTCGGGATTCGGTTCGTCGATATTGCATGGCTGTCTTGGGATGTTGAAACCACCACTCGTACTTGATTCTCTTCTCGAACTGCTCTCTGTTGCAGGTGGTGTGGGAGGATATCGAACCAGCTGTGCAGTGACTTGCTGCTGGAGATCGATCGTTGCGCTCAGAACATCCATTGCACAACATAAATAATAATTGGAGGCAGACGAGAAACAGAGAGGTGGTGTCGACTATAGAATGCATGTAACCATGCATGTAAGAAAATATTCCTACCGTCGGTATCAAAGGTCCCAAGAAAGGGTCACCAAGACCTGATTTAGTAGAGATAAGTAATGGACGAAAGAGAATGAGTCGATACCGTAGATCGTATATAAAAGGTGGCATGAGAAGCCTACCTACGAAGTAACCACACTCAATAGAAACATGCGTCTCCATTTCGAGATATAATACCCGTAGTAGTGGATGAAAGTACCTGACTACAGGTCCATCGGAACGAACAGTCGTGCGAGAATTCTTCCCTCTAACTTACGAATACGCTGCAAGAAAAGAAATCCCGGCCTGTTACAATGCATTGGTATGCAAAGAACCGCGTTGGACTCCCAACCAAGTAGAAACCATGACAACAAATGTACCGTAATGATATAGGCTCGGAAGCTATAAGGAGTTTAGATATTGGGAGGCGCTGCAAATAAGAGAGCCTCAGGCACTGTGAGCCCCTATAGCAAGCCACCTATCCACTCCGGCATTGCTTCAAGCGAGGAGATGCAACAACCACTTGAAACTCTCTCCGCGGATGTGTCTAGCAAAGGTATCTGACAAGGCCTGGGCCTTATCAAAAGCAATTGGGTTTCTCTTTGCAAGGTTGACGATGACAGCGAATCATGACTGCTGATAAGAAGATGCCTTTTAAAGGTCAGCGCGGAGATATGAAAATCGCCTAGACTTGAACCAACTGGGTTAGCTGCTTTACTTTGTGACCCATTAGAATCGTCTAACGGCATGCATGAAATAGGGAATGTTGGAAATGAAAAAGAGATAAGGTACTTCGCAATTCTGATACCAGGTTCTACTTGAGGCAAGATGTGAGACCAACGGGCTGTTCAGTGACGTCGATGTTAATAGCGTGATAACGGGAGCCAATGAGCCCGGTAGGCAGTCCTAGAAACACGGCTTGCCGCTTACATCCGCATAAAAGGAAATAAAAAGGGAACGGGAGTGAAGAGGGAAGTATGATACTCGAAGAATCCATCTCAATGGTCTCAATTGGACCACTCGGTGAGAACATTAAGCTATCCAAGTCGTCAGCTACCTCATAGGTAGGAGGAAATAAGACTGCTTAAAATAATACCTACCACTTACCAAAACGGTTGCCTCTTTTTAACCAGACGTGAGGCTGTTTACAGCTCGTTGTCCACGCGGTATATTATGACCTGGGAAACATTGTGACGCATAGTCATTGAAGCGACGAAGTGGCAAACGACTCTACAATTTCTAGTAGAATTTGACAAAGGCAATTAAGTTTACCAAATTTTTTAGAACTTTAGTCATATATGACTTGTCCTAATCCCCGCCGTGTGTGAGTTTGAATTTATGCGGTCACGGTTGGAGTAATCCGCCATGTACAGGTAGGAGGTACCTACAGTTTTCCACCATAACGGGAGAATTTTGGCCCTATGACGAGCAGTAACTCACGCGTTCTCAGAGCGCTCTAGGGCACCTTACAGCCCTAACTGTGCGACAACGTTCCTGCGTTCCTGCATCCCACTCCCTGTCTCACCCGCACACTAACTCACTGTATGAGCACTGGGCACCTGCCTACGAGGCTGAACTCGATGGTGAACCCCGCTGCATGCTGCCCCGCCAAACTGTTCCTAGACTGTTAGGCTCTGATTGTCCGAGATTTTCGCGGAACCTAGAGAAAGCGCAGCTTGCTGCTCTTTTATTGGACAGTGTCGAACGACATCATTCACTCATTTACAGAGGCGCCTTCATTCAACACTAAGACGCTTAACTTCTCGCCATCGCAACGAAAACAACCTGCAAAAAATCCAAACCTTATCGACTACCTAGGTGGTAGATAATCATCGCCCTTGAATCTCCTCACCCTACCGACGACTATCCGCCGGTGATCAATCACTTGCCGATTCGCAGTTCGATTGGCCCTGGCATTACCTTTTTTTTTTTCGCAGGGCGGACTAGTTGACTTGTCCACCGATGCCCACCGAGCCCGATACGCCGTGTCGCTTCCGCTTCCGCTTCCGGGGGCGATTTCTCCCTTAGCAGGGTTATCACCGCGGCGAATGTAGCAATTGGGTCAGCAACCAACCTCAACACCACGAGGGGCTGTCCGATATGGACCGCTCACGGAAACGTTAGTCTAGATACAGCGCTTCGGACCTGGGTAGATTTACTAATTCTTGGCTTATAGGCGAGCTGCTATCGCTCAACCAACGCGCATGGAATGGCGAACCAGGTATGGTTTTCATCTTATCTTGCTCTAACATGGAAGGCGACTGACAAACAGTTAGACATATTCCCCATTAGCCAGTCCCTCGACTCTTCTCTAAGGAAGAATACCGCCTTCATTAAGCGATTGCGAACCGCCATCACCCCTGCGACCTTGAACACATTTCTACAAGAGATACGCACTCTCAGCCTTCTCAAGTACCTCTCCGAGATCATCTCAGCCTGCTATGAGGGGCTGAGCAAACTCAAAACTCCTGGAGAAATTGATGCAGCCATCGAGATTGTTAGCGCGCTACACCAAAGGTTTGGACCCGAAGAGTTCACAGAGTATCTAGGATGGCTACTGGGCAAGGGAATGGCCACGCCGGATAAGAGTCTACTAAAGTCTCTAACTCCTGAGCTCCGTGAGAAAGAAGAAAAAGAACGTCTCGTCCGACAACGAGCTCTTCTAAGAGTAATTACCGAACTATGGCTTGTAGGTGTCTTAAGAACTCTTGATGATGTCAAACCCGACGATGCGACACGCAGCGCGAACGGAAAGAATGCCGAATTGAAGATTAAGTCGGCCAGCTCTACGAAGGGTGGTGGAGCCGAACCTTTCCCTCTTGAAGTACTCAAGGATCTCTTAGGCCATGATCGGGAGCATGTGAATTTGCCACTCCTAGTCATTTTTGTAAAGTCGTTCGGTTGGGACATCCTGGGAGTCAAGTCTGCCGGATCAGAGGGCCGGAAGACCGTTGAAGAAGATGGTGCTACGAAAGCTTCGGACGACAACCTCGAAGGGACCAACGGGCAAGAGGATACCGGTTCTGACGACCCTCCGTTTGCTAGTCCTGAGCTGCGAGAGCGATTCAGAAACATTCTGAAACGGTATTTTGAGGATGTCAAAGCGCACCTCGTACGGGATCAGAAGAATATTGTTGCGCAGCGAGGCAGAAACTCGGAGGCCTACGTCAAATCTGGAGAGGTATTCGAGGACCGCCAGGCCAATTTTGAGCGACAGCTAAAAGCCCAAGAACGTCTAGTCAGCAACGCGCAAGTCATCGCCGACGCGATTGGTGCTGAGATGCCAGATCTCAAGGAAACTGCGGATGGGTTTTCAACTACTAATGGGGCCATTGGTCTAGTCAAGACTGGAGAGTACCTTCGCGGACAGAGCGAGGGCGCAGGAATCTGGGAAGACGAGGATGAGCGCCGCTTCTACGAGAACCTAGTAGACCTGAAAGGCAAAGTACCTGGTATATTGCTCGAGGATGGCAAGAAGAAGAAAGCCGACACGGATGAGCAGGTTGGTAAGAGAGCCGATTCTATCGAGGCTGCAGAGGCATCCAAGCCTACCGAGGCAAACGACGACCAATCAACGGCCATTGCCAACAAGACCATTGGTGCACAGGTGGACGTCCTGCTAACTCGACTGCCCGAGCTTACGAACAAGGATGCAGTTGACCAAGCAGCGATCGACTTCTGTTTTCTGAATTCCAAGGCATCTAGGAATCGGCTTATCAAGGCTCTTACCGAAGTACCAAAGGGTCGCACAGATCTCTTACCATTCTGGTCTCGTCTCGTGGCTACACTCGGACGATATATGCTAGACATCCCTAAAGGCGTCGTAGAGTATCTTGATGCGGAATTCCGCAGTCTCCAGCGACGCAAGGAGAAGGATTTCCTTGGTCAAGTGCGACTAAGCAATATCAGGTACCTTGCCGAGCTCACCAAGTTCGGGATCGTTCCCGAGCATGTCGTTTTTCATTGCCTGAAAGTCAGCCTTGACGATTTCTCCCGAATGAACATCGAGATCATCTGCAACCTTCTAGAGAACTGTGGCAAGTATCTACTCCGAAACGCCGACACATCACCTCGCATGGCAACGTTCCTGGAAACACTGCAGCGCAAGAAGTCCGTACAACATATCGGTCAGCCAGAGCGTATGCTCATTGAGAACGCGATATACTACGTCGATCCTCCGGAGAGGGCATCAATCCAGCAGAAGGAACGGACCCCCACCGAGCTGTTCATTCGTAAGCTCATCTACGTCGATTTGACGAAACGCAATTATACAAAAGTTCTTAAGCAGATCCGTCGACTTCACTGGGAAGAATCTGAGGTAACAGAGCCAAGTTGAATTCTTGGTGGAGTTGCGTACTAATCCATATAATAGGTAGTGGCTATTCTTACGAAGGTTTTCTCGAGGCCTGCCAAGGTTAAGTACGGCAGCATCCACATTCTTGCTATACTACTCAGTGCTATCTACCGCTACCATCCAGATTTTACTGTTACGGTGATCGACAATGTTATTGAGTCTGTAATAATCGGACTGGAGCAAAATGATTTCAGATTCAATCAGAGACGTATTGCGGAAGTCAAGTATCTGGGCGAGCTTTATAACTACCGCATGTTAGAGCACCCCGTTATCTTCGACACCATGTACAAGATCATGTTATTTGGCTACGGTAAGTCAGACGTCTGAGCGTAGGTGATGATCTGAGAACCGACTAATTTTTGCTTAGGTGGTCCTCCCGTTCCTGGCCGGATCAACCCTTTCGATTTACCTGACGACTACTTCCGAATTCGACTCGTAGCCACGATGCTCGAGACCTGTGGCATGTTCTTCAACCGAGGCGCTGCAGGGAAGAAGCTTGACTACTTCCTTTCATTTCTCCAGGTTTGTTCAATCTAGAAAGTGTCAAAGTTAGACTCATGTTGACAAATCCGCAGTACTACATATACACAAAGCAGCCTCTCCCAATGGACATTGAGTTCATAGTGCAAGACACGTTCTCCCTTACCAGGCCGCAGTGGAAATTAGCAGCCACTTTGGAGGAAGCCACAAAAGCATTTCAACTTGCAGTGGCCCAGGATCAGAAGAATGCCGGTCTGGACAAAACTGCCGATCAAGATGAGGCTTCTAGTGGTACTTCTTCTGATGACGATGGCGGTGAGGGCGACGGCGACATCGTGCTTCCCGAAGCTGATGGGGATGATGACTCAGAACTAGGAGAGGAGGACGATGCTGAGGTAAGACCCCTAATTGACCCGCATTATCGCTACAGGACATTGCCTAACATACCTGGGATCGGATAGGACAACGAGAACCAGCCACAATCTCCTCAAGATTTCGATTCGGAGGAGGAAGCAATAGTTGTCACCCGAAAGACTGAAGAAATTGACCCTGAAGATGAAGCAGACTTCGAACGTGAGTATGCGAAGATGATGGCTGAAAGTCTAGAGTCCCGGAAGTTCGACCGTAAACCTCTCTTTGATGTTCCGCTGCCTGTCCGACCTAAGACTCGCGATATCTCTTCAACGACAAATACCGAGAATGCAAATGGCGAGAGTACGCCCGGTACAATGGCTTTCTCACTACTAACAAAGAAAGGCAACCGTCAACAAGTAGGTTTCACTTAGCAAATCCGTGTTTTGAATATGCCACTAATGGTTATAGACACGAACTGTTGCGCTCCCTTCAGATTCGACATTTGCGGTTGCTATGAAGACTCAGCAGCAAGCAGAAAGAGAGGAGCAGCAGCGTATCAAAAACCTGGTACTCAACTACGACCTTCGTGAGAGTGAAGATCCAGATGGTGATTCTCAAATGACCCCAATCCAACCGAACGCAAATGTTCACGAATCTACTTCAGGTCACGAGAAGTCTTCTTACCATCCTAATCGCTCTGACAAATCTAGCAAAGAGCGCAACGGACAGCGAGTCCGGAGATTACAACTCAGTGACGTTGATTGGTATGATACCCCCCAGCAAGGCCAGAACAAGGCCGCGCAGAAGACCCCTGACTCCGAGGGTTCGCCTACCAAAAGTGATAAGGGCGGATGTGCCCCAGACCGAGTGGATGGGAGCAGTGTTAACAAGCGTCATACGCCCTCTACATGTACTCAATCTCGCCGACGTAATCGGCGAGGTCGCGGAAAACGTTGAGACTTTCAGCATACTCATGGATGATCGCTGACAAGCACGACCATATTTACGAGTTTAGGACATGACATTCGCACTTAATCGACCGAAACGCATAATACACTACTCATTTGAGCATTGCCACGGAGAATTTCGATCTCTCCTGATTACGCATCATGTCTCATGCGGAAGCTGCGACCTCTAGTGGGAGCATATCATATCCCTCGACACAAGGAGGCCTGAGACGGTAACTTCCATGACTTCGCGCCGTGCTAACCTCATAGTCACGGCGCCCGTCATGGGAAAGCAGTTGTCGTTGGTGAAGCTGACACGCCGGAGTTTTCTGGGGTGGGAGACCGACGAAAGGGGAAGGGTTACTTGAGGACTCGGGGATCCGGGGGCCAAGATGGAGCCGAGAAGTAGTCGTTGCTTTGCTGGTTGCCTGGCTGTTCCTGAACGAACCAATTCTTTTTGGTGTGGAACTAATTAGATGCTACTGCCTTGCCTCGTCCCGCAGGTGATCATCGCAAGATGATCTGTAAGTAAAGCCGTGGACAAACTGACGAATCGACGCTTGCAGATTGTTTTTTAAGACGCTCCTAGTTGCGTTGCGTTTTATTGTTCGTACACAGCTTCATAGCTCAACACTCGTTCGCACCCTAACTACCTAATTAATGTGTTGACTTGTGCAAGTGATGTGTTTTGCTTGTTAACTTTACCAATGGTTAATAAGAATACTCCCATCCTAGAGTCCATTAAAAGCACATGCCTTGGGTAGATCGGTTTCTATCTATACTACCTGCGTAACCAATAGCCGTAACCGAGTGTCGGTTTCAGTAGGTCACTGGAGTACTGTCCCATCTAGGTCCTCTTTAAAAGTCTGTTCGTAGAATTTGTCTCAAGAAATCGAAGACCTTCATCATTTTGTTTCACCTTCCTTTGTAGCCACCTCCTCCCTTGAGACCAACACGTTGTTCTAGTTTGCAAGGTGGGAGCGCGATATGCAAGGGGAAGACAAACTAGGGACCAGTTTGCTAGTTACTCAATCCTTCAGCAAAAAAAAAAAAAAAAAAAAAAAAAAAAAAAAAAAAAAAAAAAAAAAAAATCAAGGCTGCTCAGCGATGTCAGTGGTCCACCCCGTCGTATTTTAGAGTTGTGCGACATGAAGCCATTCCCGAACAGTCCTCGTCGTGGCTCGTATTTAAGGCTTGGCGATGCAGCACTTGCATCCGAAATCGATGGTTCAGAGCCATGCAGATTATATTAGAGCTGGAAGATCCATTGGAACCACAAAACATGCGCCATAGCACGTCATGAGAGCATATTTCTTTTTCCTCCTTTTTAGGCCCTTCTTCTACCTAAGAGGTTCAGAATGCGTTTAGTACACTGGCCGAACGGTCAACTTTAAACTTGGTGTAGAACGGGTGTCACTTTTCCTTCCAAGGTTGGCAGACGGCACATGTCAAGTTTAAACATTACTAACTAACAACGGCCCTTTTCTTCTTCCTCGTCCACGTTTTGACGATGAACACTTTAAAGGTTTATTTTCGCCTGTTCGGGTTTCAAGCGAAGCCTCGTCACCAGTATATATCGTTCAAATAGATATACTTTTGGCTATTTTTCAACCTGGCATCAGACCCCACGCAAATCTCGAAGTCGGCAGCCATCTAGCCAGGGTCGCGGCGAATTTTTCTAGCGTCTGGGGAACTCCCGGCTGGAGGGGTTCACGCACTCGGGACAACGCGATCACGCACTTTGATATAGAATGGCAAATAGGTGGAAGCTATATTTAAAAGCCTCGCTTGAACAAGTGAATACAGTAGTTCCATATTGCCCTACGAAACCTAGGTAGTTTCCATTAGTCACTTGTTGGACACTTAACAATGTCAATAGCTTGATATCGATCCAGCGGCATCCGGGTAAAGCGGTTGATCTGGGCTGGTCGAAGCTGAACTAGGATCTGGCAGCGATGAGCGCAATTAACCACTGATATTCCGTGCCATGCTCCCCAGAAAATTTTATATTGGCGAGCCCTTTTTTTCTTTTTCTTCTTTGCGACTACTACCTTCTGCAAATTAATTTATTATTTTCTCTTGGAACGAACATATTGCAGCTTACGTGTGTGCGCATGGATCTTTGATGAAACCCTAGGAGAGATCCAGGCAACGGAATGCGAAGAGAAGAGAAGGAAAGCTATCGTTAGCCTTCAGTAGTTCTATCACATACTGTCACATACTGGGGATCTAGCTTCCCCCACAATGCCGACAGCGAAGCCATTCCCATCCAACCTTGAACCCACTCACTGGCAGGTCTGCCACACTAACGCGCTTATAATAAACCATCCACCATCCATCATCCATGGATGTACATACTTGCCATTCGTGCCTGGTGGGGATTCTGGGCACCGGCAGGTAGCGCGGCAGGTAACGTGGCAGGTCAAATCCACCCTTGCAGCGAGATATTGATCACTCGCTTAGATCTCCCCCTTTAGCGCGCCTCCCTTTTTCGCCTAGGCTGAGCTAAAGCCCACGCTTCTCTTTTTGAGCCGCCTGTGACGTTTTAACGATGTCCCTCTAGCGCCGTGATCGACAGCTTCTTTCCACATCATCTCTCAGCTTTGCCTGATGTACTACTTACAGCAACCACTTTTCGTCCAAATCTACGCCTAATAGGTGGATTTAACCAAGCTCGAACAATTTTGCCATAACAAGTTGAGTCCGTTGTCTCCGTCCAAGGAGACTACCTGTGCAGCGACGGATCATGTGCGTAAATGCAGGTCGAAATATACTACCTACCTGGTACTCTGTGGCTTGATATTTCCGGAATACTCAATCCGCTCTTCGTACGACACTCGTATTAGATCCAGCAGTCCAGCTCTTCCAACTCTTCATCGTGTCACCGGCTCACGACATGGCTCATCGATCCGCCCTAACCCATCGGTCGGGTAATTAAATGTAAAAAAATGAGTCGGCTCGCCTCACAGTACAGACGGCCTGAAGTCTATTGGCGGCATCATAAAAAAAAAGGAAACGAGAATATTAATTGCTTCCCAAACGGCTCGGTACCAGGTCAAGTCGATAAAACCAGTACTACTGGCTAAAATGAAGGAGTGCATCTTCAATCCACTTATTCGCAGATGGGCCACGCAGCCAGGCTTACTCGACTGATTGGGCGTCCTGGGATAACTGAATTTAGTATTGTTTTTGCGTGTTTCTTTCCTTTTACCCTTCCCCGCCTCAACGCAAGGTAATTGCGAATGATATGTGGCTATATCCGTGTACATGTAGCTAAAATGCAAGTGCTAGTACCTATGTATTGACTGAGTAAGTGAAGGTATAGTCATGTATCTATACGCCTAACTTCAGTTTGAGTAGCTGGATAGATACATCTAAGTGGGTTGACGGGCGTGTATACTCGCCTTAAGGTTTTCTAACCAGGCCGTGCCTACCTAGATCCCCGTTTCTCAAACTGACACTGCCTTACCCACAGACTCTATCCGTCAAAATTGAAACCTGCTAGATGCTTCTCTTACCCAAGTCTGTGTACCTATCTATCGTGGTCGGGATACATACAGATCTAAAGTCGAATTCATCCGCCGTACATGGGGATGGCGGCAAGACGTCTATATCCCTGCACCTAATTCGGCTTTCTAGACGCGTCCCATCACAATTCTGCGTACTTTGCGTGCTCCCCTAGTTGCGGCCGACGTGGCCTGCAATGGGAGCATCCGACTTGGCTAGCTTTAGAGCCCAGCTATCGAACGTTCACCATCGCATTGCTGTACACTGACCCGTCTGTGCTTATTAGTCGTCGCACGCAGTAACCTTCTGGCCAGCTTCATCCCCTGTGGGATCTAGTGCCATCTTCCGACTTATACCATGTGAGTCCAAGAGCACCAGACCATTGAGAACCAGGGGTAGCGTTCCCATAGATGCAATCCGCCTGCAGGTCCCGCTGACCAACAAGCATTGTATCCATTCGCCAAGCGACGAGTCCAGATCTCCAGCACCACCCGAGTGATATACATAGAGCTCACTAACCTCGCAGCCCCAGCTGTCTGTCGTCCTTGCTCAGCTCGAGTGCTCGCCCATCCCATTTAGACCGCCCGAACGCCCAGAGATCTTTGACCACTCAAACTCGGAACCGTTGCCGAGAACTGCTATTATATTCATTCATTCTTCCAGCTACCTTACTGCCAGTCTTTCATTCGCCTGGCTATCTCAACATTCCCTTGTTCTATGCTTCAAGTCTCACATAGAATAATACCCGGCGGTTTCTCGTACAGATGGTACAGTTCTCAGCATAGTATCATCCCGTTGCACCCAGCCTGCCAAGATATCGCTTGGGTTAGAGGAACGAGCTTCTATACCGGACAAGACCTCGTAAACGGCGAGTAGGCAAGGCACTAGCTTGAACGGTTGTTACACATTCCGGTGTTTATTTTTATCGTATACGGATTATCGTGGCATCTTGCCTTGCTTTCGAGATCAACACTTCGTCACTCTAAGTCTCGGCTAGCGATACTCGACGCCACCTCCTTATTCCGAGCTTTGGGATATACCAACCGCTGTGACCAACCATTGCACAACACATCTGTTGCGCTATGAGAACACTTAAACACGGACCGATATCGTTTATTTTCCGAACCCACAGCCTGCAACGAGGGATCCCCTTGCGTCTAGCTGCAGGTAGCCGCAAATAAACATCTCTGTGTAACAAGAGCAACCTGTCACCGCTCAGACCTTTCAAAGTCACGACTATGCTTGCATGAGAAGCGGGCCTCTCTAAAGCATATCCAAACCTGGAAATCAACCATAACAGGATCTCTTTTATCTCATCACGACCACCCAGGTTCACTCATCCTTTAGCCAAAGTCTTTTTTGGCACAACTGGAGTCTTTGAAATATGGCAGGGGATATCACAGCAACATGGCCGGTCCACGAGGTAAGAGGCTTCAAGATTGACGAGTCGTTACTACTCTCAAAAAAAGCACTGATGCTGATATTTCCCCGCAGATCATCTATACTGCCATAGTAGGCATAGTTATGCTAGCAGCCCTCCTCGAATGGTTCTTGTGGCTGTCTGCATTTCTATACTGCCTTGTCAAGGTCTTCCAGAAAGCGGAGCATTGGACGATTCGAGTGCTAGCAATTATCATTGGCGTGTTCTTCACTGGACTTAGGTGCGTTCCTATTATGGCTCATAATTTGAGTATTGCTGATAGCAATACAGATTTATTTTCTTGCCTATTATGATCGTCACTCTACCTCTGCCCAGCGAGATTACACAGTACTGGCCTCCTGATATGGTTAATATTCTCCAATGGTTCGCTTTCTGGACTTTTGCGGGACTTCTGACTATTCCGTGGCTTTTCTGCGTGTACCAGCTCGTTACTCACCAGCTTGGGAGGACGAAACGTGTAAAAGAAGTATTGGACGAAGTTTCTGCACCAAAAGTCGTCATCGTCATGCCCTGCTACAAAGAAGAGCCTGAAGTCCTCGTCACCGCTATTAACTCTGTCGTGGACTGCGACTACCCTCCTTCATGCATTCACGTATTTCTCTCATTTGATGGAGATCAAGAGGATGAACTGTATCTCAACACGATTGAGAAACTCGGTGTTCCTCTAACACTTGAGTCGTATCCTAAGAGTATCGACGTCACCTACCGAGCGGCTCGCATTACAGTCTCGCGGTTTCCTCACGGAGGAAAACGCCACTGCCAGAAGGCGACCTTCAAACTCATAGACAAAGTCTATAAGGAGTATCTGAAGAGGAATGACAACCTCTTTATTCTTTTCATCGACTCGGATTGTATTCTAGATAGGGTCTGTTTGCAAAATTTCGTCTACGATATGGAGCTTAGCCCTGGGAATAGCAGGGATATGTTGGCGATGACAGGTGTCATCACCTCGACCACCAGGAAACACAGCGTCATCACACTACTTCAAGATATGGAGTATATCCATGGCCAGCTGTTCGAGAGAACTGTGGAGTCCGGATGTGGTGCCGTCACTTGTTTGCCTGGCGCTTTAACCATGCTGCGGTTTTCTGCATTCCGAAGAATGGCCAAATACTACTTTGCCGACAAAGCTGAGCAGTGTGAGGATCTATTCGATTTCGCAAAAAGCCATTTAGGCGAAGATCGATGGCTTACGCATCTCTTCATGATTGGCGCGAAGAAGCGGTATCAGATCCAGATGTGCACTTCGGCATTTTGCAAAACGGAAGCAGTGCAGACCGTTCAGTCGCTGATTAAGCAACGGCGAAGATGGTTTCTTGGGTTCATCACGAACGAAGTCTGCATGTTGACAGATTGGCGTCTTTGGAAGCGATATCCTATCTTGCTTGTGGTGCGGTTTATGCAAAACACGATACGAACGACGGCGTTGCTCTTCTTCGTCATGATGCTCTCGATAATGACGACAACTATGAGGGTTGATCAGCTCCCCGTTGGATTCATTGCTATTTCCCTTGGCCTGAATTGGCTGATGATGATATACTTTGGCTTTAAGTTGAAGCGGTATAAGATTTGGCTCTACCCAGTAATGTTCATCCTGAACCCATTCTTCAACTGGTATTACATGGTATACGGCATTTTCACCGCCGGTCAAAGGACCTGGGGTGGACCACGTGCCGACGCTGCAACGGCGGATGCGAACACAACACCGCAGCAAGCTGTGGAACAAGCAGAGAAAACAGGAGACGATCTTAATGTTGTTCCGGAGACGTTCATCCCAGCGGCTGAAGTACAGCGACAGAAGAGTAAAGGAAAGGAGGCCGTCGAAGTCCACAGGACAAAGAGCAAGGTCCTACCACCCGAGAAGGTTGAAGGTAAATTCGCTGCCCCCGACAAGAAGGCAAATGGATTCTACGCGTATCCCGAGGAATCGACATACAGCTTCTATAAACCGGGCAGCGAGTCTCCATCATACGGCGGTCCTATTCCACACCACGCTCTCCACAACCGCGACTCGGTGGATAGTTTCCTGACCACAGGAAACGATTCCGTCTATTTCCCCAGACGCGTCGAAAGCATCATGGGAGAGGAAGACCGGAAGAAGTACGAGATGGCTCAAGCGAACCAGTATAACCAGTTCATTGAGAAATCCAAGAAGTATGCTATTCCCCCGCGAGGCCAAGTATATGAGTTTACGGATGTGGAACTCGCAAAGGGTGGTTGGGAAGGGAGTGATATGAAGACAGCGGACGTCAACCGGCAGGAACGCTACAGGGACGACAGCAATGAGAGTAGCCCCGAATCACTCTCATCCCGCCCCCCTTCGCCTGGCCCTAGATCGTCTCTGCTGAACCACCAAGAACACTCGCAAGGTCCAAGACAGAACCTTGGCGTATCCGGAGGACACCACCACCATCGCAATGGGGCAGGGAGAAGCCCGCTGGGGCGAGGGAGCCCAGTACGCGCTACTGCTCGTGATGCCGACGAGACGGAGATGGACGGATCGAATTCCGGGCGGAAGAGACCACATAGGCCGAACACTCCCAAATAAAAATAAGGGCTAATTTTGGAACGAGGAAATACCACATTTAGAAGCTGACTGCGGAGGGCGCATTGCATAATTGGTGGGTGGTTTTGTGTGAGTTGCATGATAGACGGGCGTTTAAGAGAAATACGAAGCAAAGCATATGAAGCTACGCAGGGCAGCTAGTTACGTCGACGTTTGTTGGAACATAGCTTTAATTGACTTTGTAAAACACAGCCTGACGTGTACGATGCGCTGTTGTGTCGAAGAATCTAAGGCGTACTTAGGACCTTGTATTTGGTGTCTCGTGCTTGCCATCCGACCCTCGCCTATATTCCCTCAAGCGCGATGTAACTCGCCGGATCACTGGGTTTGTCATTGGTCTCGAACGGGGCTATCTCATTCCGAGCACGTCAGCGGGATGGTTTACAGGGTCTTCTCAGCCTCCTGCGTAGACGACTACGGAAGGTATATCGGGTTCAGACTTGCTGTCCTTGAATATTTCATTTTTGCAACTTCTTAGCCTTTATATACGAAAACATCACAAAGAGGAATTATGTTGAAGCTATTAAGCCGATTATTAGCGCTTAAATCGGGAACGGACGAAGCTGATATCTGGCTATCGTTACTGAGCAGTTCTCTTATAGGAGCGGATTTGAAGATCTTAATAGAATCAATGGAAGATCAAATAATTGAAAAGGGTACGTATAGTCGAGATGGCCGTCTTACGGCTACACAATTGGGTCCGCGGAATATTTCTTACCTTAGGTACCTACGGTAGGTAGTTTTCTGAGTTTGCTTGAAACGGTATTTGCTGGAGAGTGTTGCAAGACAGCACATGGAGTTTTACTTCATCTGCTGTTGTCAGTTATTTGTGCGCTTCAAAGTTCCTGCCCCTTTAAGTGTCATTTCTTCTGATAATATGGAATAATGTCAAAGGATGAAATAGGCATTCTCTACCGGTACAGATATGACTTTTGAAGGTGGCTTGACGCAGCTGCCTGCCAGCTGGACGTAAGACTGGTTTAGCAATTGGGGGTGCACGTAATAAACTCACGTGTTAGTAGCTACAGAATTAGCAGTTGCGCTAATAGGCTGTTGCACTGTTGTCCCCCTGATCAGGCAGTCGACAAGGGCCAAAGCCAAACTTGTGTCTTTGCGTGTTAAAGCTTCAACACCTGAGACCCCATTATCTTCTATCTTCCGGAACCCGATCGAGAGTGAATCCATATTCGAGAGTTGATTCCTCATCCACACCGTCACTAAATCGCCGTCATGGACAATTTCAAGGCTTTTGGGAGTAGCTTAAGGTGCGCTAAGCATTCAAAACCGCTGTTGGAAGTATTTGCAATTGCGAGCTGGATGCTGATATTACGGTAGCTCTATTGGCCAGCAGATTACCCCATTTGCTTCTCGTACTTTCCAGTACACGAAGGAGCAGCTTGGTCAGGCCGAGGATAAGGTAGGTCTGGATAGTTCAAATGATGAAGGATCCTGTTAACAATAGGTCTCTACAGACTCAGCTCCCGCCTGATTATATCGACCTCGAGAAACGAGTCGATGCTCTCAAGCAGGTCCATCAGAAGATGCTTGCGGTGACGTGAGTACATCTTTTACGATGCGCGAACTATTGGCTGATTTGCTTGGCATACTCATAGCTCGCAATACTCCCACGAAGCCTACGACTACCCTGCCAACATTAAGGAGAGCTTCTCTGACCTCGGCCGTACCGTCAGCGAGAAGGTTCAGCTCCTCTCCGCCGCCACGACCCCCGCAGAGGCTCAAGCTGCCTTGACCGCGCCCCCAACCGCAAAGCCGCAGCCCAAGACCTTCTCCCACGCCATCGCACGTGCCAGCTTAACTAGCTCGCAGCTTCTGCACCAGCAACACACCGGTGCCGGTGAGGATCCTCTCGCGACCGCCCTCGAGAAGTATGCGCTGGCCAGCGAACGACTGGGCGAGGCCCGCCTTGCGCAGGATGCCCAGATTCAGAGCCGATACCTAGCTGGTTGGAACACCACTCTGAACACCAACCTGATGTTCGCGACCCGTGCGCGCAAGAATGTTGAGAAGGCGCGCCTGACACTCGACTCGGTGAAGTCTCGCGCCAAGGGAACCACCTGGAAGATCGGTGCCGCATCTCCCCGCGATGACCACCCCACCAGCGATGAGCTGAGCCCCGAAGCTCAGGAGGAGATTGAGAAGGCCGAGGACGAATTCGTGACCCAGACTGAGGAAGCCGTGGGCGTTATGAAGAACGTATGTCATACCCAGTATCACTACTCTTGTGGCCTCTTTGCTAATATCAAAAATAGGTCTTGGACACTCCCGAACCCCTCCGCAACCTTGCAGAACTCATTGCTGCTCAGCTTGAGTACCACAAGAAGGCCGCCGAGATCTTGAGCGAGCTTGCCCCCGTCATTGAGGGTCTCCAGGTCGAGCAGGAGGTGAGTTGAAGCAAAATTTAATCTACGTCTTGAATTTCTCCAGGACTAACGTGTCACTGCAGGCTAACTACCGCAAGAGCCGCGAGAGCGCTTCCTAGATGATTGATACCCGCGATACCCTTGAATTTCAACAGAACGCTTCTTATCGTAGGGCTTTGCACACACGGGACTACGGACAATCTTTAGGGCCTGTAATATGGCAACGGATTTGTCAGAATTCCATTTCTCTTTCTCTTTACGCCGCCTGATGGGGCGCGTTGCGTGTTCGAATGAGTGTGATATAGATGGTAGTCAAGTCCTTGAAGAAAGTTCCCTCTGGTGGGCTTTGTTACTCCAAGTGCTTCGTTTTCCAGCTCTGTTTGGGAGATCGATCAATTGACACTGTTATACAATTACGACCTTTATACTTCCTGCTTGTAAATTGATGTAATGAGGGCTAAGTACTGTAATCCGGATTGTGAAGTCATAGCCACCATAGTACGTATGCTGTCTCGACGAGTAGATATACTCAAAGCCGCGGAGATCATGCCAAGACACTTTCGCAGCATGAGTAGATCAATCGATGAGGTTTCAACAGCCTTGGCGACATTGCCAAAACATTAGGTACCGTACACGAACTAAATGTGGTATGAACTAGTTAGATCTATTTGCAAATTCTCAAGCGACAGCCATAAGGAACCTTAGACGCATTACAGGTGATACATACATGGCAAAATCTAAGAGCAATAGTAGGTTGGAAATTCAAGCCAATATCATATTCCTACGTTGACATCAAATAGGAATTAGGATTGGGTAGATTGGTATTCCGATACTGGGTATCTATGAGCAAACTAGGACTACACATGCAGTCATAATTCACTTCATCACGAAGTTCACTTCAAATATCATCTTCCTCATGGCGATGCATCAAGGACACCGGTCACAACGAAAACGAAAAAAACGACAGCAAAAATTACGCTCCCTACGATCCACGAAGGATAATAGAAGAGGGTCGACTCCGCGCTGTGCAATGCAGGTCTCCCCCCTTGCTACCCCTAATTCTTGAGCTAGGGGCAGCGGAACAAGGTAAGTATGAAGAAGAAAAGGAAAAGAAGAGGTGGAAGAACGGGGACGGTCTCGATTTATTTATACTTGTTCGTAGGGCGGTGAGGGCGCTGGCTAATCAGCCGGTGGCAGAATTCTGCCTGGGCAACGGGGGTTGGAGGAGGTGGTAGGTGGTAGGTGGTCAGTGCTAACAGTGCGGAATCCAGCCCGCCAGCCATAATTTTACAGGGCGGAAGGACGCCAGATCAAATGCCTGCGCCCTCTACGGAAGTCGCTTTCAAAAGTTTGTTCCATAGGGACCCACTTCTAGACCTACCCGACAGCTGCCAAAAACTACTGCCAACTGCCAAGGCCAGTACCTTGTAAGTTTAGGGACCAGGCAAAGCGTTATACCAGGGGACTAGAGGACCTATTATCTTAGAATAGGGTCGGACAAATGACAGCTGGCGGCAGCTGGTAGAAGTTACGACAGTTGTCAGGTGGGTCTGGCAGTGGGTCCCTATGGAACAAACTTTTGAAAGCATCTTCCGTATAAATCAGGACATGGTCAAATTATGAATCAGATTATCGAATCAACGTCTAAACGTTGGAATGATATTAAACCGATCACACGGATAGAATTGATTTCTGCGAGCTACATAAAGATAACTTCTATTCTTTATCTGCTATGAAATTGGATGTTCTACAAATTTCCGAAGGTACCTATGCTGTATTCTCGTGTCGTTCAGAGTGCGCCGTTATACATACCAATATAGCGTATCAGTGACTTATTCGCACATGGAGTGGCCTTGACGCCAGGCCCTTTTGCACATCGAAGATCCCCTCCACCGTATTATTTCCCAGCGAAGAAGATCTTGTCAAAAAGCTCGTTACTAAACCTGTGCCGCGCTTCTTCCAGATCCCAGCCCTGCGCCTTCGCTATTTGGCCCAGAGTATTGCGAAACTCTACGATGGCGTCGCGGTAGGATTCCTTAAGATATTCAATCATAGGACGGCCGCGCACAGTCATGGTAGACCACTCCTTGGCCCAGTGCGGTCGCGTTTCTAGATACTGGCCTTGATTGTCCTTGAGCTCCATCCATTGGTCGAGCACGTATTGAGCGTATGGGCTCCATTTTGCTTCCATGTTCTGCAGTGTCAGGACTTCAATCGAGCACGTTCCGAGAATATGTCCGCGGAACGGTGCCATGGTCACGTTGGAAGATCCCGTAATACGCATCTCGAGGGGCATGCGCTGCGGGCACGTATCCTTGTGCTTGTAGGCGGCCAGTATGGCATCCCACCAGGCTTTCTGCACGAGCGACCAGTCGATCGGGTCGTCCGGCCCTGCGTCCTTCAAGCTGCCGACCTTGGGCTGCAGTGGGATTTCGAGCTCCATGTCTCGGACTCTGACGTTCTGGATGGCTCTGCGGAAGTGCAATGCATCTGGCAGATTTGTTTTGATCGCGTTCTTTGGATCAGTGATGTCCGGCATGGCGTACAGACCAAGCTTCGATAGTAACGTAGCTTGTGCCCAAGGGAATAGGTTTTGCAACTTGAAGAAAGCCTCCGATTCCTGGATGACTTGAATGGCAACGGTTTCGGCCCATTGGACGAATACCTCCGCTTTGCTTGGATACTCCTCCGCACCTTGGCCGTCTTCTGTATTGTTCCAGCAGTTGACCCAGACTTTTGTCGTGTATGGGAACCAGAACCACTCACTATAGAACCACTGAGCTTGGTTCTCGAAGTTTGCTTGAGCTTCGGCACGCTGCTGAGGAGACATCTTGATCCGAAGGGGCTCGGGGATGTCCTCGTCAGCAAGCCCGGGAGGGGGCGGAATAGCTTGCATGACTGGAATTTTCCTAGGGACCATGGCTGTGTAAGTCATTGGGTCCAGCTCGAGGGTGATGTGGGTGACAATTCCTAGCAGCCCAAAGCATCCACTGGCTACGGCCATGAAGCTGGGATCCTTGTCTTTGCTGATAGTCTGCATGTTGCCGTTAACGTCCACGTACTCGATGGTATGTACTAGATCGCTAAGCGTTGGATGTTTTCGGCCGGCACCGTGACATATTGGCGCGTTAGATCCGCCAAAGGTGATTTCTACCATAATAACGTTCAGGGGAAGGGTGGATGCTGCGTCTAGTTTCTGCTTGTTACACCATCTTCTAAACATCTGGTTGGTGACCGCAGTTCCTATTCGAACAAGTCGCTTCTGCCCCTTTTGCGGCACCCCAACGAAGTCGATGCTGTTGAGTTCTGTACCGCGGACGAAAAACTGCGAGCCTGGTAGAGATTCAAGATTCGGAAGCACTGTAGAGCGGTACAGGCCTAGAGTCGAAATGACAATCTGGCCGTCTTCGCTGAACATTGGTGACCATGAGTGGCGGTACCCGGAAGCCCGAACTTTCAGTCCACGAGTCTTTGCGTACTTGACAATCTGCTGGATGCCGTGGGATGTGCTAGGAACGAAGGTAAGGCTTGGGGTGTTTTTGACAGTAAGGCCCCAGTTCTGGAACTTCTCATCGACATAAACAGCAATCTTAGCTTTCTTGGTCTCGTCATTATAGAGAGTCGCATGCTCTATATGTTCCTCGAAGCTCTTAAATGTCTTAGATATGGTGGAGAAAAGTGCTTCGCTATGATGCGTATGGGAGTCCGAAGAGTCTTCGTCTAGCACTGGAAGCTCTTCACGAGAGCCGAGAGATACGCCCACGTCGTCGAATTCATGGCCAAGGTCCGTGGCTGGCTTTTTGTCTTCGACAAATGCTCGAATGAAGTCCTTCTCCTTGGTCGAGTAATGTCCGAGAATACTACTGTAAGTGCCATCTGTTTCTGACTCCCAGAAGACACGAAGCAGTCTGCGCACAGAGTCTTCCCGAGGCACGTCTGTGTCAGGGTCGACAATGTCTTCTAGAAGTTGGGCAAGTCCTGGAAGTTCTTTGCCAAGTTTATCATGGTGGTCATGCAGCTTTGCGGAAAGCGTAAGAAGTCTGCTTCCTGATTTCTCGAAAACGAGATCGGTAGACATGTTGGAGGAGAAAAGGATCACTGCGTCCAAGAAAGACAAGAACGGTAGGAATAATCTTTACGAATAGATTTAGAGCGAGACTAGCTACGAAGATGAAGGTGACCATCTCTTATTTGTATCTGTACAGGCCAGAACGAGGAGGCTTAGACACAATATTACAGCCCGAGGAGTATCTTGCTTCAGTCATACTGGCCTAGAACCCTTCCGGCGAGGCGTCTCAATATGCAGCCTTGACAGCTGAATCATACAGGACTTACGTATAGTGACACGCCAAGGCAAAACCACGCCGCTTCTCGTTACTTTTTCGTTCGAGACAGCGCCACACTCGGATCTCGTGCCGTATCAAATTGTATCAAGAAATGCCAGAATGTACCAATTTGGTTCAATCTAGCAGCAGAGTTGCAGAATAATACTATGTTCATTCGTCTTACCGGCTATTGATCCCCGATGACACATTAGAAGGGGGTAAGCATCTTCGCATCTGACTATACCTAGGACTAATGTCACACCGCTTAGCCTTCTAAGAAGCCTATTTGATGCAGTAGTACTGGTTACACAAGCTCTCTATTTGCTCTTCACGTCTGGCTTTCAGATACTAAACTAATAAGAGGATAGAACGTGGTTTACCTAATTCGTAACTTTATTGGTAGTTTCTACCTGTAAGCTTTGCTGCTAGATTGTCACAAGGAGCGGGATTATATAGAGCTGGGAAGTAAGCACTATTGTAAGACCACGGTTCTAAGCTGTATAGAGGCCAAGACGGCTCGGGGGTCGAAGTCTCAGTTCTCCGCATGCACATTCATATCCCTTAGCCTCACTGTACCTAGTCTGCTCTAGACTCCAGCCGTGTCCGTCACAAGATTGTGGCGTCGAAGCGTTTTGGTCCCGGCGAGAAGATATCGGTATACTTACCCACCCGTATGCAGTCAATCGTCTGGGTAGAGTTGAAGTTTTTTTTGATAGTTTCGTTAGAGGTTGAGAATGATGGGATCCCGGTCAAACCGTGCACTTGAATTACCTCTGTATAGAATATCTTACCTACGAATGCTGGCAAAAGGTCCTATTGACTGAATGTGATGAGAAAAGAAGCTGAAAGTCGACCGCAGCAGCGCAGGTACGTACCATGGCTGGAAGTGGACAAGGTGGGGGTATAATGGTTAAATACATAATTCACTACATCATAATGCGATAAATCCCCAGAGCACGTGACTCAAGCTCTGACGTTCGTTTTAGAGCTTCACCCTCGTAGGAGCTCAACTCTCAGTTAGACGGACCGACCTCGCAATTCCATTCATTGAAGCACCGCTTCCCGGACACACATCCAGCAACGATGCGGCGGACACTCCGACTCTTCGCGGCCGTCAAGCCCGCGCGCTACCTAGAGCCCGGCGCCCCGACCGGTCTGACGGGCTTGTACACACACGGCTCCCCGCGGTCCACACTTCTATACCTGTACTCGCGCACCCTCGAGAAGCTACAACAATTCCCGGAATCCTCGCTGTACCGCCAGTCCGTCGAGGCCCTGACCAAGCACCGCATGTCCGCCGTCGAGGCCGTCGAGCCCCCCGGCTACGCCGAGTGGGTAGCGAAAGCGCGCAAGATCGCCGCGCAGCATCCCGGCCAGTTCCACGTCACTCTCTCCGCCAACGCCAATCGCCCTGCCGAGCGCGCGGCTGTGGTGCAGACCGAGGCTGGCGGACGCTTGTTCGTGCACAGCGTCGAGCAGACTCCGAAGGACGAGCGCTTGGAGGAGTGGGATGGAGAGCCGGATGAGGGGCCCGGCACGGAGGGCTTGAGGGGTCCTGAGGATAGGAAGGAGCATGAGTTGCTGTATACCCGCAAGCCGATCGAGAGTCCGGAGGAGAGGGCTTACTGGGAGCGTGAGCCGCAGTTGACTGCTGATCAGTTAGTCGGCCTTTGCAGACATACACGGGAACGGGAATATGGGTTGCTAACCTGGTGATAACAGGATCGAGGAGATTGAGAACAAGATCGGAGGTGGCTTGATCGAGGAGGTGGTACAGCGAGCCGAGAGCGAGTTAAAACTCGTCGACATCATGTACGAGCATAAGGTGTAAGTGCTTATTACCGCTCGATCTATGAGAAGATAGATGAGAATGAGGATAGTCTCACTAACCTCGGCTTACAGATGGGAGGATCTAGAAGAAAAGCCGTCGGAGGGACAATGGACTTACTTCGAGCGTTAATCGCGATAAATAAGCTCACATCAGTGGGCTTCTAATGCTGCTACTGAATTTCCAATGAATTTGCCTGCATGCGGCATTATAGAGCATGTTTACAGTAGAGTAAGAGAAAAGCATTGTACATATGAGCTACGGCTTACAATACGAAATGATCCCAACCGTATCTTTTTATTATGAGGGGATGTACGATCGTACTCGTGGCTAAGATATACGCAGGACGAGGTGGAATTTCAAGCAGGATTTCCCCGATCACTTCCATGCACTGCGCAAGCGTGGTGTTCCGACTCAACTAATTCCGGCATTGGCTCACCTTGTTCTCCATAGAGCGCCTTGGTTAATATCCTCAAGTTGAGGCCGCTGAAAAACCTACGGTAAGCCAAGCTTTTGAATCGCTTTGCTCTTCATGTGAATCTTCCGCGTCGCGGATTTCTAAAGATCTTTATCTCTCTCAGTAGCTGTCCCAGAGACCGATTTTCCTCGAAGATACTAGTATGGCCCACTGCCATAAACTTTTTAATTCACGTTTTCGGAGGTAGGTAGCTATGAAAAGAACGGATTAGGCATTTGAGGACTTTACAGATAAAGTCGAGTAATGTCCGCATAAGTCTAATGTTATCCATGGTCAAAAATTGTTACAATACCGTAAGGTACAGCCTTTTAAGCTTAGAGGTGACTCAAGATCCCTCCATCTGAACTTACTTGGGCGTTAACCGAGATGAAAATAAAGGTTCCAGTACGACATTTCGTCAGAGCAAAGCCTATCAATTAGGCGAGTTTTGAAGTTTACAATTCCTATTATAGTGTAACCAACGTACGAATCATAGTAGACTGAGATATATGCGAGACGACGACTATTTAGGCGGGTTTCATACACACAAGACTTATCAGAGCCAAAACCACATATTATTAGGCTCTCCTAAAGGTATTTCGAACGAAATCTCCCAAGCATTCGGATTTCTCAACTGTAATAGAACGAACCGTGGTACATAATGAACTGGTGATAGCAGGTGAGGCGCTAATGCAAGAGCGGCTCGGCCCGCATACAGCTTTAATGGAAAGAAACTCGGAAAACGCAGCAGCTTACATATAAACCTTTTCTTCTCCAAGTCAACATTCATTCTACGTTACTGCAAATCATTATACGGCATAATTAATTGATTGAAGAATTTACAGCCTGGAAAAACTTTAGGTGCGCAGCTACTCCGTTAGCAAAGTAGAGAACCATGGGGCCCTTCGCCCTCCCAGTACCAGGCTATCGCCTCGGAATACATCCGCACGCAGGCAAGCGCAGGAAAACGAACGACGAGCAAGAAGACGAGGAAACTGAGCCGGAATGGAACATTCCTTCGCATCTGCCTGCAGAAACTATCAATCCCCTCAGCCATCCGCCAGATGTACTCCGGCAATTCAGAGTCGCTGGTCTAGAAGAGGTAAATGAGTTACCGTCTAAAATCCACCCCTTATTCCCGCACAAACCACTTCCGTCAGATGGCAAGAGACGAAGAGCTCGTGGCAACAGTAGGGTTGCTGGCGCTAGTGAAGCGGAAAGCGAGGCGGAGAGTGGTGTGGAGAAGCGTCAGGATAAAGATAGCACGCCAAAGCAGTTTTCGGAGCGGCTGAGACATTTGAGCACCATAACCGCTATCATGCACCGCTGTCTTGGCGACGGGGATATCGCGCGGGCAAAGCGGGCGTTTGGGCTGTTGGTGCAGACTAAGGACGTGGACATTCGACAAGGTGGACTTTGGGCCGTAGGTTCCGAGATCCTCATGCGAGACGGCGAGGCGGAGGAACAGCAGAGGAGACGACAGCAGTTGAAACAGGAAGCTGGGGAGGAGGACGGGGAGGCCATACCAGGCGACGCAAATACAGAAGGCGAGTCACAAGAACTGCGTCGCTGGGGCTCCGCCGCCAACATCGAAAAAGTCAAGTCCTACTTCGAGAATCTAATCCAGCAGTACCCGCACGACCAGCACCGGCCGTACCTAACCAGCGCGCTGGACTTCTGGCCCGCGCTCTTCGGCATCGAGATATACAACCTAGATGCTGAGTTCCGGCGCGCGCTGCACCAACTCCAAGCCCGAGAAGAGGAGGAAGACGGGGAAGGAGAAGTCGACCTTGCGGCAGAGGAGATGGCCATGGCGGTGGCGTACTCAGACGACGCATTCGAAGCGCACCGACAGCGCCGAGACGAGGCGCGTCACGGGATGGCGTGGGCGGCGCGCGACGAGCTCAGAACAGAAACGCGGGAAGTAGCGGGCCGGATCGCGGGGAGTATGGACCAGGTCATGGAGAACGCGCCATTCACGACGCACCGCGAGATGCTACGGCTCAGGGGCAACTTGGCGCTGTTCATCGGGGACCTGTACATCCCCTCGCGGCTCCTCGAAGATGGCGAGCAGGTCGAGGAGGTCTCGCTGAATAACGCCGAGGAAGTGCTGCGTTCACGGGCTGAGTCGGCAGAGGAGCATAATGCGCTGGCCCAGAGGAGGGAGGAGGTGGAGAGGGCGCGGAAGTTCTTTAGGAAGATACTGGATGGGGGTGGAGAAGTGGATGATTGGATTCGGAAGTATGTGCTTACGGAGGAGGATGAGGGACATGATGTTAGCTTTGATGATGCGTGGTAGATAGTCGTTTTTGCTCCTGTGAGATAGAGAGATACCCCGAGCATAACAACGAAGTGATATTAGGCCCTTGGAAGACCCTTACTGCATTTTCTGCCGTAGTTTTGCCCCTCATAGGAAGAGTATGGCGCCTAATAAGCAAGGGACTGAAGTATGCCCAAGGGCGGATGGTATGACATATTTCACGAGGGCAACACTCCCAATAAACGTCACTCGGGACTCCTACAAATCCGGGAGTATTCGTCCTAACTCATGGGACAATGGCAGTAAATATGCCTTGATTCATTTTGATCATACAATAAGTATACTTAGAGTACAAGCAAGCGCATAATTAGGAAGCAAATATGACAATGCCTCGCGCCAGTTCATGCAAATTCACATGTAGTCGACTCATCTGACTGGCCATTCCATTTTCACCGAACATCGTCCTCTCGAAACCTAACTGATGAAACATAGGCATCCCAGCCCGAGGTAGAAGACGAATAAGGGGTACACCGCGATACCGACACGGTTCTTGACAACTCCGCTTCCGCCCAATATGCTGACGCCTGCAGCTAACGACCAGGCCACCAGCACGAGGTAGACCGGGATTCTGGGGATCAGGGGTAGTCTGAGGGCCGACAATAAGGAGGCGATGACGAGTGGGAATAGCGTGTAGCCGATGATACACACGCTCTGCGCGAACGAGCTGTCAGACCTTGTTAGCACATATCCTCTCAACCCAGCTGCCAGACTCAAATCAGAAACTCACATATTGCCGCCCAACAGCTTAATCTGCAACGTAACAACCGCCTCCCCAATCCACACGATGGCAAAGACACCACTGAACACAATATCCTTCTGATCCTTCTTGCCGCAAATACTCAAAAACAGCGAAAGCAGCAAGCAGAAGATAAGCGGGCCCCACATATCCCAGTCGCGGAGTCCAGGGCTCATATTATTCTGATTCAACAGACTCTCGGGATCCATGACCCTTCCGGCCAAGCTCGTCAGCTCCTCTCTGGCCCCGGATAAGCCAGCACCCCGTAGATTAGCGTAGGCGCCGCGGAAGCCGTCGGCGCTCTCGAACATGGTGCCGCCGAACAGGTACCGCGGGTACAGCACCTCGCGCATCTTGGACCACACGGCGAGCAGGTCGCGGCGCAGCGTGTCCCAGACGCTCTCGTCGATGGTGTTTTGCGGGGCGCGGCGGTCCTCGCCGGGGATGCGTGATGTGAGGTAGTTCTCGTTGAGGGGTCTTGACGACGAGGTCGAGGACGAGCCGATGTTGCCTGTGAGCGGCTCGCGCTGGGATTGGGCGTGGGAGAGGGGGTCGTCGAAGTCGTTGAGGTCCGCTGTTCAGCAGGGTGCTTGTCAGCCGGTGTCCCCGCAAGGGAGGGGTGATTCCAAAGAATCGCTCCATTCCATCTTGGCATCGTGAAACTTACCATCGTCGGGGTCAATCAGGTCGTCGTCTTCTATCTGCGGGCTGCTGTAGTGGTGGCTAGCCGAAGACGCCATTTCGGGCAGGTGGCTGCTCGGCAGCAGTCGTATGAGTACCTGTGTATTTCAATAATCGCGTCGTTCACAAATTAGTGAGTCCCTCCCGTCATCTGTCGCAGTCGAGAACCTCCAAGTCGTGCATGTAGTTAGAGTTATTGATTGATTTCCCCAAAAGCTTCAGGTACCACCGTGTCAATTCAAAGACGCAGACGTAAGCTCATTGTGGTCCAAGCTCCCTTGTGGAGCCTTCCTTAAAGCCACTTTTGATTGGCTGCCCCTGCCGAGCCCTTCAGAAGGTTATTGCTGTACCATGTACATCCATCTACATGTACGTCACGCAGTCTCGGTAACATCAGAGCACTTGTGCATATGTACTCCATCCTGTTTTATGGACCAGCTGTTCCACCTAAATCTACTCTGCCGCGTATTTCGCTTGCCCATGCCGTGTAGGAAGAGAGAGGAGAGAGGAGAGAGAAGAGAAGAGACGAGAAGAGACGAGAAGAGACGAGAAGGCATGTGGTAGGTATCACATGCAGCGGACCTCGAGCCGTTGGACCGATTTCAACACCCCACAAGAAACACCATCATCTGGTGAGAAGGGTCTTGACTACGCTGCGCTGCCGCTGCATGAGGAAAGTCACATACAACAATACAACTTGGGAAGGCAAATCAAACAACACTGCATTATTCTCGCCAATTACGCGTGACAACATATCCATCCATCTAGTACGGGTATCTCGAATGGTTCAGCGCCTGTTGTCCGCTTTTCAGAGTCTGGGTCTCTGTCTTATGTCATATTTTGCCCTTCAACATCGAGCTTGGCAATCATGAACATCTTCCATAATATCCCCCTCCCTTTTAGCTGCTCCGAATGTGGATATCATACTTTGCTTGTATCATCTGGGCCCCCCACAGCACCACAACCTGCCAAAGATGCGCCGCCGTAAGTGATGCTTCTCTTCAAAAATTCCTGCAAAACGCCTATGTAGGCCCAAGATCCGAACCTCGCTAAATATAATCATATCATCAATACAAATAGGTTTGATGCAAGAGTAATGGAAGCCAAATTCTAGGTATTGATCTTACTGCCACATATTTCTGTAGCTTCTTGAGTTGTCTCTAAATGTGTGTGGTTGCGTTGTGGGGATCGCGTAATTATTCGCGTTACGCTGAGTGTACGAAGCTGAGGCCTCTGCCCACGGCTCTGTCGAGTGCTGGTCTAAACTAGACGGAGAGGGCTGGCACGGCTGGCACGGCTGTTGCGCCTGGGAGTACGGGTGCCAGGATTCAAATGCAGGAGCGTACGCCCTTGAGCGAGGCCATGCGGGCAGATTCGAGTAACTGGGATTCCTGCTGCCGTACTCCGCTGAGGTGGGACCATAAGAACCCTGTGACGCCTCGGCATCGAGGCCGGATATGTAACGTAGATCAGGAGGCACATTTGCTTCAGTCGAACAGCCCTCCAGAGAAGCACGGCCTCCCCATTGCGGAGGAGGATGTGATTCAGGGCCACGATACGTTGATTTCGATGCTCCAGGATCCCACAGAGGCAGTCCGTCGTGGGGTTGCGAGCTCTCTCCTGGCATACCACGACCATACACAGCAATATTCCCGTTGATACCTACTAAAGCCCATGCAAATACGGCTACATCTCGGATTGATTTCATAAGCTGATCGATTGGCGGACCTCCAGCTGACTTGACATGCTCTCGTAGAGGCATATATTGGGGCAGGAGTGGTGGTCGAAATGTGTAGAAATGCTCAGGAGGGTAATAAGGCCGAATGGGCTGTTCGCTCCAAGGCGCAGCGAAAAGGCCATTTTCAAAATCGATAGGAAGTAGAGGCGGGTGGAGAGAAGGAATCGGCGGCCGAGCTTTCCTCAACACCACAACTAGCCCATCCGAAGTGCAAGACACAACAGCTTCAAGCTCGAACGTGGGTATGGGGTTTCGACTTCTCCCACGCCGTCTTGCTCGGTTTGAAGCTGGGTCGCAAGTTTCTCTCGATGCTTGATACGCCTGAGTCTCAGATAGGGGGGAGAAAAAGGGTCCCCGACTATCCCCATTGGTAAGGACGGCAGCTTTGGAGAGCTCCGGGCTGACACTGGTCTCGATCTTGACCTTGGGGTCGCAAGTCTCGTTGTCAACTTCCATGGCGTTTCTAGTATGGACACGACCGCCCAAGCTTCCACTGTCGTCGCTAGTCATCTCTCTATCTGGGTCTTGTCCAATTTCCTCATCATCATCTTCTTCTTCATCGTCCTCTTCTTCCTCATCCTCGAAATCCTCTTCCCTTCGAGGGTCACGATACCAGAATCGAAGGTACGCGATCGAGTCGTTGGCTTTGGCGCTTTCTAAGCATTTGATGGCGTCTGCTAGGCAATTCTCCGCAATGCATTCGTAGAAACTTTTGTCCTTAACTTGATCTGGCCTCACACCAAGGATTGAAGAAACGGCGTTAGTTGCAAACATTACCGTTAGAGTCCTAGTGAATCTGTTGAGTATAAGAGCTGCACGAGGTTCCCTTTCCATTGGTTGCATTTTAAATTTAGGCGAAAGGTGCTCCAACATATGATACCGAGGGTCTCTCGGTGAAGATGAGAAAATTCGTCGGATCTGAGGTGCTTCTATCGCACGTCCTGCCGGACCGTTAGCAGCTAGGACGACCTAAGCCACGCCGTAAGGAAGCATCTGCCACGTACTCTTACTCTTCTCACCCCGTCGGTATACACTCGTGCAAGCCACCAAGACGTCATGGACTATCGTGAAGCAACACTCGCAGCTTATCCATTGCCCACTTCTGGACATAATCCGGGCGTAGTGTAAGACGGCCGCTTTGTCAAGGAGGACACCCCTGCTGTGCACGGAACGCGCGAACGGCACCTCTTCCGGATGAAAATAATCGAAACATGATTTGCCCTGCACATCTTGCGGCTGGTATCCTAGAATATCGACAATGGATTCAGATGCGAAGAGGATGTTGGCGTCGGCGGACAGGTCTGTAGAATTTCAACTATTAGCCGCGGCCCGACTAGCTGCATGTAATGCAGATCATGCTGCCTTAGGATATGGTGCCTTCCATGTTTGAACAGCAGGGAGACTAACTGTGGATGGTCATAAAAGTCTGCTCCATTTGATTCGATATCCAGTCTCCTGGAAGATACTGTTGCTCAACGAAAATCGAACTTCAGCCCATGAGCCAAGACTTTTTAAGAGTCGGCCGGCACCAGCTAAATGCTTGTTTCGGAGGGCGCCAACAAAAACCCGAGGACGAACAGGATGTGGTGACCCAAGGTGGCTTCAGGAGCGAGTCTGATGGGATGGCAAGTTCCGAAATTCGTGTTTCGTGAAACTGGATGAGGAGTCGGCTGTTCAGGACAGTTATGGACAAGCCCAGGTAGACGAACCAACGAGGTGTCTCTGGATAACCGAGTATTGTACAACACAGATCCCGCCGTCACCGTCGGGTAGGAGAGAAAGTCGTACAAGCTGGTCCCAGAGCAGGTTTAGTGCAATATCCAGCAAAAGATAGCAAGACTGGGACGGGCGTCCCACGCGAGGAAGGCTGGTGAGAATCCGTCAGGCCCCTTCTACACGCGTCGTAGTAGGTAGCCAAGGAGGTCGCCGCTTGTGGTGTCACAACGGTCTATAGTCACTCGGCTCGGTGCAGTCAGTGGTGAACAGGGACCAGCATACGCAATGCAAGAGAGCACCGGTAGCCACTGAGTAGCTAAGTATGCCGTTTGTGGGAAACGGGGCGGGCAACGGCAACCAGAGAGGACACCAGGGCGACCAGCCTGTCATATACGGTAGGGCTGGGTCACCAAGAAGCCTGGATCGTCCCGTTCGAGTAACGAAATGTTTGGCTGTTTGGCGGAGTTTGGGGGCGGGTAGCGGGGATAAGACGTTGAGGCCTAATGATCGGACCCGTTGTCCTCGGGCTTCCGATGTGGAGGATAGAGATTTATCAACGAAGGGAGGATTCAAAGTGGTCCAAGGGATACGATGGAACTATTATGTATCCTCCTAATACTCGTAGGAAAAAGAAAAAGAAAAAGAACGAATGAAGGTTGGGAATCCGTGACAGAAGGCATTAGATGGGAAGGTCACTGTGTTGTCTTTCAAGGCCTCTTACGCCAGATATGCAGCAGGCATTCCCATTTGTCAATGCTGCCGGCAAAGAAGTAGGTAGCTACAACTTTGAAAATATAGTTCCACTAATGTACAATTCAGTACATTAAGTGCTTTCGGTAATGCAGGTAGCGTAACGGCATTCTCTAGCTGCCTTGAAAATGCATGGAGGTCACTTCCTTCTATGGACGATACCTGCCTTTACCTGCCTCATTGTCTGGATACACCCGACCCCGAAGTGTACGTACTATGTTATGTACTCCACGCCCAACTTCGCTTGTTATGCAACCCGTGCGTTCCGCTAATTCTCGGCGTCCAGTTTTACCTCGCAAGGGTCCATATGGCTGTATGGATGAACCCCTGGGGACCGACGTACCCTGCTACCGTAGTGTTGCTAAAGTCTGCTAAAGTCTAGGCTTCAACCAGGGTCTATAATCTTACCATGCTACCATACAACGCAGTGTTATGGTAAGTATTGATCATACCTAGGTATATGTATGGTGCTCTATGGTCTAGTGTAGTAGTGTACCTAACTGATGTAAGGATTGTTTGCGGTGCTAGCCGCCTTGGGCAATATCTTGTTTAGGGTATCTGCTATTTTTAACCTTAACTTCCCCCTCGTTACACTTGGTAGGCACCATGCTTGAATTGTTGGGTTCCTATTTGCCTTCGCCAACTTAACTGCTTGCACATCGATTTAGAGGAACATTGAATGGTATAAGGTAGTTGCTCCATATGAATTGATACACTAGTCGTTACCTCTACTAGTATAGTATAAGCGGAATATTCCTTACCCCATTCATGGATTCATGTCATGTGGAGACCCCTGGTGGCAGCCCACCGGGATTGTAAATACCTACATATGGGTACGTTGAATTCAGCTTTAAGTTACATAGCCCCTTCTCGGGATGCGTTCCGCACAACAAAACTACGCCCATTCAACTCTTCGATAAACATTTGTTTCACCAAAAAGTAACGCACCTTCGATTCATACCTGCTTTGCTACCTCAGGGCTACGTGTCAATTAGATGGAATATTCTTCTCTTATAAGCTCTGAATCTCGGAAACGCCTCTTAAATCTTGTTCGTGAACACTCCCTCATGAACGAATTGTTGAAGAATTGTGTAGTCCCTAATTCCGCGCGTGGCCAAGGATGATATCAGAGGAGCAGGGGTAGTAAACAATTTGGGAATGGCTTGCGAATATACTCCAGGTATGTATGAAGACTAACCACAAGAGTCAGCGGAGACCAGCAACAGTTCCTACACTAGTTCTTAAGTCTGCACGCATAGCAGGGATTGAGCCAATGTCGTGGATGTGCGTATGAACTGTACCAGAATAGAAGGATTCTTCGTGCACTCGTGGCCGAGAACAGACAGGAGCTGCATGGGCTTGCATCCGGAGAGACTGCAAAATCCAACCTCAATTCGTACGAGAAACCCAGGTTTCTGGATCTGCTACCGGGATTTGATTTGACCTAGTACTAGCCACATTTCTAGCTTTCGAACTTTCGTCATCACTCAAGACCTTCTTCAGTAGTATTATATCGCTCATAGCGACAGTGTCAAAGGTTAGGTCTCCTTTTAGTAGTGGTATTGTCCTTCCACATCGAATAGCTTCACTGATGCTTTACATACTTGAGGAACTACCTATCACGTGGCGTTCAAGTCAACTAAGGCTAGCAACGGTAACGCTACCGTTGACGATGCATAAGTGCCAGGAACAAGCGCCGAGACCATAAAGAAGACTTGACAGCATGCTGTGGATAACATTCAAAGTGACCTGTGATACACTCTCCGTATCCACACAGCCTCGCAACTCGCGAAGATATCAGCATCTAAGAAAAACTCAGACTCGCGGCTTCGTGCCGCATTTGGTTTATGACAGGGGGTAGCAAGATTGCTTACTATAGGAACCGGATACTTTACACTCTAACTTAGCTGGGTTTGGTATAAATCTACATATAGGAGCATACGAGCTTCGGTGGAATGAGGAATTATTAGGCGTTGCTGTAGATGCCAATACAAAATCATCAAAGATCGTCGCTCGTCCAAGAGCGCACTTAGTGTATTCCGCTTTGTTTGAAATTCTCACTATTAAAGCTTTTCTCATAAGTACCACCTACCTAGTGTAATGTTCTATTCGGAGGTTTATTCCGTATATCAAGCAGGGTATCCGAATTCCTTTTACACATGGTATCAAAATCGACATTCATCCCCAGTTGAAAAACAAGGTAAATGAGGTCAAAGCTCCCACCCACCTTATCCCACGATATTAAGCTGCCCTGGACAGCCGCAAGCATCGGTGAGGGCTGATTGGAGCATAGAATTAGCGCTTCTAACAATGTGGATCATCCTTGGGTATGTAAAGGCCCCTTCCTGGACGAATTTGTAATGAATATTCCCCTTAGTGAGAGCTTGATCATTTGGAGCAAACAGATGAAAATGTTCACCACGCGCATGGAACAACTTCTACACTTGCCGGGATATGAATCATGAATACGCCAAGGCGGAAAAATCCAGAGACGGTATTGTGGGCATCAGCATCAGCCGTGCCTATCAATGCAAGACGGCAAGCTGTAGTAAAGGCACAGTCTAGGATGAATCTAAATTGTAATACCGCTACGCCGCTCATTATTCTACTAAAGAAACCTCAATCACTTTGTAACATGCTAAAGATTTATAACGACTTCCGTCATTTTTCTCCGCGAAACGAATTGGCTGCGTATGCACTCCATACATCATCCTAAGCCTTATGGGTTGCGCCAGCACGACTAGTTGCATGTGATGCGAAATATAGCTAACTCGTTATGTATCAGGCTAGAGTTGGGGTTCGAAACTAGGATGGTAGTACGTCTGTGGCGCCTCTGCTTTTTTCGCTAGCACTGCGTACCCAGTCAGCATGACAGTAACATTAAGAGGTGCATGCAGTATCATACATGCCAAAACTGCATTAGAAGATACTTGTGGCCTTTCATTCATGGGTGTGTCAATGTGCCTATCAACTTGCTAGGGTCCTCTCCAATACTACGGACAAATAAGTTGGGCAAATTCTAGGATTTCTGGTTTTAGTCTCTTAGGCGTCATTCAAGAGCTACACGTAGCGGCTGAAAGACGTAGAAAGCTACCATTCGGTACATCAAATTGGAGATAAATACATGGAGGTACTCAAAAACGTGGACATGCTTGCTGCTAGGAATTGTAACGGCCGTAAGAATGGAGCTTGAAGCAATTTCCTATCCTAAAAAAAAAAGTGTTTCCAATGTTACCTATTCTAGTTCGTATCATTCATTGGATGACAGATGTCTGTGCGTGGGTGCTTATTAGAAATACCATGTAAGCAACTTCACGTTAGATAGAAACGTTTTCCATTCAAATGAAAAAGAGAATAATTACATTTAGCCATCTTAATACATAGTGAATAGAAGGATGAAGAGAGAGCTATTCCAAAGTGTTTACATTTATTCCGCCTTAGCCCTACGTAATTTCTACTATCAAGAGATTGTATACATGTAGGTGGATACTAAATTGTAGACTTCCAAGGTTAAGTCGGGAAATTTTACCGTGACGCCGACCCCCTTGCCCCCACATAATCCTTGAAGTTCAAGGTTATGCCATGTGTACAATGCCGGAGTACTTTCCCTGAAGAGATCCATTAGCCACATTTATACAAGCCTCAACGCAAAGATCACCTGAAGTCTCTTGGCCCTGTTGAATAAAAGGAATAAATGATTAGTGAACATCAATACACGGTCAATACACGGACACGGTCAGTACCCGAAATAGTTAACCAACAATCGAGGTTGTGAAACTATTCGGATTTAGCTACTGGAAATTCGGTATCAACCGATATCAAGAAAGCGCACATCACATCCCAATTTGGCAAATCGAAGCCTCACAAGCTTCCCATTCACGCGCACACCATACACCAACGGAAACGACCCCTGAATGGTTCGTCAAGTCGCGGCCTCATTTTATTCACTAAGTCCCCTTGCACCGGACTTCTCGCCAGCGGTCCTTACCACCGAGCCCCGCCGTTCAGACAAAGCATGTCAACGTAAAGGGGAATTATGCAAGACATTTTCTCAAAATGCCATCAGCGATCGGCAGTGATGAGTGGGATCTCCCGCGCCTGAAAGCCTCAATTGGCTTCGAGGTGAGGCTGTCCTGGCGTATATGTGTATGAGTGGCTCAGATCCCATGGATACGGACTGATCATCACTGTACAGGATGATTTTCAATATCTAGCATCAGACGACCAAGACACGGGTGAGGCTTCCATGTACGCATTGGGAAATATTATCTGACTATTCTTATTAGAGTTCTTTGATGTGAAGTTCTACCCCTACGCAGAATCCACACATGATCCGGTCTTCGCTGCTGTCAGTAAGAAACATGTTGTCATATATCGGCTCTCCAATAAAGTCAATCCTCCTTATGAGCTAGTTCAGCTTTTCAGAGATGACGATGTGAGTTGTGCCATAGTCTATACTACAGGCACACGGCTTATTCCGATGTAGAAAGAGGCGTTGAATTGCAGCTGCACTTGGACCAAAGATCCTGAGACCGAAGTCCCATATCTATGCGTAGCCGGCAGGGACGCCAAGATCAAGGTCTATGATGTCGTCCAGGGGAAGCTAGTCAAGGTCAGAAAGTCATCTATTCCTACTATGGCAATTCTGACTGACATCTCATGCAGGTCCTCGTGGGTCACGGAGGAGTAAGTTTTATGGCAGACGGGCCGAAGTACTAGACTAACAGCCCTTGGAGGAAATCAATGACCTCGCTACATGTCCGACGAATTTCCTTCTGGTTGCGTCTGCTTCAGAGGATACTACAGTTCGAATATGGAGCCTCGATCCCGCACATTCTAAGCAGCCATGCGTTTGCCTCCTTGCCGGAGAAGGTCATTCGTCAGGTTTGTTGACTGTCGTATGTGTGCCTACCTACTCTTATACTCATTCGATTTTAACATATACCTTCCAGGCGTTCCACAACAGTGGACGATACGTTCTCTCCGCTGGTCACGACAATGTCATTTGTTTGGTATGAAGTTAATCTACAACTAAGTAGGTAATGTGTGTATATCTTATTGACAACTTGCAGTGGACACTCCCTGACTTGCCTCCTAAATCCAATGGCAAGAACCCCGCGAAGCCTATCGTAATACATTACCCTCATTTCTTCACCTCCGAGGTGCATAGCGGTATAGTGGACTGGTGAGTCATCATCTCGTCGTACAAGACTGCAGAAGAAGACTAATGGTAGCCTAGTGTGGCTTTCTTTGGCGATCTCGTTCTTTCGAGAGCTTGCCACGAAGACATAATAGTGTTGTGGCGAATCGAGGGGTTCTCCTCTCACGACCCTCCTCCAGAAATATCCGAGGCGCCTACCACAAGTGACACAGAGCGTCTAACACGCTCTGCATTTGCTCCTGCGACGGCATCGGCGTGTCCACCTCAATACACCCGTCTATTGGAGTTCTGGACACCGAATTGTGGCCACCAGTTCTACCTTCGCTTCAAATTATTTCACGACAAGGACAAACATCCAGTCTTAGCTTTTGGTAACGCCAAGGCTATGATCTTCTTCTGGGATCTCGCTCGCCTAGGAAGTTATCATGATTTTATCAGCGAGGTTCGGAATCCAACGCGCGATAAGTCCCAACCAATTAACCGTCCGGGCTGGCTAGCTCCAATTCAGCATAGACACAAGGGCGACACTGTCAGCAAGCTTAAGGATGCTGCTAGTGACAGAGAGTCGGTTACATCAGGACGAACTGGCAGTGTCGAGGTCGAAACACACCTGGATCCCAATACAAATTATTCACAAGAGACACTAGAGTCTTGGGAGTTGAAATACGACATGACCCGCGTCGATGAGCCCATCAGAGCACATTCACAGAGCAATATTACTGTTAAGGACTTCGTTGGACGCCAGGTTGCTTGGAGCGCTGGGGGCGAGTGGTGTGTTGTGGTCGGGAGTAAGAATCTTGCTATCATCCTGCAACGGTGGAATAAGAAGGATAGAGTAGATGATAAAGAGAAGAGGTCGAGCAGCAAGGACCGTTAGAATTGAGGGCTAGTACACTAACATAGGTCTTAAAATACTTTAGATTCACAGCCTTCCTTGGCCATTGCTTTATCTCCCTATAGGTAGATATGTAGGTGTCTATACTCCACTATTAATATTGCCTCATCTGCGCTGGATCTTAACAGTAGGAACTAAGCTTTCATTCCGGGACGTCATATGTAATTGAGATAGGAGGACATCTTAAGGAAAGTGTATGGCATTATGAATTCCGCTATCTCGGCTAACCTGAAAGAGTGACAATGTTCAAAAACCCAGCGAGATGTTTCTATTAGGCCCCTTCAGCCATGACTTTCACATAGTATTATTCCAGAACACATAAAGGAACTCCAATTGACCACCCAATAAGGGCGATATCGTTTACCAGCACTTTGAAGTCGTTGGAGTTGCCTTTCTCGCAGTTCTTGATTAAATGCAGTAGGGGATGCCATTGAGGTATTTGCACCAGGTGTCACCATCGCAGTTTCCGCCCTCCTGCAGATCATGAGCGGTCAGAACAGAAAAGAAATAGAAATAGCATGTATAATGGTACGTACGACGTAGAAACCCTCGGCACTGCAGACGAGCCAGCCCGTGTATTCGGCATTGCAAATGTAGGAAATGGGGTTGCACTCCAGAGCGGCTGTGGTATTGACTCCAAGTGGTCCAAACAGGGGACTGGTGCTGTTGTTGTCGTCCGGTATAACCAGGGGTGCGGTGCTGTTCGAGGAATCAGTTCCCTCTGGTTCATCGAAGGGGCTGGTGCTGTTCTTGGGTTCGACTCCATATGGGGACTCCAAGGGAGTGGTGGCGTCATCGGAATCATCGCCAGATGGTGTAACTATGGGGACGCCGCTACTCTCGGGATCGAGTCCGTCTGCTGGAGCAAGGGGGTTGCTGGTATCCTTATCCTCGGGATAGGGTGCGGCCAGAGCGGCCGCGATGAAGATTGCGATTGCGAAGAACTTCATATTGGAGTCGAAGACGATGATGTCGGAGAGGTACTGGAGGTGATGGTTATCTGAGGATGATGGTGATGTCGTCTAAAGAGAATTACCTTCCAGGTCATCTGCTCCATTATATATAACATGATGAGCCCTACGAACGGACTCTTGGCGCAACGTGTTGTGAGGCAGCCGCTTAAGAGCCGCCGAATGTTTATTCTCTTCAGAGTTTATCGAGATGTGTATCATCATAATCTGTCAAGGGGACGTAACGTCTCATAGCGTGAGGAAAGGGAGGCTAATTGACAGCCCACAGAAATACCTCACTATCAAACCACTGTAATAGAAGGTAGACTCTACACACCATAATTACTGAGGGCCTCCTCTAGCAACCTGGTCTCCAGGGCTTCAAGTTCAGACTATCTTGCAATGAGGCCAGACGTTGTTTGAACTACTAGTCCAATAGCCACTTTGAAACTTGACGAATAGATGCTAAACCGACAGGATGAAACACCGTCAAGTAAGTCGTAGGTCGACATCGGGCTAACCAGTGCATTTTAATCTATTTCACGTTAGCTACTTGGGTGTAAATGTGCCTATGTAGGTATCTTGATAAGGGAATTTCCATGTGATGAAATGTTGACTAAGGTCCTATTATTCGAGTCTATGCGGCAGCGTAACTCCCTTTAGCTCTCTGCGAGAAGGCAGCTAGAATTTTAAGAATAAGTCAGAGTTCTTGAGCTGGGAAAGTGTTGAAGCGGATTGACCATGAATTAGAAACACCGTTGGCTTTGCCCTACACGGGCCGTCCACGTCGTAAGCATATGGGCGACCATAGCTCTAACATAGGCTGAGATAACCTTCAAAATACTAGTAGAACGCACGTATGTTTTGAAATTAAGTTCGCTCACAACTAGCGTAACGTTCGATTCAAAGACTAATGCTCGGGCCGCTGACCCCTTTTCTCATTCCTCGTGCGCGTCGAGAACTGCTTAAGCCCTAGATTGTGATAGCTATATTCAGAGACTATCTCGTCGAGAGAAACGTCTATGGTCCTTCTACTCGAGCCAGTCTCGAAATCATGAACGTACCTAGGTATGTGAAAGTGCATCTGAAACGCAGAATGCGAGATTCGAGTAAACCCATCTCTCAGTGTGACCTGAAGCAAGGTCGAATGTCACTGCGTTTCAATAATGCGATGAACCAGAAACATCGTAGACCCTCAAGTTCTGTTGTCTGGGCCATATATTAGTGTAAGGAATGGCATCCGATACTCTTGAGGCTTCGTCGCTTGAATCTGGGCCTGAGTCTTCAGGCATACCAAAGTTATCCCTCGTTCAGAACCTTCTCCATGTCGCCCCTGAAAGTTGCATTGAGTGCTTGGGACGTGCTTGAATACTCTGTTATGGTACGTCCACCAGTCTCATGTATGCCAGTGGGAGAGAGCCTCTTTGCGGTTCTTACGGCTGATTCATGTGCAATAAGATGAAATATATTATGTGTATCGTCTATCGAACGATGATACGACGCCTTGTCAGAATATAAGGTAAGAAGTACACGACTTCGACCTGGTGTACCTACATCTTGCCGTGACAAGACGTACATGTAGGAAGCGACCATCGGTTGGCCTCTGTCAACGGAAGTGCGGTGTGTAGAAACTCGCACCTGTCATCGGGTCTACCTACCTATAGGTCCGTAATGGAATTCCCAAATATAAAGGTTGGGGAGGGGCAGTTTATATCTCATACCTTCTCTAACCACAAACCTCTTGATCTACGGGTCTTTCCATAGAGCCCAGTCTAGATGTGAGGCTCCTTCACATGTCTCATCCCAATCACATCACTTCCCATCAATGATCCCGGGGCCCGACTCAAGCCTGGATTCTCTATTTAAATTCCTTCTTTTGACCTGCTATATGAGTATTCTTCGATAGCCCAACAAGTACGCGACCTCTCAATATTGCCCTATATCTTCCATGAATACTCGCGCGGCAAACATCAACCTCCAGTCCTATAAGTTCATTTTGATAAGTACCTCCTATTCTAGGCCCCGACCACGTCAGTCGCTCTGAGGACTCCTTTCATCTGGACGGTCCAGTGGAATCCTGTGTCCACGAATACTCCGGTGCAAAACTCCCGAGAGAGTCGCGACACAGAGCCCGACAATCCTGCTTCGTTTCGAAGTTGACTCCGTCGTGGTGGAGCGTAACCAGGACTCGACCTTGTCTTGCTATTTGAAGTTACAGCTTCGGTTCCTCGCGACGGATCCAGGCGGCGGTTTCCCCGAAGTAAATGACTTTCAACCTTACTTACTCGCCGCGCTGGGAGCATAGCCAAGTCCGTTAAGTCGGCTACCTTTTGATGGCCACCTCATACACGCTTAGTTCACGTTATATTTGAGGAAAGCGGGGCAGGTTTGCGCGTACAGTGCAAAAATCCGAATCAGTCATTGACTTACTGTGCGGGCGCACAAAGCTATATAATTTGTCAAAAATGGCGCAATGTCACGAACCAACCACACTCGGGTGTTTGGCTAAAGCTCCTTGAGGAGTGACGGGCTTGTGGTTTAGTGGTATAATACTCCCTTAGCACCTATGAGATGCGACACTGGGAGTGGTCCGGGGTTCGATTCCCCGCGAGTCCAGCAACTGGAGGTTAGATTCCTCCTGTACCATTCTTTTTTCGATATTTCGTATAATTTTTTTTTAACATTTTTTCCCATCTCACAAGTTTACTTTCCGTGATTCTAGTATATACGAGCATTTCAACTTTTGGTTCTCATTTCTTCAAGACTTCATTATCATCTTTCCTTGCTGCATCTTTTGCTGGGAACTTTGCGTCATTGACCTTGGATCAGAAGATGTAGAGAGCCAGTGGAAGTCTTCACTTGGAAATTCGTGAAGAGATAATACATAACCCCCATTCAAACATAAGTTCAGCTGCGATAGCTACTAGCAACTCGGATGCAAGGAACTATTTCGGCTCGACTGTGTAAGTTGATCGAATGGTGAATAATCTTCCATCGTCACATCCGTCATACATAGTTGCATATGAAGATGCCCTTGTCGGTAATCACGACATTGTACAGCAATACACCCTAGACTCGGCGGTTTCACCGCTTAGTCGGTTCGTGGCGTCTACCACGTTACTGTTCGGGCGATTGCATTTTTCATGTCACGGCAAGTTTGATGAATAATGCGATGAGGCCAAAGACTGCGAGTTTGCCGGCCGCCGTGGCGTCGTTCTGACTTGTGGTTAGGTACTTTGAGTGGGTAGGTGGCCAGGTGCTTTTTAGGGCTGATAGAGTGGATTTTAGGAGCAAACGACGTGAGGAAGTGCCTAATAGGAAACATTTAAGCCAAGTTGGACGACGGATTGGTCTTATTTGGGAATCTTCGGTCATGCGAGAGCCGGTCAAAAGGGTGATGAGCCTATGACAAGCAGCAGAGGGAGAACCGTTCCATGAGAGAATCACGTACCTGCTAGAGAGCTGATTCACCAATAGTTCCGATAGCTTCTAGTCAACGAGTTGGCTTGTAGATAATAGACGCCACACGAAGGACGGTAAAAATAGTGTCTTCAGCACTCCTAGTGCAGTCGCGCGGCAAAGACATAGCGGAGCGTTTAAGGACGGAAATAGGAAGCTCAGAAGCTTTGTTTCAAGTTCAAATGCCCATGCCTCCGCTAGAAGGTAAACTGATTCAGCGGCCAATAGGACCCCGCCATTCCCTTAGTATGTATGTAGCAGCTAAAGATCATCGACTGGGGACCCTAGACATCCCTGGAAATCCATTCGATCATCTGGGCCACTGGGATTGTCTTCACGACACGTCCTTCCCAAAATTGCATCAAGATTCTTCAACGCGACGGCCCGAAGGCTTGTCGTACAGATCTTCAGCAGTACCTAAGCTTTATAGTACCTGGCTGATGGGTGCGGATTACCGCAGCCTCGATGCCAAGCCGATTCTAGGCCTATCCTTCTCATTTCCTCTACATGGAGTCGACCGCTAACTTGCTAGTAAAACAGAACGGTCGTATCAGCCAACCAAGGCACAGTTATGCCATGTCTACATGGTGCCGGTGGCTGCTAATATTGACAAGGCAAAGGACTTTCCTATTGTGAATACCAATAAACACAATGCACTACGTCGTGATTCAGCCACTCATTGTGTCTCGGTGGATCATTTTGCCCGTGGTTCCTTCGAGTCTTGACTAAAATCTCTTTGTTTCCCACATACATGTCACGACAGACTCTCACAATGAGTCTGTTCAAGTCACAGGTCATCCTTTCTTTGCTGTCTTTTCTTGTCGACTAGCGTTGATTGCTCTTTCCCTTTTGCTTCTTACTTATTCCTTTCCTGGCGCGCTGAGAGATTTGGACAATCATTACAGGAGCCTATTGTTCGACCTAGCACACATTTTTTGTAGGATTCTGTCACTCCATACCTATTGGACATCCTAGAAGACGACGACGCCTCTTTCATCGTTCCCTACAGCAAACTGTAAATTCATTCGCTTCTCCGGCCTCCTAAGAGCTCTCGCTACATTACACCTGACCTACCTGTGTTCTCCTTGGCTCTCTAGAAGTGGATGTACAAGGAATCAATTGAGAGTACACAAAAAAACTTTCAATTTCCCATATTTATAGACATCGAGGTCGCTGGGCGATACAGTTCTATTCATCAACACATACCAGCATGTATATCAAATCTACTCACGCTGCTGTGCTGGCAGCAGCATTTACGCTACCGAAAGATATCAACATCAATGACCAAGGTAAGTCTACGTATCCCGAAATAACACTAACAGACGTATACTAATTCACACGTAAGCGTCCATACGCAGTGTTTCTAGCACTCTGGCATATGAATTAATGGCTTGGTACACTGGCAATGTGACCAATACCCCAGAAGTATGGAATTCCACAAACCTTAGGTTTCACTTTGTCTGAACTCGAGCTAATATATTGTCTTGTAGACTATTGCTGTTTTCCCCGAACCATATTGTAAGACCTGCTAGCTCGCCTCCTTACTTCTCATCACATGGACCATTGCTAACGTTAGACATAGATTGGTGGGAAGCAGGTGCAGCTTGGGGAGCGATGTTGGACTATTCACACTACACGGGCGATCCTAGCTACGACGAAGTTATCACACAGGCCTTGTTAAGTCAGGTCGGACCCAAGTTTGATCTTATGGTGCCAGCGCACTACGGCTCAGAAGGGAACGACGACCAGGCATTCTGGTCTTTTGCTATCCTCAATGCTGCCGAGCGGAATTTCCCGCAACCTGACGATAGTATTCCCCCTTGGCTTAACATAGCAGAAAATATCTGGAACTCAATGGTTGTGAGGTGGAATGAGTCTAGTTGTGGAGGTGGACTCGCCTGGCAGATCTTCGCGTCAAACCCGAATGGCATGAGTTACAAAAATAGCGTTTCCAACGGCGGCTTTTTCCAATTGTCGGCACGCCTTGCACGAGCAACCGGTAATGACACATACCTCCAATGGGCACAGAAGGTGTGGGACTGGTCAGAGAAAGTGGGCTTCGTGGACAACAATTTCAACGTTTACGATGGGGCCGATAGTAAGAACAACTGTGCCACAGTAAATGAACTGTCCTTCTCCTATGCACAAGGAATTTACTTGTATGGCTCTGCGGTCCTTTACAACTACACGAATGGCGATAAAACGTGGGGAAATCGTACTTCTGGCCTCCTGAAGGCAGCAGACTCTTATTTTAGCCCCTACGAGAACGCAACGAACATCATGTACGAGCACGCCTGCGAGCCATATGGGGTTTGTAACAACGACATGAAATCATTCAAGGGCTACCTTTCCCGCTTCATGTGGGCGACGACGCGAATGATGCCATCAACGCTTCCCCGGGTTCAGACATTATTGAATGCCTCTGCTATTGCTGCTGCGAACGCCTGTTCTGGAGGTCAGAATGGCACCGTGTGCGGACAAAGGTGGTATGTTGGTGGTTTCGATGGGGTGACGGGCCTGGGTCAACAGATGACAGCGCTGGAGACTGTTCATGGACTCCTTGCCCAGGAGGCACTGCCTCCCTTCAAAGCTGGTCAGATCAAGCACGTCAAGGGTACGGAAAACACTCCACCGGCGACGAACCCGGCTACTACTTCATCGCCAACGCCTAGTCCCACATCTACTAAGCGGTCGAATGCCGCAGGCAGCACATTCATTGCGCGGCGATGGATATTACCAGCTTTATCCTCAGTCTTGGTTATGGCTTTCGCATGATAGAATAATTATGGGGATATTAAAGAGGGCACTAACATAGCAATTGGCGTTTGGGTTACTTTGCCTTCATTGAGGGAGTCGTTTGAGCACCTGAACTCCGTATGATACCACATTTGCTTCAACGCCCTATGTACTATTGGTGACTTATAGACTCCTATGAGGGGATTCAAACACAGAACGAACCTTTGTCAATTACGTATAAATAAACCATAAATGAATAATGAATATACATATGTGTAGCTTAGCTTATCGGCTTTCTTGTGCATCAAGCCATCTCATCCACCTTGCTTAAGGGCACGCTAGGTACATTACCAGGAGGGGGCTCCGTCAACTCCATTAGAGCAATAGTGTCGATATCATATATAACTACCACCTTTCACCACTCTTACAAAATCCTGTTAATACGTCAACAGTACAGCTGATAGATTTTCCGTATTGTCATTATTACAGCTATTCAATATTAAGTTCAATTAATCAGTATGTGGTCGTGTTGTCTCCCTTATACAATACCTTGAGGTGTTTTCAGTGCAACAGCCTTACAACATCATGTCCACCTGCAGACTTAACAGTCCGCCAGGGAAAGGGCACCTAGAGTGCATATAACACCTGGACAGGTCTTATATACATGTATGTACCTAGGTAGGTAGCTTCCTCCTATTCTTCGTGGCTCCAATGATGGCAATACTGGTGTAATCACCTGAGTTAAGCTCCATTTACGTAAGGTAATGTAGGTAGGGAAGGAAGACGAATCTTTCCTTATATAGCAGTAGGGTATATTATGGAAGTGACGCTCCCCCTTTTTACCTACAAATTAGACTTCAGATAGGAGAGAGCAATCATAAGAGAAGCCGAGTTCGCCCTCATTCTAAGTTTTAAATTTGCTCAAAACTTAAAACTTGGAATTTCCAAGGAGGTGAGCGTCCCAATTATCTCTCAGTTGTAAACCAACTACATATAGAATGACTCTGTCCGGTATTCAGCTTTAGAAGAGATTTGTCACTTCTTCACAGAAGCAGATATTCTTTAACCATACCCGAGACAACATCAATCTCACCCCAAATGCCATCATCTTGCTCACCGTGTGGATTACCAGAATGACCAGAGGCACTTGACCATGCCAAATATTATCGAACCAACCTCATGAGACAAAGAAATTAGACCAGAACAGAGCTTCCAACAATCACTTGCCAAGCAAAACGAGCGAGCACACACATACACACAAGTGCACACTAGCACAGCATATAAGAACGGACAAGATAACCACGAAGAGAAGAACAATGAAGACGATGATGGTAGCCGCTGTCCTACCTGTAATCAGCGAATAGGATCGATGCACTCATCATGTCTTCTTATTCTGGCGTTTATTACACGATACAAGCCCGTCCCTAAGTGAGCTTCTGAGGAGTCGACCGTCGCGCGAGTGATTCAGGCCAAACATACGAAGCCATCGACTATACCAACTGCGGTCAAACCAAGCAATCTGGTCAAACCAGGTAAAGCAGCGTCCTCACTGGCAAAAAGCATTTTCGTCATCATAATCAAGCTCTATTGTTAAGAAAATGCCACACAACTATCACTAGTAGCAGCATGATTTGCTCGCGTTTCGCAGATATAGACGAAGCCGGCCCTAACCAAGCCTAAGAGATCACTTCAAGATCTCCTAAATGGGGAGGACGACAACATCCCTAACCCTCGAGGAGTTGTGGGGGTGGTACCGCGCCTGTACCGGGGAAGGAGAGCGAGTTCCTAGAAGAGGTTGAAGATGGAGCCAAGGAAGATAACAAGATGACTAAATTCATTGCATTCTTGGTTCCACTATACTATTCGCTCCACATTGGTAGCAACCTCTCCTAGCTGATACAGCATTGATCGGAGATTTCTTTTTCATTTGCTTCGTTATTCAGTCGTTTGGTTATTCAGTTATCGCTTTCGCAGTCAATCAGGCAATCTGGTTACCAGATCCATCCCACGAGTCCCCACGACTCTTCCAATTGTCAACTCGGTTACCTTGCAGCACAATCTGAACAACACCAATTCAGCGGTGTTGGGCAGATCTCCCAACGAAGTCGTATACGAATTCAAACCACGGACCGTATTGTCATCATTGGAAGTGCCAGTCAACTCTGTTGACTACGAGACCATGCGTAAGTTATATCAGACACGGGGCCGAAGCGGAAGCGATAGAAGACAACGACAACGGATACGGTCGCATTTCACGACTTCGATTACGGAAATGTCGGTATCAATCCGACAAAGGCGGAAATTGACGACACCTGGAATGACGACGCACATGTCGCCAAGGTCAGAGACGGCATGAAGACGATTAAGAAACGGTGTGAGTTTAGCAGGCCATCACAAGCAAGAACAACACTGTCAAAGACACCAGTAAAGATACCAGCAAAGAAGACGTCGGAGAGATCGAAAGAGTTCAAATTTTAGCCGACAAGCAACGAGGACGTTGCACTTCTTTTGTTGAGGGGGCAGATGTAAGGCACTGATAAGATGACGCCCTTAGCGCTTGCTTTACCCAATTGTTCAATAGCTAGCTAGTTCTCGCAGATCTTCCACAATACAATTATCACATTACTTATTTGGAATACCTCCTAATAGAAAATGCGATGAAAGATATTGGGCTCGCCCTTCGTCAGATGAGACGGGGTGGTACCTTCCATATGGAAATTACTCGGACATTCTCATGTAGTCGTCAGAAGTGGGCCACCCACAAACTTAGGAAATACAACAACATATTCCTAACCAATTGATTTATCTGTTCAGAGTCAAGTAAGTTAAATTGGACTATAATACCTTTTGTTTAGAAGATATCAACTATAATAGGCGGGGCTAAAAGAAGCGCTGCTGCTTTAGGATGAGATAGCTTATAAGAACGAGTAACATAACGATGGAGACGATTACAGAGATGAGAACGATAGCTGTTATGAGAAGAAGAATAATCGTCGTCGACAGGCAGCTGGAGATTATGGGGGATAATCTAAACCGGCAGGAACTCTAACGGCATCGCTCGAGAACGTGAGGATGGCCATGGGATTATACAAGATTATTACTTGCTAGACAAAGTAGCGTCAATAAAAGGAGTATAACTAGCAGACTTTCGGAGAGGCTGGCTTGACTAAACCTGCGTATAAGAGTTGAATCCCCTATTGTATTTGGACTCCAACAAGTGATCATTGAGTACCTGGAGTTTAGGTGATACCATCGTCATATTCGAGATTTGATGTATTAATAAAGGTTGACAGGCTCTTTCAATAATATCTTCGACACAGTGATCTGATCCGTTCAATTACTTAGCGAATCGACTAGAATTTTATATTTATCTGAGCAAATATTGACAACTTTACGCTATAGCGCCGGCGAGCTTATCTCATGTGAACGAAGCTAGTAAAGATATGCATCTAAGCGGTATCGTAACCCCACCTGATGTGTCAATTGAAGTTTTTATTGCTCAGTCTCCGATCGGATGGCCGAGTGCAATATGACGATGTTGATAAAACAAACCCTTGCGATCTGGTTAATGACTCACTACATGTACCTACTTTCCTTGGGTGTATTTAAAATAAATTAATCGGCTTCAATTTTTAGAGTGAGGAGCTGCCGATATAGTCGAGAACCGCCCGTACTAGATTTTGGAGGGAAGTAACTGGAGCTGCTGGTTGTTGTCTGGGTTAATCATGTCGCCTTTCAACCTCGAGACATGTGCGAGGCCGAATATCTTGGCTCTAGAGCCATACCGCTGCGCGCGAGAGTAAGAACCCCCGCCTTACTAGTCGCGCAGTAGCAAGCGAATACTTATACGTGTTATAGTGATTACAAGGACGACGGCAAAAACATTTTACTTGATGCCAACGAAAATGCCTGCGGACCCTCGTTAACACCGGCTGCCGTAGCGGCTGCGTCGACGGGTTCCGGGGTTGAGATAGACTTCTTGCGCCTGCACAGATATCCAGATCCGCACCAGCAGGATCTGAAGCAGCTGCTCTGCAACCTGCGCAACACTCACCACCACACGGACAAGGCCATCACGCCGGATAATCTTTTCGTCGGTGTTGGCAGTGACGAGGCTATCGATGCACTCCTAAGATGCTTCTGTGTACCCGGAAAGGACCGCATCTTGGTGTGTCCCCCAACGTACGGCATGTACTCCGTGTCGGCGCAGGTCAACGACGTGGGCCTAGTGAAAGTCCCTCTGTTGCCAGCGCCGACATTCGGGCTTGACGTGGCCAAGATAAAAGAGGTGCTATCGACCGAGCAGAACATCAAGATGGCATACTTCTGCTCCCCAGGGAACCCAACAGGCTCTGTGCTGGCTAAGGAAGACATAAGACAGATCCTGGAACACCCGACATGGAACGGCGTGGTGGTTCTCGACGAAGCGTACATAGACTTTGCGCCGGAGGGCACGTCGCTGGCAGAATGGGTCGCTGAATGGCCTAATTTGGTCGTTATGCAGACGCTGTCCAAAGCGTTCGGCATGGCGGGTATCCGGCTTGGCGTGGCGTTCACGTCGCCGCCTATCGCACGCCTGCTTAATAGTCTTAAGGCGCCATACAATATCTCCAGCCCGACCAGCGCGCTTGCGTCATATGTCGTCTCGGGTGAAGGCTTATCGGTTATGCGATCGAATAGAGAGAAACTAGTGCAGCAAAGAAACAGATTACTCAGGGAATTGCCGAAAATCAAGGGCGTGGGCCGCCTGCGCGGTGGCACTGAGAGTAATTTCTTGCTATACGAGATGTTGAATGCGCAGGGTGAACCGGATAATAAGACCGCGCTAGCGGTGTACGAGACGTTGGCTGAGAATAAGGGCGTTGTGGTACGGTTCAGGGGTAAGGAGCACGGGTGCCTTGGCTGCTTACGGATTACGGTTGGCACGGAGGATGAGGTTACTAGGTTCCTGAAGGCTATAGAGCAGGCGCTTGCCGAGATCAATGGAGGAAAGCCAGAAGTGCCGGTAGATGAGGCGAAGAGGGAGGTTGAGGCAAATGGCGTTGTGGCATAGACGGTGGAACAGTTGAAAAAGTAGAAGGGAAGTAAAGAAAAAATATCTAGATAGACCAGGGCTTATAGATTCACAGAAAGAGATCCTTTGGATTAAATACAGAATAAGCCAGAAGGTTGCAACCCGACTCGACTGTTCAGATGGTGATGTTTGGTTTAGTTGCATATACAGTGCTTACCTCTTTAACTGAATGCGCCCTAATTTTCAGTAACTGCATATATCGACGTAATTTTGCATCATGAAATTCGCAGCTTAGGCTTCTCACTGGGAGACAAAAATCAATAAAATTTGCGCAACGTCACCGAAGTGAATATTAATGTCACATTAATGAACTCGAATGAAGATTAAGATCTTAATGAAAAAGGAAGAGCTTTTTTAAGAGATCGGGGCTAGGAAGGAGTAACTCAGAATGCACATTGAGGAGATCTCGGACGAGGTCGCGGAGCGCCTCAAACTTGCCAAAAACGAAAGCGACAAAGCTGAATCGCAAGAAGGAGAAGATGCCCCGAAGACAGCAACGGCGGCAATGTTCCCGGAGCTCTCGCCCGGTCGAGCTATGACCAACAAGAAAACAGTAGACGAGGTAGCGGCGGAGTTGAAAAAGACGCCGTTTTTCATGACCGAGCTGGAAGAGAACGACGACACAGAGGCGTTCAAGGCGCTCGCGTACGAAGGCACGCCATTCGAGGTCGCTTCAGACTTCAAGGAGCACGGCAACGAATGTTTCCAGGCCAAGCGTTGGACAGATGCTAAGGAATTCTACACCAAGGGCATACTGGTGCTGGCGGCTGAGGAGCGCAAACGCGCCAAGGGAGAGCCGAACCCGGAGGAGACGGAAGAGGACGTTAAGGGCCAGAGGAGCGTCCTCGAGTCCCTGTACGTGAACCGCGCTGCGTGCCACCTGGAACTGAAGAATTACCGCAGTTGTTGGCTGGACTGCGCGGCGGCGTTGCGCCTCAACGATAAGAATATCAAGGCGTACTACCGCTCGGCGAAGGCGTTCCTGGCAGTGGGTCGCATTGAGGAGGCGGACGATGCGTGCGCACGAGGATTAGCGCTTGACCCGAATAACAACCCGCTGAAAACAGTGGCGCGAGAGATCATTAAGAAGAGCGAGGAAATAGCCGCGAAGCAGAAAAAGGAGAATGAGCGGCTGCTAAGGGAAAAACGGAGAGAGCTGCTGGTGAAGGCGGCCCTAAAGGCGCGGAACATCAAGACTAGGACCACAGCTCAACCTCCCGAGATGGAGGACGCGAAGCTGCAGCTAGTGCCGGACCCGGACGATCCGCACAGCTCGCTCAGCTTCCCGACCGTGCTGCTGTACCCCGTCCACCTCCAGTCAGACTTTATCAAGGCGTTTAACGAGACGGATACCCTGGCCGATCATCTGAGTTACGTGTTCCCGCTGCCCTGGGATAAGGCGGGCGAGTACAAGCTCAACGACGTCGAGTGCTACATGGAGACCCTGAGCGGAGGCCTGATTAAGGTTGGCAAGAAAATACCGCTACTAAAGATACTGTCGTCGGGCAACATCGAGGTGGTGGATGAGGTCGTACGCTTCTTCGTGCTGCCGAAGGCGAAGGCGGCAGAATGGGTGCAGGAGTTCAAGACGAAGAAGGCGGCCGAGAAGGGCGGTGGGTAACTCGTAGGTTGGCTGATAAAACAAAATAAATGGAATTCACTGGCCCAGACCAGGCCGAATGTTATCTGCTTACAATCTTGCAGTGAAATCGATTCAAATTGACAGCTTTTGTGTTTGATACGACGGTACGCGGGAAGGCAAAGGATCCCGCTATTTAGATACTGGTAGAATGCCGCCCTACCCAATCTCGATACTCCAGGACCCAAAACTCCAGCTGCCCTTGCCATCAATAGATCCCTCCCAGTTCTAAGCTCTGATCTGACCGATCCATCTATCCATAACGAAACGAAACTACCCGGCCTGCCATCTATCTACTTAGGCATTGCCGTTAGAAACATGTAATACTAAATATCTTCTGAACCCCTTTTCGTCCCATATTTGGAAAGCGTGCTACATCGAATTAGCCCTGATCCTTTTAATCCTTGGGAATGCTGCATCGCGCGGCGTATTCGTCTCCGTTACGGCCCCGCTCTTGTTCCCACGCGAGTCCCTGACGCTGAGGTTCATTAGGAGCAACGCCGCGTTCTTGTCCGCCCCGAGGATTGTCGGTGAGTCAGCCGATGGTTTTTCCTTATAGCTGTCATCCCGTAGGTTCTCGACCTTATTCGATCCCACTACTGCCGATAGCGTCCGATTACTCTCCCCTACTCTCCCCTTTTGTCGGTTGTTTTCGTATTCATAGTCAGCTTCCACATACTCAGCTGGCCTTTTGCTGCCTCCTCGCCATGGCTGGGAATGAGAGTGTGAGTGTGAGTGGGGAGAGGGATATGGAGGTAAATGTGCTGGCGTAGTAAAGCGCGGTACGGCGCTGAGCCAGGGACTCGGTCCCGGCGTAGCGTAATTGTGAGGCATAACTACATTCGCTGGAGTCCAGCCGCTGCTAGTGGGTCGGAACGGAGGAGGCACTAGAGGGGGAGGAGGCGGCGGCGGTGGAATTGGCGAGTAGGGGAAGCGATCGCGGTGGCTCATACTGCCGCGATCAGGGGCCACAGGGGACATGTCGCTATCTGTGTCCGTGGCGTAGGGCGTATCGCAACCAGTGGGCACTGGAAAGGTCTTTCTTATCGGATGGCGGCGGTAGTGGTGACTTTGGTGGCTTTGTCTAGGGTCATCATAGGGATTCCGGAAGATCGGGCGTCTGTCTCGTGGTGGGCTGACTCTTCCGCCACTTACGCCGGCCGAGGACGTAATTGAGTTGCTATATAATCTACGGAAGTGCTCCGCTTCCCTGGTGGACTGGAGCACGATCGCAGGATCGATAACCATGCGACCGTAGTCTGGTGCCTCCGCAGGCGGACAGAGCGAGGGAAAATCGGGACCAAATATGGGTATCAGGGCCTCTGCAATGCTGTGGCAGAAAGTTGCGCACACTGCTTTAGCACATTGGAATGGCATCCAGTAGCCTTTTAACGAGGGCCTATTAGTTTCACGCATGCGCAAGGGGGTTTATTTACAGCACGAACCTTGGGCCATTATCGAGCCTCCTGTGATACTGTGCGTGATTTCCTTAAGCCCGGGATTCAAATTTAACATCTTCGCCGGAGTCGTCTATTGTTCTCAATCAGCCTTTTAGTTCGAAACGAGATCCTTTTGGATCTCCCGAAAATTTTAGATGGACTGACCTTGGGATATTTGCAACACTTGAAGAAAGGGGTCATGCGCACGAGGCCGACATTGTAATCCCACATGACGGTATACTCGGTCTCGTCTCCGGGCACTTTGAAATGATACTGGAAGACTGCGTTCGGGTCAACAAACCAATGATACTATAGGGGAATTTGTTTTTTGTTCTATTTTCTCTTTTTTTACCTTCGAAGCTTTCTCGACCCGTCTTCTCGAAGAAATTCTTCTTCCCGCTGTTGTAGGGGATGTGCCGGGAGTGGTCCTGTATGTTCCCGAAGGGATGGACACGGAACTTCCGAATTTGGCGGAGCAGGGGCTCGTCTAGCCTCTCATGAGGGAGGAAGTTAATAACCCCTTTAGGCCTACTGGTGGGAACGAGCGCCGTACTCTTCGGGATCTTCTGTTTCGCCATGATGGGCTCGTCCAGAAGACCCGACTCGTCCGGTATTGAAGTCGTTGGAGACGACGACGAGGCCGGGCTTGGAGGGAGGTTGATTGGTGGCCCTGGAGGGGCAGGGTTAAGAAGAGAGGCCAGTGACAGCATGGCGGTGAGTAGTAGTGGGGTCAGAATGTCTCGAATATGGATGGAGTACTGATGCAAGCAAAGTTGTGGATGGCCTGGTCTACGAAAAGGTCCGGAGAGGAATTGGGTAGGGAGACTCAAGACAGACAGTGCTTGCATCGGCAAGTCAGAAAGAAGAGAGGAAACCAAGTCCTTTTGAACTTGGCAAACACACGAACTACTGAAGCACGCCCTCGCGAGACGGCGAGCCCATGCTGGTACAAGGGGACCGAGATTGCTTCCTTTCTTGACTGTACCCAGTCATGCAGCTATCTGCAGAGCACTTGGAGCGGTGTCCGGTGCTGCCTTGTTGATCGTGGTATTCGGTGCAGCTTTCTTTGTTAAAGATGTCTTGGAATCGACCTGTGAGAGTAGAGCAGCGCGTTTGTGTATGTCCACCGCTCTTTAGGAGATCGAGTTCAGAGTTACTAAAGTGATAGATGACGGGGGGACGATCCAGCGAGGCAAGGGAAACGGCCGAACCAGTATGGGCTGTCTATCCAAGGTGAGAGATGGCGGATCCCGGAGAGCTAAAATGGAGTAACAACAGACGGCTGGCCGGCAGAACAACGTCGCGACGGAGGAGGTTCGGAAGCAAAGGATCCCAAGATCGCCAAACGATACGTTCGATTCCGGAGCCTTGCCGACGAGATATCTCCAAGCTATACTAGATGTATTACGTCGAACCGTGTATTCTAGGACAGCATCGAGGTAAAGTTGGTTTCATTACATCTCACCAGTCCATACTCTGGCCCGAAAGGGGCGACCACAGGCGACCGCATGACGCAGCGGATCTATTGCTGGAGACAACAAATGAGTTTGACACAACAAATAGTTTACCACGGAGGGCCCAAACAGGGACTAGGGTTGTTTGGGAATGGATAGGGCAGTTTTGACAGAAAGCAACCTCACGGGAAGCTGCAGATAGTGCCGTCCAAGTTACTAGGCTGGGCGGTTTCTCAAGAGGGTAGAACAAAGAAAGGCCTGTGATAAGCATATTGATTCCTAGACAGCGATTGCTAGACTCGACACACGTGTACCCAGTGCCTGCCATCGTGTAAGGGGTGAGGGGGTACACCCAGAAGGTCACCCTAGAACATTTCACCTACGCAATTCTTCGTTGTTCTCTCATTTAAGACAGGAAACGAGGGAAGACTTAGGCTTGACCGCCGCAAAGGCGACTAATTTGGTGGAGAGTTCTGTGCCTATCCGGGAGACCACGTAGGGACTCTTTCTTCTGATTGAAAGAAATCTGAGTATTTCGAGAAGCATTGAAAGCACCGTAAGGGGCTTCCCGTCGGCAATGAGAGGAGTGAGTGCGGAGATTGCAGCTGTCACCACATCTAACTCTATGTTTCCTCTAAGAGTCAAGCGGCGTACGGGCAAATGATGGGATACATCCCCGGGCAACACAAGCGTAGCCGTAACCAACTTTGAATCATTACTCACCGAGGTACAGGTGGGCTATTTCAGTGTCAATCAGTGTCGAGCATTAGGAGAATAATCTATTGCTGTGGGTTTTCCAGCGTAATTTAATTGCTTGTCAATAGCTTTGCAGAGCTATTGCTAGATTCAATAGACGGAATTGGAAGAAAACAGATAAGATACATGGCGTATCTAGATTGCTTGACGGGGGATTTTATGACTCGTCTTATTTTCCACCCATGCGCTGAAAAAAACCGAGAGATTGTCTCTTCATCTCATACTTTTGCCCTCAATACCTCAGTAGAAACTGAGCGGTTGGTAGGCTGTCTTCGTGAGACACTAGACCTCGAGTCATCGGGGCCCCTGGAAATGTCTCTCAACAAGTTGTGGTTCCAACTCCATTAGAGTCTGCGGCCTTCCGCAATGCTACCAGAATTTACAGCAACCAAGCAGATTGAATTATCGCCAATGGAGACCTAACAAACAGACATGATATGTGGATAACTCATCACACTGGATAGAGCAGTATAGTTAACCACGAACTGGAGGACTTGTAGTTGGCTATCAGGTGCAGGAAAGACTCGAAATCAGGCCTGGTGTCTGCCATGCTCATTTTGATTAAGCTCTCGTGCCGTCAAGAAGTCATGCCAGGGCTGGAAGGGCCCCACCCGTTCCGGCTGACGGGAGTGTGGACAAGGTATCCTGGTTACATCACAAGTAACTTGAATAGACGCGGGAGATGGAACCGGCGGCAAGGAAGGCAGATGGCATGGGCCTAACGATCCGGCCTCGTCGGGTCTCTCGCCTCTCTCCTATTTCCCAAAGGGGCCAAGCTTGAGGCTCAACAAGGCTATTTCGGGTAAGAGCGAAAGTTTCAAAGCGATGATTGTCATGCTGCACTGGTGTCGTACAGCGTAGAATAAAAGGAGACGGCTCTGGCGATTTCCATGCGTGGTGCGACTTTGCAACAAAAGCCACGGGGACGTACAGTCGACTTCGGGAAATTTCTATCTTTTTGCATTTTGGGAAACGTGTGCCAAATAAGGTCACACTACGCCATGCGGAGAATTACGCACCAATTGCTTGCGAAGGCCGAGAGAGACCATGTGCTCTGGTAGGACGAAGACTTGTGGGTTTCAAGTAGGCAGGCAGGCAAGAAGAAAACCCTCCAGTACCGAGGCGGGGCGTCGTAGAGTCGAAGATAGATGAGAGTGTAGGTATAGTTAGCGTCATGCCGTATCTCAATACTTGGATCTTGCTGGGCACAAATGTAGGTAAGCGGTGGACGTTTGACTGAGATCATACCAGCAGCCAACCAACGGCGACAGCATTCACCTTGAGCGTAGGACTAGCTTAAGGACAATGTGCTCTAGTATCTGATGATATCAGGGTTGTGAGAGGGATGGGATGACGGGTAGGTTGATCAACCTTTGGCGGGGAAAAGGGGTAGGCCATGATTGTTCTATGGAGTTGGTTAGGCGGCCAAGAAGCTGTTCGAGTGTCTCGATACAAACCTTATGAGGGAGCCAAGTACCCAGGTTGTAACCATTGGTGCTGTCACCATCCCCTCTATCAGTGTCTCATCCGTTCGTCCATTTGAGTGTAGATGTGGCTAAGTTCGATGTGGCTTGCAGTTTGCGATTGCAGCGTGGCTGCTGGATGGACAACTCATACACGTATTCAACCGATATTCAACCGCGAGGGTCGCACTTAACTACATTTATACTAGCTCATATGTGGATATACCCCACTTCTGGACAGGACGCGACTCCCTGTTACAGCAATAAAAAATAAATTGTTTACATGTACATACAACAACATTAAACACAACAACGAGGCCGCTGACTGTTGCTCTGTAACATCCCCCACTCCCTTCCTTTCCAATAGAGAAAATTCTAAATACCACAAACAAGTCCTACCTATAGATTCAATCATTTACTTTTCCTTTTTCTCATGAAATTGTTGGGCAGTTCTGGCCAATTGCGACGCTCTTTTCCTCTACCAACGATTTTAGGCAAGTGTATATTGCAACCAATATACCCATCCAAGTACCTTTTCACGCGGCGTGTGAACGCGCCGCACAGTCTTGAACGACCATGGATTCCGACATGGAGGACTCGGTCTTTGACGACTTTGACAACGAGTCAGATGGGTACTCACCCGAGGCGGTATGAAGCAATCTATTTACCCAAACTCAAAACATCTACTCACTTTCATATTCCATCAACAACAGAGCTAATTTTGCGACAATGCAGAAACCTAAAGCCAAAGCTGCTCCAAAGAAGGCCGCTGCAAAACCTGCAGCCAAGACTGCAAAGAAAATGGTTCAGACAACCCTGAAGACGACCAAGACTGCTCCTAAGAAGCGCTCAAAGCCTGACAGCGACGATGACGACGATAACGATGTCTCGGGCTTCTCCAACACGCCCCCGAGTGCGAAGAAGCAGAAGAAGGCTCCTGCTGCCAAGAAGTCCAGCGGTGCGCCTCTAGTTGAGATCGAGAATGATAGCATGGTCCTCGATAGCCCGAAGCCGACCAAGAAGAAGACGGCTACCGAGACGTACCAGAAGTTGACACAACTGGAGCACATTATTAAGCGACCTGACACCTACATTGGCTCCGTCGAACGTACCGAGCAGCAGATGTGGGTTTTCAACAAGGAAACCAATCAGATGGAGCTACGATCCAAGGTCGGATTTGTGCCTGGTCTCTACAAGATTTTCGATGAAATTCTTGTCAACGCTGCCGACAATAAACAGCGTGACCCTGGCATGACATATATGAAGGTGACTATTAACCGCCAAGAAGGTCAGATCACCGTCGAGAACAACGGAAAAGGTATTCCAGTGGAGATGCATGAGAAGGAGAAGGTCTATATTCCGGAAATGGTCTTCGGGCATCTTCTTGCCGGTTCCAACTTCGACGACGACGAGAAGAAAACCGTAGGTGGTCGAAACGGTTATGGTGCCAAGCTCTGCAACGTCTTCAGTACCGAGTTCACCCTAGAGTGTCAGGACTCTAAGAACGGAAAGAGGTATAAGCAGACATGGACGGATAACATGAGCAAGATGGGAAAGGCGAAGATTACGAGTAGCAAGTCTAGTGACTTCGTTCGTGTCATCTTCAAACCAGACTGGAAAAGGTTTGGCATGCCGGATGGGATTGACGATGATCTTGAGTCTCTACTCTACCGCCGTGTCTATGATATGGCTGGTACAGTTCGCAACATCAAAGTCTATCTCAACGACACCCACCTCAAGTTAGACTGGAAGAAGTATTGCGAGATGTACGCAAAGGCTATCGCTCGTGAGCGAGGTGACGAAGAAGGCACCGAACCACCCAGCGCTACAGTTATTCTTGACGATAACAAGACCCACCCCCGATGGGAGGTCGGCTTCGCGGTTTCGGACGGCTCTTTTCAGCAGGTCTCCTTCGTAAACTCTATTGCTACTACCACAGGTGGTACCCATGTCAACTATATCGCTGATCAGATTTGCGATTCCCTTCTCAAGACGTTGAACAAGAAGAAGAAGGGGCACACGCTAAAGGCCAATCATATCCGGAACCACATTTTCATCTTCATTAATTGCTTGATCAACAACCCTGCGTTCACTTCGCAGACCAAGGAGCAGATGACTACCAAGGTCAGTCAGTTTGGAAGCAAATGCGCCCTTACTGAAACCTTCCTCAAGAAGATTGGCCAAACAGATGCGATCAACAACATCATCCAATTTGCTGAGGCCAAAGCCGACAAGATGCTCGCCAAGAGTGATGGCAACAAGCGATCGAGAATTAGCAACGCCAAACTTGTCGATGCTAACTTGGCGGGTACCAAGCATGGTCATGAGTGTACCCTGATCTTAACTGAAGGTGATTCCGCCAAGAGTTTGGCTGTTGCTGGTCGTGCTATCTTGGATCCCGATCGCATTGGCGTCTTCCCTCTTCGGGGTAAGATGCTCAACGTTCGCGATGCTTCAATTGACCAGATCATGAAGAATCAGGAAATCCAGAACATCAAGCAATTCCTTGGTCTGAAGCACAAACAGGTATATACTGACAACAAATCCCTTCGGTACGGGCACCTTATGATCATGGCCGATCAAGATCACGATGGCAGCCATATTAAAGGTCTACTCATCAATTTCCTCCAAGTCCAATACCCTTCACTTCTCAAGATCCCAGACTTCTTCCAAGAATTTATTACACCCATTGTGAAGGTTTGGCAAGGACCGAACCCCAAGAAGCCTCTAAGGTTGAAGTCATTCTTTACCCAGCCTCAGTATGAGGAATGGAAAGAACAGCACAAGTCAGAATTGAAGAAATGGGAATCGAAGTACTACAAGGGTCTGGGTACCAGCTCGAACGAAGATGCCCAGGTCTACTTCAATGATCTTGACAATCACTTGAAGCAGTTCAGTGTCATGCGACCCGAAGAAGCTGAGCTTTTTGAGCTCGCTTTCTCCAAGAAGAAGGCGGATGCCCGTAAAGAATGGCTTGGCAATTTCGTACCTGGAACGTACCTCGATCACTCGACCAAGCAGGTCACATACAACGACTTTGTTAACAAGGAGTTAATTCTGTTTAGTATGGCTGACAACATGCGATCTATTCCTTCGGTTGTCGATGGTCTGAAGCCGGGTCAGCGAAAGGTCATCTACGCTTGTCTGAAGCGAAATTTGATCAAAGACAAGAAGGTCATCGAATTGGCTGGTTATGTCTCTGAACAGACGGCCTACCACCACGGTGAAGTGTCTCTGCAGCAGACTATTATTGGCCTAGCCCAAAACTTTGTCGGCTCTAACAACGTCAACTGTCTGGAACCCAGCGGAAACTTCGGTTCTCGACTTGCAGGTGGTTCAGATGCTGCCAGCGCTCGATATATCCACACTCGTCTTTCTCCATTCGCCCGTCGCGTCTTCTCGCCGCTAGATGAACCTATTCTAGAATACCAAGTCGAAGATGGAAAGAGAATGGAGCCGAAGGTCTACGTACCTGTTATCCCAATGATCTTGGTGAACGGTGCGGATGGTATTGGTACGGGTTGGAGTACGTCAATCCCGAATTACCACCCAATGGACATCATCCGAAACCTGAAACGACGCATGGGACGTCAAGACGGCGAAGACGAAAAGCCCTTCGAGACGATGACTCCCTGGTTCAGAGGTTGGAAGGGTACTGCACAGGTCGCTGAGAACAATCGTTACCAGTTCAACGGTATTGCGTACCAAGATGAGAAGAAACCCAATGAGGTGATCATCACTGAGTTACCTATCCGCATGTGGACCGATGATTTCAAGGCCAAGCTGGAAGAAATCATTCGGGGTGAAAAGACCCCGTCATTCATCAAGGATTACAAGGAATTCAACGACCACAGAAATGTTCATTTCGAGATTCAAATGGACGAAAAGCACATGCAACAAGCTCTACAGGAGGGCCTTCTTGAGAAATTCAAGCTGGTTAAGCAAGTTGCCACGTCCAATCTCGTCGCTTTCGATACTCGCGGCATGATCCGCAAATACGAAAAGGTTGAGGATATTCTTGAGGAGTTTTATCAATACCGAATGCAGATCTATGCTGACCGCAAGGTACGTTGATGCCGGCTTTAGTGCAATTGCAATTTACTAACTCATTCAGGTACACTGGCTCGGGGTCTACGACGCCGACTATCGCAAGCTGAAGAACCAGGCCAGATTCATCCAAGAGATTATGGATGGCAAGCTAGTAGTGTCCCGCAAGAAGAAGCAAGTCATCGTCGGAGAGCTTCGTGAGCGGAAATACGAGGCTTTCCCAAGAGGCCAAGAGAAGAAGACCAAGTCTGAGGAGGATGAGGAAGGTAATGTGGAAGAGGGAGAAGAAGAAGAAGTAGAGACGGACACTGCCGCGAATGGCTACGACTACCTTCTCTCTGTAAGTTTCCATGGGAGCACTACTGAAAGCGTGCTGCTGACTGTCGATAGATGCCCATCTGGTCGTTTACCCAAGAACGACTTGATCGTCTCAAGGATCAGATTCTCAAGAAAAAGGCTGAGCGCGACCAGCTTGAGGCGCTTAGCGAGAAGGATCTTTGGTGTAAAGACCTCGACGATTTCCAAGCTGAGTGGGAGAACCAACTGCGCCTTGATGCCGAGATCACTACTGGCATTCGTAGAATGGGTCGCCGCGCGTCAAAGAAGATTGGTGCTGGTGCAGGACGTGGTCGTAAGGCAAAGGCGGCCGATGACGACTGGGCCCCAACTGCTAAGTCGAGACCTGGTCCCAAAGCAGCAGCTAAACCCAAAGAACCGCCCAAGGAGAAATCCGTTCAACGTTTCGCAGCTATGTTCAACGGTGGCTCCAAGAAGAAAGAGACAGCCGCCGTTGACGGGGCAGCAGACTCAGACTCTGATCCATTCTCGGATGATGACTTTGCTAAACTTAAGAATCCGGCTAAAAAGGAGGCAGCTAGTGAGGAATCGGATGTGGAAGTTCAAGCCAATCCTCGGAGCAAACGAGCTGCAGCTACGAAGGCCAAAACGTGGATCGTGGATGACGATGAGTCAGAAAGCGATGACGACAAGATGCTTGGTGATGTGGGCGACCTAGTCAAGGGTATTACGAACGGCAACACCAGTGCTTCCGAGAACAAGACTGGACGACTTAGTTTGTTTTCCATGTCGCGGCCGGACAGCAGCAGCGGTAACAGCACTGGTTTGAAGGTTAAGAATAAGCCTTCCAAGACCTTTGACTTGGACGAACATGATGACACTAATTATGAGATGTTGGCCAAGTCATCGCCCCACAAAAGCGCCCGTGCAGAGTTGGACAGCTTCCTTTCTGACGATGATCTGCCTGCCATCACCAAGGCTATAAGCAAACCTAAGCCGACAACTACTTCATCTGAGGAGCCTAAGGCTAAGGCTAAGGCCAAGCCAACAGCCACCGCCACCGCCAGCAGCGCCAGTGGAGCTGCAGTCAAGAAAGCCCGCGGCCGCCCGGCTGGGTCCAAGAATAAGGGTAAGGAGGACGCGCCCGCCAAGAAAGCGGCAGCAACCAAATCCACGCAGTTGTCGCCGGCGGCGAAGGCCTACGCTGCCAAGAAGGAGAAGGCCAAGCCAAAGAAGGACGTCTTCGACATGGACGATGACGAAGACGATGATCTCGAGATGGCTGAACCTGATTCTCCGCCACCGAGACCCGCAGCTCGTGGCAGACCTGGCCGTGCTGCTGCAGCGAAGAAGAAGCCTGTCTATGTCCTTGACGACGATGATGACGACGAGGATGACGATGACGGTTTCCAGGGCGCTAATGACGACGAGGATGAGCCGAGCGATGCGTTCGCTATGGACGATAGCGAGTGATCTGCTCTATGATCAACGTCTTTCGCACCTACTATTATTATAGTTATCACTCATCATGCTTCGCTTCTGTGGGTGGTACTACAATATTCTTTTTTCCCCAGGTCACGACTCAGTTGCTTTCGTCTGGATCTTGGTGAGAAATGAAGGCAGCATGGTATATTCGCCTTGCTGCGATCAGACGAAAACATGATTTCTTACTTTGGAAAGGGGCGAGGCGGTCGAGCCCGACGATTAATCACGAGGCGTTGGCGGTTCAGTGTGCTTGTTCGCTAGTTGCTAAGTGCTCTTCGCGTCGCCTTGACTACTAGGTAGTCTACTTCATATGTACGCTAGATAGGAAATGGCCTTTTTATGAACATTTCGGGCTTCGTAGTGGTGACTGCTATTTAAGTGACATGTCTGCCTAGTAGAGCCTGCCTTAACTCCTGGATTACGGGTAGGATAACCTCTTGTTCTGCGTTCAGCCACTGCCTATTTAGACATGACCAAAAGCCCATCAGGGGAATACGCAAGCATGGCGCCGGGATATGAACTTGGTGAGTTAGATGCCACTTAGGATCACGGGTTTAAGAACTTGAAGACACATAGCTTGAGTTGACTTCAGTACAAACGTTTTATCTTCCTTTCATGCTTATAATCCGAGACTAAACCGGTTTATAATAATAATTCGTTTAATCCACTAACATCCTAATCTATATCTTCGCACTCACTGGCTTCGTCTATCCGGCAAGCCTGTCCGTTTTAAGTTGAATTGAAAAGAGGGCTGAGCGTACATGGTAGAGACAGAGGAAACGGTATTCATGGTATAATCGAGTACTTAGGTAGGTAAGTTGCAAATTTTCGGCTTTAATAATAACGTACACTATTTACTACCTGGTCAAGTCACCATAGTATCACAATTTGCTATAGTATGTTTAGCTAAAGCATCTCTATTGCTCCTTTAGCTACTCTAAGATGGATGCTAAGAAGCTAAGCATTCAAGGCTTTATCATGCTGTCAGGGATTCAGGGATTCAAGATACAGCTCTTAAACAGTGCAGTCCGGAGCCGAAGGCGAGCTTTTCAAGAGACAAGGGACTAAACTTAGTGGTCAGGCAGTTAGCAAGGTCTCACAAACACGCTGTTCAAAGCCACGTAGCTATCAAACCACTACGAGATCCGCTTGCTCAAGCCTATGGGAGATTTTGATGAACGAATTGATTGCTAACAACCTTATACCTTGTGTGTTCAAGTCTATTAATGAGTTAATATCACAGCAAACAAAGCCTCACCTCACCAAGCACTACACACTACAACCCAAGATTAGAAGAGAAACAGTCAGTCGAAATTACTATCTTACTAATCGCAAGTTGTCCACCCTCGTCTCATCGCCTCCTCTCCTCACGTCCTCCTTCATATCAAAGTCGGACACACCCCAAGTTCATGCTATTGCTACTGCAAAAGCCATTCTCATCTTCTCATGTACTAATAAGCCCCGCGTCCCTAATTCACCTTAACGGTGGAGAATATTCGTTCTTAAAAAAACCGTCACAGTTCATTCCAAACGCCTTCAGAACAATTATCATTCTCATTCTGGCTGATGATGATGCGGGTTTTGCTTGCCGCCTTGGTAGTTGCATGTTGTGCCATTACAAGCCTGTTATTGTTCGGTAATAGAGAGGCAGACCGCCCAAAATGTCGAATACGTTTCCTTTCGGTAATGAAATCCATTATTCCCGCGCCAGAACCAAGTCCGCCTAGCGGCCCATTCTCATTGTTAAGGAAAGTCATAGGCGAAAACCCGGGTTGCCCCTTCGAGAAACTTTAGGAATTTCGCCATGTCTCGTATCTTTATATGCCATGAGTCATATCGAGTTGTCGTGCCGTACCAGTCGGATGTTGTGAACCGGGGTGGGTACATGTCATGTATCGTTGAGGAATTTCTGTCGTGGGCCATATCGCCTCGTTTAGGCAGAGATCAAAGGCTCCTCCTCAGAATGCTCTTCCGTGCTCTTCAAGTCCTCCTTGGGGGCCTGAGGGAAGTCAGAGTCCTTGAGGCTAGTCTGAGGAGCTGACTTCGACGTAGTCTCAGGAGAAGCAGATCGACCACGCAGCATCTGCTGGGCCTTGGCAGTGTAGTCGCCCATGTACTGCTTGGTAATCTCGGTTGCCTGGGCGGTTTGCCTGCTGGCGACCTGGCGCAACTGCTCGGTTTGGCTGTTGACCACGTCGGATGCCTGCTTAATATAATGATCAACGAGCTCCTGGTTGGTGGTGTAGATCAATGGCACAAAGAACAGGAGAGTAGTAGCAATCAATGCAAGACCCCAGTAAGGGACGATTTTAACGAGGTAGTACGACAGGAAAGCTCCGATAGCAGCCTGTCACCAAATTGTTAACAAAATCTTAAACATGGTAGACACCATCGTCATAGGGTGTACTCACGACAGCAGATGCGGCGACATTCTCCGCGAACAGAATTCGTTGAGACTCGATAACGAAGAAGTTGATGAGCTCGTGGACATCCCCAATCAAGGAATCGAGTGTCTCTCGGGGAACGGTATAGTACTTGCGAGGACGAAGTTGAGTCGCAAGACCATTGCCAAGGATGGCCTTCCCGGCCCCTTCGGCAAGGACGGTGATGCCGAGGGTCATCCACGTCAGCTTGAAGGCGTATCGGACGACATCGAGGTATCTAGCCACGAAGATCAAGGAGACGACGGTAGCGTAGGCAATGGCGGATGCTCCTACAACAACTTATCAGTATAAAAGTCAGAGGGGAAACGGTGTTTTAAACTTACGGGGATTGTTCCACGACAGGAGCTCGGAGAAAAATGAATGGTAATGAGTCAGTGGTTGCCCAGTAGCAGCTGGTTGTGAAGGTGTTTGTCGAGAGTTGGCCAGGTTGGAGAACTCGGCAGATGTCTTCGCATGCTGGTCCTTGACATTCTGAGCAACAGGGCCTGCGATGGATTGAATGTTAACTACGGTAATGTCTAGCATAACGATACAAATTGAAACTAGAGATAGTGGCACATACCGGATGCGATTTGGTTATAAGCGGCCTGGGCATCTGTGTTGAAAAGCCGTTAGTTGTCATGACGCCACCGGATAGAGGGGGAGTAGCTGTAAGAGCTTTGAGACAACTATTTGAAGTTAGCTGGACATTATTCTGTAACGGCGCGACGATAAGATGGTCTCGAATCGAACAAACTCACCATACTGCCTTTCAGAGTCTCGACAGAGCTGCCATTGGCAGCGGGGTCATTTGCAGAGTCGGCCATCGCGAATGGTCTTTGGAGTTGCGAATGTTATCGTAGCGAAGGTCAGGGTCTTTCTGGTCGGAGTCTCGGATGCCTTCTAAAATTTGCCGGTGAGCTCCAGATCTTTGTTCCCTGGAGCAACAACAAAGAACCGACTTACGTGGATGATAAGCTATTCTGTTCGTGTTGGTGTTAACGAGTAGTAAAAACGTGTCAAGAGCAACAGAAGTAAAGTCGTAAGATTTTCTGCTGCTTGTTTGTGCGGGAGGGATTTCAGGTTTATTGGTAGGGGAGGTTAGTGGATTGACCGATCTGGTTGAAGCAAAGCAAAGCCCAGGCAATAAAAGGAGTGATTTCATCAAGACTAGCCCAGCTCCGCTACTTTTCTGCAAATGTGGCTAGTGCCTGGTGTTATGACGCTACGCCAGGGCTAGCATGATGCACCTGCCTGACCGAGGTATCTGCGTTACCAAGTCAACCAACCAGTAGGCGCAATTGCATTGAATGTACACTATTCGTTCAGGTGCTACAGTGACAGCCACAGCTCAGGGACTCTTCCCTTTTTTCGGCAGCTACCTCAGGTGGGTATAGGTGGGTAGGTACAAACTTGCAAGTTCCTAATTGCGCATGTGCTTCGAAACGCTTCTAATCCTGACGGCCATCATAGCGCTCAATGTACATAGGAATTGTACCCCAAGGCCATTTTTCCCCGTCCATTCAAACGTCACATGTTGTCATCCTATCAAGTCACGATTCCGATTCGTATAGATATATAGACATGGATATCTATCACTTGATGCATCTATCCAGGCATCTCTATATATTAGACCTCTATTGAGCATTTACCAAAAGTAAGACGTATAATCATCGCATTGTTCTACGACGTCTTGTGTAATACGTCTCTAATCCGAAACATCCCTCGCGAAGCCACATAGCAGTAAATTCCCCCCATGGCGTCACTTTGAGATAATAAGTTGCCTTATCGCATGTGATATCCGCTAAGGGCACACGACACCTCCCTTCTAGACATTCTGGCCAAGTTGAAAAGTTGGGTCTACTAGCAGGAACCCGTCCCTCGGAGACATACATGTATTCTCGGGGTGTGACGGACCCCGAATGACGCACTCCACCAAGAGCTGTGATCACCGTGTCTTGATTGTCTTCAGCTTGACCTCGTCATCACTATTTGTCCATACGTCCCTAGTGGGACTCGTGCGTATAGACCCCAACTTATCTCTGCCTGCCTAGTGGACAACATCACACGAATACCACCGGCCACATAATGTATGAGACACATGCATATGTAGGTACATAATAATAATACTCATGCAATAGGACGATGAGGTAAGCAAAGTTCTGTGTTTGGATATCATAAAACTTCTCTTAGTGCGAGCCATCAAGCAAAATCGGTCTGGTGTGCCTTTCCAAAGCTGCTGCTCCTCTGTCCGAGCCTGATAGGTATTTCGAGGGCTACGTATACCCCCTCTGCTAGATGAATATTGAATGCAAAAAAAGCCGCCCAGCCAACAACCCCTGTCTACATATACAGGACCGGGGATAAGAGATTACGATAAGTTAGATGAAGCTTATGCACCGCCATACAGATGCAGACAAGTCGCCATGGAAATGCTCGAATTCCTACCGCCCCAAAAAAGTTCGCTCACAAGATGGAGTGAGCCGACCACGTGATTCCTACTTTACTATGCCGCACATTATAACAATAACATGACATCCAGGCCGTTAAGCCCTAGACAAACTGCTATCGTCGCCAACCCCAGAAACCTCCAGCGTTCGTAGTAGATGTCGACGTGCTCGCAGGAGCGGCGTTCTTAGCGCCACTACCCGCTTCTGTTACTGAGGTTGCGAATCGTCCAATCATCCCCATCGCCGTCGAGGCTACCGTATTGGTAGGTGTCTCCACCGGAGCAAGCCCGTAAGTTTTCCGTAGGTTCTCAAGCTTCTGCTTATACTCGTCTGCTTCCTGGCGGGCCACCGCTTCTGCCGTTTTAGCTTGTACCAGTTCCAGAACAAGCGCTTCGTGCTCATGTGTCGTAACTGGCTCCGTCTGCGTTCTTACTAACGACGACGCGGAACGAGAGGCGAAGGCCGATTGCGTGTTGGGTGTGGACTTGCTACGTCCGAGCTTGAATTCCCGAAGGCCGCTACCGTTGGTAGTCAGATTAGTTGCAGACGAGAACCAGCCTCCAGGTTCTGGCGTCGATCCCGGCGTCTCAGCCGAAGCTCGCACACGCATAGTGTGGACCTGTCTCTCGAGACGTTGCTTGTCTTGGTGAAGATTTCGAACATGGGCGTGACTCTCCCGAAGTTGTTCTCGTAAAGTACTGGCTTCTTGTCCGAGTTCATCGATGCGACGATTGAAATCTTGTGTCTTCGACATCTCAATCCGAAGATGTTCTTTAGTCCTGGCCAGTTCGTCGCGGAGTTGTGCTTTAGTCAGTAACGAAGATGACCTGCGCTTCTGTCCCTGATCGGCAGAAAACCGACCCTCAACTGTCTCCAACAATAGAGACAATCGATCCTCGGTCGGTTTCCCGCCTGCCTCCTCCGTGCCTTCTGCTTTGTCATTAAGGCTTGCTCCATCCTCTGTAGCCTCAATTCGTTCTGTCTCAGCCTTCTTTTTCAGTCCATCCAGCAACGACCTGACAGCTTTCTTGTCTTCATCTCTTTCCTCCCGCTCCTGTTGAAGCTGCGTGGCCAATAATGCATGGTTTCGTTGCAGTTCGCTGAGGGCAGTGAGGAGATCCTCAATTTGGGTATGTAGATTCTTGTCAGTGGCATTGCGACTCGATTGTTGTTTTGGGGCATTTGTGGTCGATTCTCGAATGGAGGAGTCGTCTGCAGTAGAAGAGTCGCGAGATAGGGTGGTCGCGTCGGTGGAAGCAGTACTAAGGACGCTAGCGGAACTAGCTTCCATGGAATTCAATGTCGAAGCCAGACTCTGCTTCGAGGCAGTTCGGCGCAACATGCTCAACGGTCTAAGCGGTGCGGTGAGACCGGGAGAGAGTGTTCCTGATCTCGGGGAGGTGCTTGTAGTCCATAAACGGCCCAAAAAGCGGGAGGCAGCTGTGGTGACATCGGCCGTTCGCGCGGCATTGGCACTGGCGATCTTTTCCTCACGATACCCCTGTTCGAGTTGGGCTAATTTCTCTCTCGATACGACACTAGACAAACTAACGAAATCATCGACAAATTCATCTGCGTTGTAATGATAGCAATCCCACAAGCCGCGAGATAAGAGCAGTTGCATAACATCCTCGAGCTCGGTGCAGGCCAGGATGCGGCTCTCGTTTTTTTGCATAAGCGACAGGGCCACCCGCATGATAGTCTCCGACGCACCTTCGGCAAAGATGACATCGTAGATGCGAAACAACATCGGCAAGGGGCATGTCACGGCAAAAAAGGAGAGGAACCATTGTGAAACGTAGGCCGGGTCAACCTGGAGCTCTTCCAAATGGGTCGATAAAGTGGGCAGATTCTGCCGAAGCAGCTCTCGGAATTGATAGATGCGAACGTGCAAACCTGACAGGTCGGGCAAGAAGCATGATCGTAGATCGTAATACTCCATCAACCTATTTTCGAGTTTACTAGTTAGCTTGGCTGCATCCCGCAAGATCATCGTAGACTAGAGTACTTACCGAACCAGGACGCAGAACGCTTGACTATCAGGCATATGCATCAGTAAAGGGCCAACAAGGAACGCGAGTCCCTGGCAGTATCCGATCTTTTGGTCGTAGAGACTGAAGCATTTCAGAACTCTTCCAAGCATTTTCTGCCCTTCACCATCTGGATCTCTGAACATGTCCACGCCAGGAAAGCTTCTGCCTAGGTCCTTGCCGATAATACCCTCATAAGGACTCGACTCGCCGCTGAGTTTATCGAACTGTTCCAATAGATAACTGTCGCGGGCACCCGCCATGCTCTGCCAGACAACCCCTCGTAGTGGTGGCGGTACTCCCTTTCGAATCTTCTTGGATAATAAGGTAGGGAGGCGGGCAGCTGTCTGCTGGTAGTCCTTGACAAGAGCCATATAGAATTCAAGGTCAGTCATAGGCGGGGGAGGGAGCACCGAGTATCGTAAGGCCATGGGAGTTGGCCCGTTGACCATGTCTCGCATCTGCGCCATCGATGGCGGCCTGGGTCGCCGTGTTGGTGTTTGTTCGATGACCTTCACTTTGACACTTTTGGGGTTCGTAGCTAGTTTATTGTTCTCTTGTTCGAGTCGTGCCAATAGCATTGCTGTGGACTAAATTGTGGAATATCGTGTCAGCATCATCATCGTCGTAGATCTGGTCTTACGAGGCCCAGCCAATAAGTGCTGACTTGACATGATTAGAGCATAAAAATAGAAAGAACGTGCATACATTATCGTCTTGATCTTTGACTTGTTCGTCCTCCGTCTTTTGTAATTGGTCCCAATTGACCTCTTCCGTATCTGACTCGTCCATTGGGTCGTCGACCGTCGGCTCTTCTGGGATGGTGGGTGTTGTAGCTTGGAGTTCTTCTCGTAGAGTTTTAGGAGGGTCGGCTGGTGTCTTGATTTCAACTTCAACCTTCCCCTCCATAGTGACTTCCTCTTTAGCGGGCCCTACTGCCGTACTCGTGGCAGGTGGCGCGGTTGCACTTGTAGGCGTGCATTCATGTCCCCATATGCTCTTTCTAAATGGCAATGTGTTCGGCGGAAGGTCTGTATTCACCGAGAGGGAAGGCGGCTCTGACAATCGAACCGTCACCATCGAATCGTGCTCCGGCATTCTGCGTTCGTCTTTCTCAACGGGCGACTTAATTGGGTCCGATTCAGTCCCATGGACCGAATTAGTAGGGGAATTTTCATTTTGACTCTGGTTCTCGGGGTCCCGCTCCATAACGCGGCGCAGGCCCTCGAGTTGAAATCAAGGTGGTCGGTAGGGACTGGAATGGCCGTTGAAAACCTCCACACTCCAGATCGATTCTTCTCAGTGTTCCGAGGCTTGAGCCTTATCCGCCTTTAGTCTTGATCGATCTTCAGTCTCGTAAAGTGGTGCATGGACGACGGGAAAGTAAAAGAGACTAGCTTCGGCAAGCGATGGGCGTGACTAACGTTATTCGCGGTAGCAGCTGTTTACCCTACGAGGCAAAGTTCGAGATGGGTCTCGTTGACAAACCACCGAAAGTGTCTACTGTACCCAGCCCTTGGATGTCGGTCCACCAAGTGGACAGGGGAGCTGGATAGAAGTGGGTTTGGTTCAGGGATTCAGGAGACAATCGACTTGTACGTTTCCCTCTTTGTTTCGTCGAGGGGTCGAGATCGATTCTTAACAATTGGTTGGATTTATGTAGAAAGAGATATTCCAAGATTATGCAATGCCAATTGCTAGCCTAGCAGCCTAGGTAAGGGAATGTCGGTTCGTAGGTGGATGCTGCATCAGAGTGACTGGTGTGACATTAAAGGAGTGGATTCGTGCTAACGAAATAACCATTAAAGAATGACTACGAAGTTCTCGCTCAATTACTCAGGTAGGGATATGGTGAACGAATAAGAAATGCTTTAAGTGGAAACATGATCTCCCTTTCCTACCAACGACCTACGGTCAAAGGAGGGCATTCGCAGAACGAGGAGGAGAGGTGGTCTAGCTAGATTGGACGAACTCCCTTATCACGTTAGGTTACATTTATCCCATAGTACGTATTGTAGGTTTAATAAGTTACGCCTAATATCTTGACGCGTTCCTCCAATTGGGACGGTGAATAGGCACTAAAGCCCCGTCCCTGCATTAGCACAATTTATGGATGTACAGTAGCGTATTTGACCCTTGAATCCAAACGACTTCCCCCTTAGATCCCAAATATGTCAAATACATAGCCAACCACCACCATCAGCCTTACTATATGATTTGCATTCCTTTTCTACCTCATAAATCATTCACATACCTGCGGTTAGATCGCAAGCTCACTAGTTGTATAGTAAAGCAATACGTCTAAAGATGACGGTTATGTAAGTCTTTATGTACACATGACCGCCCGGATAGGCCCCTGTTCGATAGAGCAAATTCCAAAGCGAATCGCCCTGCATGATTGGCTTCTAGAAGAGCCGCTTTCTCGCATAGTCCCGCGACATTAGCGCATAAACTTCTCCACTCGAGTCTGATCGAGCTGGCCTGATGCGCTTTACCGAGCTTCCTAGCGCCTTGTACAATGGAGTCCTCGTTTATGGAGGTGTAGACGGCACGCAGAGAGAATTCAACCTTTATATTGCTTGATGGTATATCTTGACGAATTACTACTTATTCATTTGTGCGGATTACTATCTAACTTGACTATTAAGCTATCTACCTTAGGTACTTACATAGGTAGCTTAGGTTCAACGTTAACGGAACCAGCCGCCTCTTATCTTCACGTTGTTAAGCTAAGCCTGAGACTTTGACGAGGGGCTGGTCTTCCCATGTCGATTACGCTTTTACCTTGGTATAACATGGCAAAATATCAGGCAATTCGCTTCACCGTCTATTCGGGCCATGGCTTCATCGGTATTCGTGCATGGTCAAATTTACCGTCCTTCCTTCAACAGGGTTAGCAAAATCCGAATTCCATTGTGCTTTATGCCTGAGAGATTGGAAAGTTTAACCTAAAGACAGGCAATGTACCAGAGATGTGAGGTCTATGTATAGGTGGTCTAACACCAAAGGTATCTATTTGCAGCTGGGATTTTGAAGGGCCTTTCATAGCATGTAAACTATACAGAGTCCTGAGGCTGGTATATACGTGATCTAATGAGAGTAAACCAGCAGCAGCCCTTTCCGAGACATAACGCCGACGCCCGGGAACCTCTCTTCGAGGCCTCAATATCACCAAAAAATCCGTGACCTCAGCGGGGTATTTTTCTATACAAGGTGCAGCAGAACACAATTTGTCCTCGTGACAGGAAGCCAATCATTCCACGCCAGAAATTTCAGAAGTCTGTATAAGTTCATTACCAACCCTTGGTCTACCCTCGACTCCAAGCATCGGAGTCTTCCTTGGAACCTCTTTTGGCAGGTCCATCTATGATCCCGCCATCATATTTATTCCAGATGGCGGCGCTGAAGTCGACATCTTTGGAGTTTTTTGCTTGCCAGGAACAGGGCTCGGTTGACCAGGTGTTCGAGCCCCAGGCTTTGCCACGTTAGGCGGCTGCGTGCCTTGTCGTCCAGAAGCGACCGGAAATGTTGGTTCCTTATTGGGATCAATTCCTGGGTACAGGCTTTGGAGTTTCTTATATAACTCTTGAATGTATTTTGCCGTCTCTGCGCGATCTGGAGCTTCTTGACTCTCTGATCCATCTGGCCCTGCTATCATTTTTAATTTGATGCTAGTATTTAACGGTGGCGCCTTCATGTATGTCGGGCACGGCGCAGCCGTAACATTGCCTTTCTTGTCGGCCAACGCCGCCAAATACGTCAGGTTTGTCTGGAGCCTCCGCATACAACTGTAAACCGAGTTAGCCACCATCCCAAAGCGATCATAAGTTATACTGACTGGAGGTAGTCTTGTGCTAACAGCTCTTCCTCCTCTGTTGACTTCTTCTCCGATTCATTCGCATTGGCATCAGCACCATTGGAGGATGTCCTCTCCTTTTTTAATATCGATTGCGTGTTCTGAATCTGCATGGCCTCCAGCAGCAGTTCATTATTTATCTCCAGAATCACGCCGACTCTTTCTTTGTCTCTAGAATCTGAACCGGGACTCAAAGGGGTTGACGACGCAGACGACGCGTTATTGGCACCGTTACTCTGAGCTGACGCTGGGAATGTCGGGGTTTGCGGAGTTTGAATATTACTAGCGGATGGTTGGCTTTGAGATTGCTGTTGCGCGTTGTTTGGCGTCTGGATCTGGGGTGTAGCATGCGAGTTTTGTGGTGTCGATAACGGATGTTGTTGTGTACTCGACGCACTATTCGAGGTCGGCGTGCTCTGAGGAGGTTGACTCTGAAAGGTTCGTTGAGGCGTGGGAGTCGACATGCCTGAGTTGTTTGACTGAGGCGGCTGCATACGTTGCATCATCTGCTGCTGCTGTGGATTCATCCCAGGGTGCATTGGAAAGCCCGACATAGGTATGCCGCCTCCCATCGCATAGTTGGGAGGGACATTCATTTGCGGCGCGACAGAGCTAGGAACGCCTGCGCCATAAGGCGAGTTTGTATATGGGGGTTGATAGTTAGGCACTAAAGTAGAGTCAGCTCATTAGTATGATAAATAAATATCAATCAGTAGGACGAATAAGCATTAGATGGTTGCGCTTGTGTCTATTGGGCCAGCGCAGAAGCCACAGAAAGCCAGGCTACGCGACAACTGGCATCTCGTTTCCCGGATATGCTGTGTGAGCCTGCTAACAGCCGCCTTAGACAGCAATATGGAAGATTACGGGAATGGAATGTGGCTAAGGAGACAAAGAAGCGTGACGGGAAGGAAAGGTGCTTACTCGGACCATTGGCGGCGGCCATGTGCGGCATACCGGTATTTTGCATCATTCCTGCAGGGCCAGGACCTGGCATCATGTTAGGACCACCAGGGAAAGCAACTCCAGGTTGCGCGCCCATAGGAAACTGCTGAGGATTGTACATCGAAGCCTGGTTGGGAGGACCTTGACCGGGCTGCAAATGAGGATTCTGAGAAGCTGAGTGTGGGGCGCCACCATTGTATTGTGATCCGGCAGGAGGAACAGCATTGGGAAAGCCATAGTTTCCCGCGTACATGGCTCACGATAGGCTGGGAACCACGCTGGCACAGCTGGCAGGGCTGGGCGTGGGCGTGACGTGGGCGAGGGCAGATCTGGGACGGGACTCGTTGGGGCTCAGATTTGTTCACCACAAGCGAATGTGGTGTGTCGCGCGTTTGTGGGGGGGTGCGTCCGAAAATAGCAAGGGGGTAGGACGATCAAATGCCAGACTATGCCAGACTATGCGCCCCGAGAACCTCTCCCGAGCCAAACAACGGAGACCGAGGTGTCACTTTATTAAACGTTAAAACGTTAAACCTTGAATATAGTGTAGTCTGATCTCTTCTTTCGCCAATCCACCGGTAGGATCAAATGTTAGTCGACTTAGTAGGTACCGAGTATGATATCACCCAATCCAAATACCGCAAAGCAGAGTACAGCGCGGTTACCATGCACGTATTGCACCTTAAGCGGCACAACACATACTATACCCAGGTATGAAGGTACCTGGAGAAATATAGACGTACGTAGGGCCGAATAGCTGATGTACTTGTACTGTACCAAAGCAAGCTGTAGCAAGTATGGGAGTGGGAGAAGCTAATGCCAGGTAGATCAGGGTTCTTCACCCTCCTTGAACTGACACTTTTGGCGTCGTCCCTCGTACGTAGTAATTTTCTAGACGAGAAGCAAGGATTCGTTATGAAGATGAGTCAAATGGCAAGGCAGCTAATATGAGCGGGACCACGGTATGCGTAGTCTGGGTACGGGACGATGATGCCAATTCGCCAATCTGCAAATCTCATCGATCTTCCGCGTGGGTCAGCAGAAAGTCTGGATGTACGAAGGTACACTGGACGTTATCGAACGCCAGGTCTTAGATGTTGCCGGCCAGCCGCAACTAGATAAATAGGTACTAATCAGGATCAGTAGGGGGGGGAAAGGCTGTGACAGGACGGCCCTATGCAGTGGTAGCAAGGATTTGCCTGTGGGACGTATGCCACCGTGGACGGAGGATGCGTCAAAAATGCTGGATGCTGGATGCTTGTATTCCCGTCAGAAACGAAGGTTCGCTCAGGTGTGCAATCGGAGTATGTAATCGGGAGGTAGCAATCAATACTTTCGGGCACTTAAGGGGCTGGTGGGTGCGTCTAATGCTAAGAGATTTGTGACTGGGAAGATATGCGAAAAATCAGGGAAAACAGTCAGCAAATGAGAAAAGCTTCTAGAAAGGTTGCAGGTAGCGCTTTCCTTTACGGCAATTTGTGACGGACAAGGGCACATGGGAGTGGGGCAAATTGCGCTTATCTGTATACACCCTAGCTCCTCCACTTTTATAGTCAACTCTCGCATTGAATTTTGATACTCAACTACACTACTCGCATACTACTCGCATACTACTACCTAACATGTTTTACCGAATCTCGTACGAGTCAAAGGGCAATGATCCCATCCAATCCCAGAAGAGGTTCATACTTTGTATTTAATACTGTTCCGTGCTCTCAATAATCCCAAGTCGATTCGGTGTCGGTGCCTAAACTGTCCGAACCGATACGAGAGGTTGTGTGTCCACGCAACTACACGTGGTACAGGACATAATATTACCTGGCCCACAGGTCCTCCACGACGAGCGTAGGGAGATAGGTTGTTGAGGTAGGTATTCATTTAGAGACGCGGACACTAGCCGAATACAAATTCCCTCCAATTCCTACCCAGCTGCTCTACGCCCTCTCGCAGACCCCATCCCTTGATCTTGCATATTCTTCTGCATATTTCCTCTAGGTACTGATCCATCCGTTCTCCTGCCGTGTGCAGGTCGCTCTCAACCAATATGCGATCATCAGGCACGGCGCGGATTGCCTCCTCGGCCTTGTCTCCACCTCCAGTGCCCCAGTTTATCACGATTGAGAACGAGAAGAACACCTTTGCCGGCACTGAAGGGTGAAGATATTGCTTGACAACTTCAACAGGCCCACTAAAAGAGTGCATGCAGATCCGTGGGGGATAAGGCTTTGGTCCCTGCTCGGGAGCCGAATTTACCTTTTTTTGTTTTCTTCTGTTGGTAGAATTGGTATGACCTTCGTCCTCCATCTCATCTTCAGATGAACTAGAAAAATCCTCGGCCCCCTCTGCAACTCGTTTCTGGTCTCTTCTTGAGACGACTACTTTCTCATGTCCTTTCCATAGCTTAGCAATGGTGTCATATAGTACTCCATGTGCCTGTACTCCGTGGACGCTGACCGCGCGGTCCATCTCACCTGCGAGGCGCAGCTGAGCTTGAAGGATTGCAGCCTGGTGTGACATCTGCACTCGGTGAGGACTTAACAGTCTGCCTTCCCGGCCCCCAGGTGTAAGTCCTTCATCGCGTTTGAATTCATTGGCCGATGTCCAGCTTTGAGGAAGTCGGAAAGCTTTATCTAGGCCAATTTCGCCAATCAGAGCTAAAGGATGCTTCTCCAGACGAGACCTAGTTTCTTGCAGAAATTCGGACAAGGGCCGCGGATCTGGGAGACCTTCGCTAAAAGACACATCTTTTGATGAAGGCGGTGGGGCTAGTATTTTATCGTAATGCGATATCTTGCCAGATGGGGTCCCATCGTAGGTTGAGTTGGAAGAGAGATCGTCATAAATCTGGTAGGCAAACCATGGATGCCAACCAAAACAAGGGACTAAGCGTCCTTCGTCGGAAGAGTGTGGCGACATAGTCATGTTGCTGTCTCTAACGCCATACCGAGAGGCTACATCAGACACTAGGGTTTGATCTTGGGACCTTGTAGACATGACAGTTAGGACACGTGCTTTCATGTCCGGTATACTTGCTATGGACGCCATTGCGTCAGTTGGGTGGCAGTGGGCATCAAAGACCCCAGCGTCCCAGGGGAAAGGTTCCAAGGGAGCGCCCGCATCATTGTGCGATGATGGCGCCCCCGAATCCGAGGGCTCTGGCTCCCCTGAATGCTGTCGACACATTGTGTTCAAGTACCTAGCTAGCTGGGTCTCTTCAGTTCCTAGCTCAGTTGCTCAAAGCCTCCACACACACGGAAGTGCATATGTGGTCTTCCACAATTGAGAAGTGGAACTACCAGTGCAAAATTGTACGGTATTGTGGTCTAGTAGATGGCACTTGAATCACTACAAGGCATACGCCCCTGGAGCCAGCAAACTGAAACCCGGTCTTTGCCAATCCAGGGTTCCGGATCTTATGATTTTTTAGAGCTCGTCTTCGGCAGTCATACGTTGTAAATCTAAACTTGGGTTAGTCACTTCAGGAATATCATGGTTATGAAAACATGTGATCGAACTGTAAATGACATGTAATGTAGCAAGCTGTGACTCACGCAAAAATCGTAGTAAGCAAGTAACCGTCTACTACTAACACAACCGCCCAGATTTCAACGGCGACTTGAGATTGGATTTTTCGGGGACGTCTAGCATGATCTGATCTGGTTTCTTTGATGGGTGGTTCGCAACTAGAGATCTAAGAGGCCAACTTAAAAACAGGAAGCACCTTCATAGTTGCATTCGACAACTGATTGGCCGTCTTCGTGTTTGAGAAGACCCTGCTTACCCCTCGTGACGTCAGCTGGCACCACCGCCATACCTATCGCTCATTGAATAATAGTTCAGATAAGTTCCTACAGCCATACACTGCAAGGTATGTAGGTAGGTATGCATGCACATCTAGTGTAGAAGCGTTGTACCTTCCAACTCCACAGGTCCGTAAAGCCGGGGCAGAACTACTCCAACGGCTCCAACGGGCTGACTACATACCTAGTGCCGATCCAATGCCTAGGCAATTGGTAAGGAATTGAGGGGCTGCCATAGTCTTTGGGCTTATCAGATGAAAATGGTATAGAACAGTGCTCACTTTTTAGTAAATTGCAAATGCGTTAGATATTCGGTTGATAATAGAGTTCCCGCTACTCCTCGCCGCTCAGTGTTGGATACATGTAAACTGGTGAAAAGTTGCGCAAAGACCTTAAGGGACTTTGGCTCTAATCCCGACATGTGAAAGTTCCTCGGCGCCGTTGCAACTTCAAGATAGCGCCCGTTGAAACACAGAAAGTTTGCTACATCGCACCCTATCATGATCGAGATTACGTTTAGGGTGCCTTAGCCTCGAGCTTCTTAACACTTTATTACATCTTTCCCCGTCGCCTTCGACCTCTCTTCTGTGTCACCCCTCAAGCGGCACTTAACAAACCCCCTGGCCTGGTTTCCAACATCGACCGATGCGGATGTGACCGAGACAATCGGGCTCGCCCTTAAAACCAAACGACCATGTGAACCGATAGATTACTCGATTCGTCTTCTCTCGTGATGCGAACAAACTCGTCTAAGACAACACCAACGGCAGTTTCGATGGCTGCCTTTAATCCTCTCCAAGTATTCATATTTCCATTCCTCTTCTTTGTCGCCCTTCCGCTAGCACTCTGCGCCGGAGTTACGACCATATTGGCCTTTATGGTCTTGTTTCTTCGTCTATTTCTGGTATATTTCGATGTCAGCCTAGAGACTATCCGCTACCTATTAGTCGGAGATGCCGCACACAACCGCTACGTAGCATCGCGGCGCACTCCTTCGGCATCCTCGCCAGTCTTATCAGAATCCTCCCGACCGTCTTCGCCCGAGACCCGACAAATACGCCGACGGAGGAGACAAGGCAGCGTCAGCATTAGTAGCGGCACTATAACACCTGTTGCCAGCCGCGATGGACTTGCTATAGCCCCTAGCATTGGACTCGAGAGGGATTTTGAGGGCATCGGCGGGTGGAGGATAGATAACGCGGATGCCGACGCAGATGCCGCAGACGAACATCAATGGTATAATCTCAATTCGCGATTGGAAATCCCCGACCGCCGCCATCATTTTAGATCACAGAGCGGAGGCGCGGTACTATCGGGAACCAACGGGTTGGGCCTTTACATGACCGGCGCGAACACGCCAGCAGCCAACAGTACTGAAGGGGTACGTACCTATACGTCACCTAATAGCTCAAGGTCGAGAACACCAACTAGTAGTAGACCGCGTGGGTTCACAAAGCTCGGTGAAGAAGCATGTTTTCTCGCTTGCTATGAGGCAAAGCATGTGGACAATACCCGATGACAATGGGTAGAAGAAAAGAAAACGACGGATAAGGCAGATCTAAAAACTTGTATAGGGAATGATTTAACGACGACGAATGAGTTATGTTAAGATTCTACTCTTTGGACTAGGAACGATGGCGTTTTGTATAAGATTTATTAAGCCTGGGTTGGTACAAGCTTACCTCTCGGGACGGCGTTACGATTTCGATCAAGGTCGACGGTTACGGACAAAGGGTTGGAGATTCGGTATGGTTAATATAGAAGCACGAAGCTGAAGTACGATTCATGATTGAATTGATTGTCGGTAATAAAATAAAAAAAAACCTTATATTGTGAAATCGTGGTATCGTAATGAAGAACGCCCAACGCCATGCGTGCACATCCATAACATTGATCCCGTAGTTGAAGCTCGCTCAAGCGAGGGGCTCAGTACACTTCTGGTTTTAAAGAGTCTGCCAGAAGTAATTGGCATAGAAGAAGCGCGAAAACTTCTTATCCATGTTTATAACATGAACATCGCCTTTGCGATCATTCCGCACGATGGCCCTCGAGAACTCGCCGTCCTTCTCATCTCGCTCAAGATCAATACCGAGACTCCTATACACCTTAAGGCGTAGCAAGACTTCGTCGTCGACCGGGTCCCTTCGTTTGGCAGCCTCATCTGGCGATCCCTCCAGTCCCTGGAGCTCTAGTTCTTGTAGACGCGCCGCTAGATCGGCTTGCTGCGATGACAGACGCTCGGCTTCCATCTCTAGGTCGGACACTGCTTTTGCGATGCGGAACTTCTGGGTATCGAGGCGTGATATTTCGGATGCGTGCGCGGATGACGAGTGTGCCGATGTAAGCTCTTCATGTTGTGTTTGAAGAGTGTTGAGGGAACGTGCGAGCTCTGGTTTGTTCCATGTTAATATTGGCTCATTATCAGACGCTTCTGGGCATCATACTCTTCAGCGACGTTTCGGCTTCTCTAATTCGTAGTTCTCGCGCTTGCTTTAAGGTGGAGAGAGAGTCACCAATGCGCGAGACAGCAAGCTTATCAGGCGCGATATTGAAGTTGTTGATCGTATGGTGGATGAGCTGTACGCTGTCAATAGTGATTCAGGGAAATTGAAGATGTCGAAAATGGGAGTATCATACAGTTGCGGGATCCTCGTCGAGAAGCATGGTGATGGTAATCAATTAAATCGCGTTATGGGAATAAGTAACTGTTAATACTGTAGTTTCGATGTCAAGACTCGAGTCGTTTGAAAGGTCGTCGTCTTTGTCACTGAGAAATTGGTTTGCTAATTGAATCACGACGTGACCTAAAGTGGTATCAGACAAAACAAACCGCGATATCACCGGGACGACTGATAAGACCTGAAAAGGTACGTACTTTCCTTAGCGCCTTCCAGAAAATCGATGTATATCCGAAGTACCCACCTGGCAATCTTTATTCTGCGTCATTGACGCCACATTTGGACCACTTTCTTACAGGTGACGACTTTCCACTAGAGCTCCCGCCACATTCGAACTCTTGTACCAACTTTGTCGTCGCAACCTGGTACGATTCCTCCAGCTTCCAGATTGCCTTGTTCTTCTACATGCCTATGTACCTTCTTAGACACTAGCATACAGTCTCGCGATATAGGTATCTAACATATAATTCAGAAGTTCATTCACTCAACACTTCTGCTCCCACCTTTGAGCGCACAACTCGAGTTGTAATAATAGCAACTAATCGAACTCCAGCAAGATGACGGCACTGCCTTGTAAGTGTGTCCGTTACTAGGATCCAGGTCTTCATATTACTTCGGGAAAATCGCAAGCTTGTACTAACTGTACCTCTTTGTTTTAGATGCCGTAGATGCGGAAACGTATGGATTCCTTTGTAGACCCTTCGCTCCAGTTCCTCAGCTAACATTTGCTTGGGTAGCCCGCTGAGAGAAGCAGAACTTGAAACTCTGCGAACGCAATACGAAAAAGAGGGCGAGATGGCCGGCATCCAAACGAAATTCAACTATGCATGGGTAAGTCTACTTAACACTTATCACTGGTGGGATGGACCCCTCTATAAGCAATTTACTCATCGCTTTCTATAGGGCCTAATCAAATCCAACGCTCGAAGCGACCAACAACTAGGAGTGCGTTTACTTTCGGAAATATTTCGAGTGTCACCAGACCGCCGCCGCGAATGCCTCTATTATCTGGCACTAGCCAACTACAAGCTGGGTAATTATGGAGAGGCAAGGCGCTACAATGATTTGTTGTTAGACAAGGAACCAGCCAATCATCAGGCGGCCGACCTGCGCAGGTTGATCGACGACAAGGTAACGAAGGAGGGTTTGATGGGTGTCGCAATCATAAGTGGCGTCGCCATTGCTGCTGGCGTGGTCGGCGGAATTCTGTTCCGGGGAAAGAGACGATAAATTCGAGCTAGGATTTTCGGACGGGAAGCTTGGGCTGGATGAGGAGCCGCGAGAAGTTGCTAATGAGGCAATAACGAAGATGATTGTGTTGTACCTGCTGGCGTCGGAGGAAACACGTCCTATTGCCACGTGCCGTTGATGTCTGTCTTAGAATTATAGGGACGGTTCTCTGGAATGCTGGTTAGGGTCCTGCGCGACATTAGGCCTCGGCATGTATACCATGGACTTATAGAAGTCACCCAGCTCTACACTGAATGGGAATCAGATATTGATCAACCGAAATTAGTAGTGATTCACTGGTTCGTGGTGACACTACCGTGTCAAACACACGACAGCCTGTAATATTGACTGGATGCGACAATACCCATGTAGTTCATTATACCAAATCTTATTAATATCCAACTGGAACCCCTGAGCCCCTCCTAATGTAACAATGCTAGACAATTCCTATTACTCAACCAAAGATAATGCATACCAGATATGTAATCAGGGCTGTATGCCTTAGACCAGGCTATCAGTGGCGCCACGATACACCTGAGTGACTTGTGGCTGTGTTGTTACTGAGTGGACCCCTAAAACTGCCCCGCGGTAATGTACGTGTGTGGTACGTACTATCGAAGTTCGATTGCGAGGATTGCCCACCTTCAAAGTGTAAATGACGAAAGCAAGTTGAAACTGGGGCAACTCCCCAGGTACCGCCGACCGGCAACTCTGACTACCACCTGGAGCTTGAAGTGCATCATCCGGCTGTCAAATACCCTTCCAAGTCACAAAGAGTCTTTTTTCATTAATAATATCATGTTTAAATAATATCCAACCAAAAGACGGCTGTCCAAGTTCAGGCTAGAAAAATTATGAAAAAGATTTCAGAAAGTACATAGACCGATCCTGGTACGTATGGACTCCGGATCTCAGAGCTTCCATTGGATTCCGATTTCAGCTGCCATCCGTTGAGCTCCCTGTGGACGAACGCATCCTCAACTTTCTCCCGATACGAATCAAAAACTACCTTTACTCAATACGGGCTTGACATAGCCTAGTATCCCGTGACTTCTCCTTACTGTGTCTACTACTCGATTGCGAGGTACGCCACACTCCATGCCATACAATAAGCCTCATCTTTTGCTGACTGACAATTCAACAGCCGTCGCGAGCCTACTTCCTGCACCACCTTTAGGTCTTTAAATCCGCCTTACCGGGTATTTGTCCAACTCAACCTTGCGGCTGCATGTCTTCTATAATAGCAGAGTTCAGACACCCAACGTCAGCCTCACCAACTTAAACACCTTCGAACTCTGGTCGCCGTTTACCTAGCCGAATCCCCGAATACGTTTACTTTGGAATTAGAATTAGAATTACCCTACGGTCGCTACTCGGGTTAAATCGTCAGCCTACCACTCTGGCGTTACGAGCGCTTCGAGCAACTGGCCTCGCTATCGGCCTCGGACTCACTGCCCTCGCCGCCTATCGACAGTCCAGGCAGGGCCAGATGGCGTCCAGAGACCATCTCGACGCGACTGCCGATCGTGAAGTCGTCTTTTGCCACAACTGCAAACATGAATGGTACCGAGATGAACGCCCAACTACCCTAGAATGCCCCAGCTGCCACAGCGATATTACAGAGATAGTACGTTATCTGATGTTTATCATAACTTGAATCCTATTAATAAGCTGCCAGGTTTCAGTGGATAATGACCCTCGGGATATACACGATGATGAGTCGCTGCCTGATTTAGAGCGTCATCGCCACCACCTTCACCACCATCATCATTTCGATTCCGATGACGACGAGGACGACGACTTCGAGGAACGTATGCTCCATGGTCCTCATGGGTTCTTTAGCCATCGAACTATCTACCGATCCCCTGACCGTCAGGGGCCTGGAAATGGGCCGCACGAAGGCGACCAGATAATCCGTAGGTTTACGGAGTTGTTGGGTGATTTAGGCGGCCCTAACATGGTCGGTCGATCTGGTCCCGACACATTGTTTCCTAATTCACCTCCTCCACAAGTCACACTCCAGAGATTCTCCGCTCCTGGCTTCTCAGGCGGCGTTAGCAGCTTCACTATTAGTGCTGGTCCTGCAAGAGCTCGTCCTGACGCCGGTCCGGGACCCGGAATGGGTCGTGATGACCCGTTTCAAAGGTACGATTTTTTTTCCTTTCCAACAATCTATCATACGACTCATCAGGTTTTTATGGCCCCTTTCCTATTTATTGATACTAACCGATATACAGTGTTTTTGGGCATATAATGAGAGACATGGGCGCTCCTCCCATAGGTCGTGATATGCCTCCGAACCAAAATGGTGGGGATGGCAACACCCGCCAACAGGCAGACTTTACGATGGCCTTCAGCCAACTCATAGCGAGCCTTATAAACCCTCATATTATTCATGGAGATGCTGTTTACTCTCAGGAGGCATTAGACCGTATTATCACAAATCTAATGGAGGCGAACCCGCAGTCAAACGCACCGCCTCCTGCTTCAGAGGAAACCATTGCGAAACTACCCAAGAGGAACTTGGACGAGGCAATGCTAGGGCCCGAGCTGAAAGGTGAATGCACCATCTGTATTGACGATATGAAGTTAGGGGACGAAGTCGTCGTACTACCATGTAAGCACTGGTTTCACGAACAGTGCGTCGTTTTATGGCTGAAGCAACATAATACTTGTCCCATCTGTCGCGCGCCTATTGACGGTGAGGCTGCTGGTCGTCCTGGTGGCGCTGCCCCAACCCCGAACACACAGTCCGGTCCATCCGGCGTGTCATCTCGTTACAGAAGACCTACTCCGCCAAGTCGCATGAGATCTGACCCAGCTGGACCCTCAGGCCGACAGCAGTCATCTCGAAGAGACTCAAATTCGCCGCCGATGTACTCTGGATCTTCGCAGCCATCTAGGGTTAGAAGCCCTTCCCCTTCCAGTCGTCGTTCAGCGCAGAGCGAGAGAACTCGTGATGGCAGAGGCTCCACGAGCGGTGGTCCTCTACATTGGATTAGAGACCAATTTAGAGGAGACAGACGCTCGTAAATCGTCTCTTCACCTATATCTCTGGCGGTATTCCGCCTAAAGTTGGCAGTTTACCACATGCCAGGGCGCTTATTCGGTGAAGACCTCGGTTTTGATGGACACATACCCGGTACGATTTTACGAATTATGCAGTCACGCTCTTTATCCGCGGAATGGCATGCCCAATGAGTCGAATACGGGCTTGTGGCCTTTTCCCGGCCATTATCCTGATATCTCGCCATGGGACATCCTCGATGGATGGATTTGGTCTAGGCGTTTCCCGTTGCCTAGCATGTTACGGATAATAGGGGTTATGTGAGGGTTGTGAAGCACACACAACTGTCAAGTAGGTTGTGAACAACACAAGAGATTGTTCAGGAATCGAAAGTGAAAAGTGGAACAAGAAACCTCGCGGTGGGTTGATAGATCTCGATGCCTTGATGGTTAGTAATTGTGGCAATGAATTGACAGATTCAAGGGCTTACGCATTAAAGTGAACTTACTATCATTGTGTTTTCTAATGAGATGTCTTGCAATAATCACATAGTCTTGCTTCACCATTCTCTAGTAATTATGCCGCTACCTTACTCAGAGTAGCCCTTGGACAGCGACCTGACAGACATACTCCTTTACGCTACCTCGATCATAACTAAAGCTTTAATCTTGTGAAAGGACTTGTTTTGATTGTTAGGATCTAGGTTAATTTACATAATAATTGATTTGTTCTCTATGAGCTAATACATAAAGCCGAGTTGTCAACCGCTCCTTTTTCTTTAATGAACAAACCCATTCTTTAATCTAAGAGCCAATAGAACATAGCACGCTGAGAGTAGGAATAAATAGACCATAAAGTCCAACTTATCCAAGGTTAGTGAATTCATCAGCATCGATTTCATCCAGCCGCGTACGCGAATATATATATACCCTAAGCCGTCTCTTCAACCGGTCGAACTCAGGTAGGTTTAAAGAGATGGGCAGCCGCAATGTTAAACGCGGTAACGATCTCTTTATACTACAGGTAGGTAGGCTAATGGCAAGTCTACGCTAATTTATATAAAAAAAAACGACAGTTAGGGGCTCACATTACTACGACATTTTAAACATATCGAGAACTAGGCATCAATTTATGGGACACGTTTATTATCCTATGGAGCTTTTTATCAAACTACCTAAAGTAAGTCAGAGCAGCTAAAGGCAAGCTGATGACAGAAAACAGATGGTATCCAAGACGAAACAGCCAAACATCGAGGGTAAACAGATCCAAACAGCTACGACTCCCAACTCCAGCACGACTTACGATGAGACTTTTTGGGTGGACATTACTAGAAAACCGTGTCGATGACGGTTGAAGTAGCGGATGCCTGAACCTTATGACTTGAGAGCAGCCACTAGTCACCTTAAAAAACCGAGGCTGGCATGATGCAGTCACTCAGGGGTAAGGGGTAAGGGGTAAGGGATGAGGGTAAGAGATGATCCCCCATCCTACGGTTAGCACAAAGGCCAACTTACCTACGGCAGAGCTGTCGGTACGGCTGAGACAGAAGACGGATATGCAGCGGCACCCAAGTGTCGACAACAAAATCCAGATCCACGCCATGCCCGTACTTGTCGCTGCCCCTGTAGTAGTACCCGTTCCTACCAAGGAAGTAGTACGAGTCACCTACCTGAGTCAGGCGAGCCACAAGCCCCTCCTTCAGACGGCGAGTCCGTCCCGGCTTGTCCAGGTACACCCCCTCGAGGATCGCGAGGATGTGGACCTCCTCGTCCGGCAGCCGTTGCCGGTTGTCGAACGCCTCGCGGGCGCGGACCCGGAGGGCGTGTGCGTCGGCGGTGGCTACGCCTTCGCGGACCGCGTGCAGGAAGCGCCGGTTGGCTTCCCGCCGCGCTTCTGATTGTCGCTGGCGCGCCCTTTCGCGGGAGCTGAGGACACTGAGGACGCCCCGGACGACGCGCCGGAAGCTGGGAGAGGAGTTGTTGCGGCGGTGATGTCTGGACATCGTGATCAGTTGAGATTCCCGAAGTGAGTTTGTGAGCTTGGGTTTCTATCTGGATACGTACTTGTGATACTCGTATCAGTGTCGTGAAGATGTGTGTGTGTGTGTGTTTGTGGTGTGAGTAGCGATTGCTATGACCCAAGAGGTTCAGAATACCAAGTAGTGGAGCACAGGGGGTACATTTATACAATTTCGATACGGCTCGAATAATGTCATTATTCTGTTACAGTGCTTGCTGTTCTCGATACAATAGATGAGTTCCCGGACGTAGTGGGTTGATGAAGGCGACTGTTATGGCAGACAATGAGGTTGTTCGAGGTCAGTGAATCTCGACAAAGAACACATGCATTGTTCGGAAACTAACAATCACCATATGCGTACGAGTTCTCCCAGCGTTGAACCAGACCTGACCTACAGACGGTTGGATAGTATTGGATCTGTCGGCTTTGGGACTTCATATTCAAGTAGGAGGTCTACGCTTCGGGATCTACTCTGATATCTACCGTATATAAAGAAGGGAGGTTCAAGCCATGAAGGCGTCTAACAGACATCAATCAATATCAAAGTCTTGTACTCTTTCACAAGGAAATTCAACATGGCAAAGTAGAAAGCTGTCAGTTGTTCCAAGATATGCGTATACACATTAGACAAAATTGAGCGAACTCCAAGAGAGACAACAGTGAACCGATATTGAGCATTTGATGATACTCCCGTTGCTAAAACCGCTTCAACATCCCTACAGCACGTATCATACATTCTGAAGTAACATTCTATTCTGATACAGTGTAATTTTCTCGCTAATCACGGTACTTACATCGTCCAAATTCTACAATAAAAGTTTTCTCCAGAAATCAATATATATATTAAAACTAAGATATATACGCTCTACTATGTTCTTTCGAACATTTTGATGCCTAGAGGCTACTGCAAGGCTCCTATCAACCCAGTGTTAGATATAATAAAGCGATCTACGCCATGAGTGTCATTTTGGGCGACTAGCGCCTCTACTTCTTCTTGGGGGGGATGTTAATCGGGGGAGTTCGCTCAACGTTTTTACTTCCGCCGTAGCCGCCATCCTTCGGCGCTACGGTTGGGTTGGGCTTGGGCTCGGGCTTAGGAGGGTTCGCGTGAGCTGTCTGGTAGGCAGTCTGACTGCCAACCGTGGGAGCCCAAGTGCTGTAAGCGTGGTTGGAAGGCATTTTGCTTGTGAAAATAGATGTTGAGTATGTGTCAGCGATAATTAGTAAGCCTCTTAGCAAGTCTCCTTGGTGTGGAAATTGATGTTGTGATGTTGTGAGCAAACATCCAAAACCTCCCGGAAAGATGCGTATAAATGCACTGTTGGCGGACAATGGCATTCACTTAGACAAGGCTCTTGTTGCGCTGGCATTGTTATGGAAATGATAAGATACTGTTTACCGAACTAAGAGTCATGAAGACAATGTCTTTGTTATTCTGGAAGAGTCAATCAGCACTGTTTTCTGCGGATTGCAGTCGGGCAGTCTAGGTTCGTATCAACTTTTCAAGGCATAACTAATCTACTACACTTCTAGCCTGATTCACCAACACAATATCTTTCCTGACACATTAACATAATTGTAGTAAAGCTGAACAGGACTTCGGATCATAACTCATATTCAAGTTGTCGATAGTAAATCCGGACTTGAGTTTTGATATTATCTAGCCTGCCTAGGTGCTCTAGACCATTGCCTAGGACTACGGCGGGAGCATCAATCTGCATAATGCCAAGAAGCGAGATAATAAATGATCCAAAGCCACAATCCAAGCTCCTCGGTCAGCCCAAGGACATGGTCTTCGGCAAAGAAGTTCACATATACTAGACTTACAATTGAGATGATAGCAAACAGCAAGGGCATGAACCTGGAGGGATTACTCAGACAATGCCCTCGAGTTTGTGAAGCCAACAAAGCCACCAATACGATAGGAACATTTCTTCCGGTAGGCAGCGTATGGGGAGGAAGGAAAGGGGCAAAAGGGGGATATGGGACAAGTTGATTAGTAACCGCCCCTATTCATCTCTCCTATCAGTAACCCCCGTGCCAAGTTGCCCTAACATAAGCGCCTCATGTGACAATTACAATCACATTTTGAGCTAGTTCAGAGCTTGCGTATCTCATCACTTTACGATTCAAGTTTACGTAACCAAGACTTCAATGCCCGATAAGCTGGTGTGCTGACAATAGAATGAAACCGGTTATGAACCGACCATATTATACATCGCATGGCCAAGAAATGACTGTTCGCTTTTCTAAATGTGAATCTCTATCACATTGTCTTGTGAGTGACTTGTAATCGGACAAATTATCGGGAGATCGGCAGGGCTGTTCAGACTGCATATTCGTATAAGGCCAGCCAGTAGGGATAATATTGTGAGTCCATGCTGGCGACAGCTTCGGTGAGACAACACACCACTTCAAGTTGATCTAGAAAGGCCTATTAGGTCTTGGAGATATATCTTGTCGAAGAGTTGGCCTTGAACCTATGAGGCAGATAGGGTAAGTTCCATTTCGAGAACCTTGCTTGGTAATGCCTATATGCAGAGTTTAATAACCGATCCGCGCGTTTTCAGCGAATGCGAGCGGTAGTGTGCATGCAAGAGGTCCTGTAGGGCTATGTATCTCGTTCTCTTGGAAACTATTCATACAAACTCCAAGACAGTTTGCGTAAGCGTGCCTAGAAACGGGGTGTGGGAGGTTGAGATAGTCTCATGGGCCCCCCACTTGGGAAGGCAACCAAGCGGAACTGACCTCCTTCGGCGTGAAGGAGTGGAAGGGTGGAGGGTGGAAGCGGCTTACAGGTTTCTTAGCTCCACCTCCCGCAGATACTCGACCTTGGGAAAGAGCCTAGCCCTCTTCGGATATTGGAGGTGGTGTTTATTATGGTCGACCTAGGCGCACTAATCCGGCCGCGGTTGAAACGCCCATTGCGGCCCAACGAGGTATTTCAACCCCCCTGAATATCTGCCTCGGCAAATCTCACCTGAACTTGCTAACGAGAACTCAAGCGTCGACTCCTTCATGTATTACTTCCTCCTTCCCTCGACGCGTTTGCGGCCTGTCTTACTTGCATGCTTTAGGGGGGGGTCACCTAAACATGGATCGCGAGCACTATTCCGACAGAGTGCCATGCATCGGACGTGTCATATTTATTCGGGAACTAATACTAAAGGATCCGAAATACTGGGTTTCCGGTATCTTTATCTTGGAACCAATACCTCATGCCGGGAAGCCAATAACGCGACGAACTGCTGCAGACAATGTTCGGTTCTTTCAACACACATCCTGCAGCAAGGGGGGCTCATATGAGATTATGCTGCCGGCTTTGCATGAAACGGCGCAACACTCAGAATCAATAAAAGCGTATGTTACCTGTAAGTCATCTATAAGCGTTGTTGGAGAAGCCTCCGTAGTGTACGGGGAGATGGCTGCTGTGACTGTTCCTGCATCCTGCACTCCAGATAACACTATTGAACCTTTCATCTCAGGTTCCCCTCAAGCTGTATTAGTAGATTTCTCTAGAGTTCTGACAAAATTGTTTATCTGGATTCTTAGACTCGTATGACAGTTCGGGTGATATATGATCTACAGTACATAACAAGCTGCAGCACGATGACTGTAATGCTCCGGTGAGATATCAAATAAACATGTAGAACTCGGAAATTGATATGCAGCTGAGTTTTTGACGATCAGTTCACTACCGAATAGCCTCAAAGAACCTTGGGTACGTAGGTTTCCTTTGATGCAGAGTAATTTTGACTTATGCAATATAATTTCGCGGCTTGAGACTCAGTAGCATTGTCACGTACTTGAGGGCGAAGCTGACACATCTCAACCTAGATGAAATGTGCAAGATTAAAGATACCTAGCCTAGGATTGAGCAGGGTCTTGCCTTGATTATGATTACGTGTAAGATATAGTAGACAAGAATATACAGCTGCCGTATACTCTCGAGAGCTTCAAAAACTTAAACGTGTCGACTCCGTATATTCACCGCTATCGTGGCAAATGTCATCGACTTCCATATCTCTTTTCACTCACCTGCTCGGTGCCGGTCTGTTCCAATTTAGGAGCAAGGCCAAGGAAGTGGAAAAGGCCCAGCATCGATTGGTGGTGTTGGGGGTGGCTGGGGGGTTGGAGTCTGAGCTACGGCTGCAGCATCGTGAGAGGTATAGCGTGGTTACACGACGTTAAATTTCTGGTGTTTGGCGGTCACTCGTAGGGCATAAGGAGACGTGACTGATTGTGCATGGGGTTTATTAGCTAATATTTGGCGAAGAAAGTCCGGGAGCGAAACCTGTTCGACGTCTTTGGTTGGGGGTGACACCATTCCGGTGTGTGAGTTAGGATGACCTTTCGGACGATGAACATGCTCGCCATGGGCCGGGCTCGGCAAGTAATTGTATCCACAGCTTCATTTCATCTCCCGATGTCAATCACTGAAGCTCCCGACTCCGCTTAAATTGAAAGTGACGTTGAAATCCTTCCGATGGCAACATTATGCGATCGATTGAAACTCAACGAAGCCGTTCAGAATCAATGGATGAGGTATACGGAACATATAGCTGGTGTTTTGTTTTTAGACCGCTGAGTAAGGAGTTGGCCGCGGTTCATTTGTCGAAGCGGTCATGTTTAGTCAACCCGAACAATGCAGAGCCGGCTGCATCGACAGGCCACAGACAGCTGGAACGAGCTTAGTCTTCCTTCGAACTATGCAGTATCCTTGACATGAGCCTGTCTCACTATACCAGATCCTCGGGACAAAGGCATTGCTTCCTAGCGCTTAGTATCTGCAAAGCATAGGGCATGATTATGATCAGATAATGTTAACGGGATTTGACTTAGCTGACAGCAAAGCCCGTCCTAGATCGCCACCAGAAAATTCTGGAAAATAGCCCTAGGAAGTCGTACCTGTCAGATGGAGTAGAATATGTCTTCATACGCACCCACGAGCTTGGACTTCAATTTCATGACATGCATATCGAGGTCGCAGCCAAGGATCCCTCGTGGCTTATTGAGTCGGCAGACGGGACCGAAAGGTAAAGTAGTCACGGGGCACAGCTACATATGCAGATGGGCACGACCGTTGGATGTCCCTTCTGTGTAGGAGTCTTACTAACCATCTTAATGAAAATGTCAGAACTCAACCCGTAAAACATGACCAACCAACACTTACATCTCATATTACGACGCCCTACAGAGTTGACGTAATGGATGCTCCCGGCAAGGTTGACATGGGTGACAGCGATCTATCCCCAGGATTGGGTCGTTGGTGTTCCGGGGGTTTAGATGAAATTTGGGGGAGGGGTTGAGAGCCTCCCGCTTAGACTTACCTAACTCGAGAAGGACGTAGTAGCTGAAAGGAATTCCCTTTTCGTGATGTTGAGTTCCTAAATATTTCGACTTGGACATGATGGCACATACTGTTACAGCGATACAGTAACAAGGTCAGGCGAGTAACGGGCAGTCTCCCGACTTAACCGGGGTAACGAGCAAGGAATCTGACAAGTCATAGTTGCTTCTAGACGCTGGACACATGGAGCTCGGCCGGCAGCCGGCCTGCTGTGATCAGTCAGCGCGTCGCTTTTCGGCATTTATAATCGTAGCGCGTGCCTGCAGGTTCATGCCGCTGTCGGGACTGTCATCCATCATCGATCACTATTACAGGCCTATCCCAGGACCATCCCTACTTGCTTCGCTGCTTGGGTTCCCTACTCCGCGGGTGACCCCTGTCGACGCTACGGCACTTAAAAGAGCTTAGTTAGACTGCTAGTTAGACTCCTTGCGGGGGGAACCGCAGCAAAGTAGAAGTTACTTTCATTAGTCTAATACAATTCACTGGAACTCGAAAGATAAACTCTCTGTGGTGATACCAAGGGATTTGTACCTCGATACTCGACGCAACGTGAATGCTTTCTCATACATGCGAAGCGGCAACCATCTCTCCCATGTCATCTATAACCACACCTCATGACGTGATGCTGAGAGTCGCAAGCGGGTGAGTCAGTAAATTAGAGAAGCAGCACGGCTTACCGTGGGAGGATTAGGGGATGTATAATATGTAGGTACTGTACCTAATGTATTATATGTATTGTGCAATACTTTCATGGGGTGCTTTAAGGCTACATATGTGCATGTCAAGTTGCTGGGGGGGTAGGTTGTGTCAACTGATCTATCAAATAGTCGATGATACCTTTCTACCTCTTTGCTCCTTGCCTTTCATGCCTATACATTCGTAACTCTTCGTATCTTGATTCCTTCCCGGTTCCTCTTATTCCCCATAATTTTTGCTCCCCTTCCAAAAGAGACGGAACTTAAAAAAAAGTCTTGGCTTCTCCCCTCCCATCGTCCACTTTCGCGTTTCTTTATATCCATCCATTTCCATTTTCCCCGTTCCCCGTCCTTGTCCTAATTGAAACAAGCTCAGTAGTCGATCGGCTCTTATTCCCGGATGCGCCAACCTGCAGTTCTGTGTTCAGCCTCAATTGAATCCTTCCGGGCGGTTTACTTATAGAGACGAGCAACGCGCATGTCGTCATCCCAGCTCCCGACCGATTTGTCGTACGGCAGCGGAGGACTTTCTGGGACTTCTGCCAATTCTGCCACCAATTCCACCGCATCTGCTCTGTCGCCAATCGCCATCTTAACCCCGACTTCGGCGAGCACCCTCTACGCCTCGCCCGATTCGGCAAACCAGCCATTCTTTGGCGCCAAGTCTGAACCCGAGGATGGCGACGGCGCGGGTAGCGGAGATAGCGTCACCGCCATCCCTTCGTATGCCGAGCCCGTAAAGAAGAAGCAGAAGCGCAACAAGCCTACGCTGTCATGCCATGAATGTGTCGAGCGAAAGACGAAGGCAAGTGCATGCAATTCCAACAAGAAATTTATCACCTTTGCGAAATCCCTGTTTGGCCGTATTTTATGTCTAGCCAGCGTTAGACAAGTTAATCTTCCGCGGTTTTGCATCAGTGTCACGTAGCACTGCAGAAAAAGAAAAAGAAAATGAGTGCGACTCTCTATTTTAAGATCTACTTCATTAATGTCTCGGAAGAAAAGAGTCGGAAATTGCCAGGAAACTGAGTATCATGTGAAAAGTTGTTGATCCATGAGCAGCAGCAGCGGGAACGTCGGATATTGCTCCATATTACGAGATCTTTGGCTGCGTGCATTGAATTGGGAACAAAGCGGCGTGATTTAGAATACCTTTCTACTTTCATTCGACTGCCGTGATAATACATCTGCTACTACTAACACGTCGAATTTCGAGTTTAGTGCGATAGAGGCAGACCTCACTGTTTAGCTTGTAAGTCTTACGCCTACTCAAATATTTCACCCGACCAGCTATTTACGAATTTATTTAGGTATAAAACGACAGACAGAATGCAAATACGCACATGTGGCAAACCTCCTTGAGTAAGTCGCTCTCCAGCTCGGAGAGAACTGAATTGAAAGGAGACTAACTGATGTCAGGGAGACGTCACGTTCGGCCACCAACGGCCGGAGGATGACGAAGCCACCGAAAAAGAAGGTGACGATGAGTGGCATGAAGCCTTCGATCCCGAATATAGCAGACAGAGGTATTCTAAACGGCCGGATCGCTTCTCGTGGGTCCGTCGCACTATCAACAGGGCTCCTCTCTAACATTTCTCTATCGCGCCCAACAGCATCCAATGTGTTTGGGATAGGCACAGAACATCCATTTGCCAATTACTGGACTTGCGAAGGTGGGCTTCCGGAGGTCATCGGTGTCCTTCCTGAGAAGCTGCAAGCCGACATCTTGTTAAGCCAGTATTATGAGTGCGTGGATCCGGTGTATCCCATAGTCGACCGTCACACTTTCTACCTCGAATACGAACACTTCTGGTCACTTAGAGATTCAGAAAAGACCGATGCGGCTTTCGTTGGTCTACTCTTTGTGATGATGGCCTTGGGAACCCAATTTGTATCGACGACAAATCCCAAGGACCGCAAACAAACTTCCGAATTCTACGCCTCGGCAGGCAATCAAGCCTTACGCATGTTTTCCTACCTTAACACGGCATCATTACACTCTGTCCAAGCCATGGTCTTAGTCGGTTACTTCCTAATAAACGACAACCATGCCTCGGATGGTTGGGCCTTTTCAGGCTTACTACGTACGTAATTTTTCATCGTCCACCATCCCTTCGTCCCCTATTCGTGACCGCAACGCTTCTTCGAAAATTCAATCTGCGAAGCCCCTAGCCATTTCGACGGCTCTCCAGAAGTGCGAAAAAGCTTGGGCTTCGCATTAATGAAGAATCGCTAATTGTAAATATCGCAGTGAGACAAGCTTACGCCATGGGTCTGCATAGAGACCCCAATATAGGTAGGCGACTATAGCTAGTAGTTTACGTGAAGTACAAGTAGCTGACGCACATGCAAACCTACCAGTTACTCCTAATGCAAGCGAATTCGAAAAGCAGCAGAGGCGTAAACTCTGGCAAGCCGTCCTCGTCCAGGATACGTTCCTGACTGTTCTACTATCGTTGCCGCCCAACGCTACACATACTGACGTTAAAGTCGAGGACTTCCTCGACGACGCAACTGGCTACGGCGATTCACCCACTGACATAGCATATATCCGAGGTTCTTGGATGTTAGCAAACTTGGTCCAGGAAACCATTTCCAGCCCCCGATCCCTCGACGTGCCCATTTGCTCCACCCAACGACAGAAGTCGAAGCTCGTTGCCGATTTCCGCGCCGTATATCGCTCATTTCCTGACGTCTTTCGATCATGGGATCAGGAGAGCATCGCACAACTTGCCTGCAGCAATAAGCGCATTGTCAGGCAAACTTTGTTCTTAAGCAGCAATTACTATCACAATCTCATGCTAGTTCATGCCTCCGAAAGCCCCGATGTTCCCGTCAACATCAGGGCAACGCTGGAGGCTGCACATGAAGCAATCACATCATTCTTCGTACTATTCACGCTTTTCGACGCCGAGGCTCGGGTATGGTGGGTCTTCCACCATAGAGCTTTCCTAGAGGCGCTGTGTATTGGAAGTGTACTACGCGAGGCCGGGAGGGACCCCGCCACCGCGGACCAGTTCCTGAGGGATCCGCTGTTCGCGAGGGCGAAGGCGGATATAAGTAAGCGTCCTTCATCTGAGACCCGTGGATGGCGGACCTGAATGCTAACGGCTTTTCAAGCTCGTATGATCCAGATCATGAAGATAGTGGCCGATGGCGAGCAAGGCACAGACGATGCGAGGACGAGAATGGCCGTCCTGAGTGAATTCCTGTAGCTATAACACGGACCAGACTTTGTTGGATAAAAATGAGCTTGTACATAGCTTGATATGTACATTGATGATCTATTATGCTGTATCTTTTGCCTGGGGTTCAATCGCGATGGCGTTCGGCCTGTTGAATATCATACATAGTACACGACGCTTCAGATACTGGGGTCTGAATAAAATACACGATAAAGAGCTATCTTTGTAAGGAGCGCACCTCATGTGTCTGGCTAGATAATCGACTTACACCTACCCTTTAATCTTCCACAAAGACGTATTACTATCGCTGTTTCGATTGAGTCAAATTATTACATGGTCATTAAGCAATGGCCCGAATATCGGATGCCAGGTCTCCAACTTATGCCGCAATTCGCAGAGTTTTCACCATACTCACTCGGCTACTGTGAAAGACCAAGCTTTAGGTCATGTACCCTTAGTATGTTTCTCCCAAAAGAAAACTGCACAAAGCACTTCGCTCTTCCATAGCCATCCATAAAAGTTGACAGGGATACAGGGCGATACAGCTTAACAAGATGACGACAAGGAGGACTAAAGAGAGAGAGAGAGAAAATAGCAAAAAACGTACAACACCAGGGATTCGCTGGTCGTCACCGACCCAACTACTGATCTGGCGGTATCTAGCTTGTCTCTGGGAGAGCGGACGGGATCCCGAATTTTCTAGATCCTATGGTCGTACGTGATAGATGTGTGGGTTGATTTGGTATATAAGGGAGGAGTGGTGGACTCGCTGTGTAGGCACGGCGCGTGTACCTAAGACACCTAGATAATCACACTCGGCGCAAGAGGACGGAGTATTGACAGATAGAATGAATATGTAGTCGTTCAGGAAATGTAGATAGGCAAAACTCGATATTTGAAAGCAAGAGAATAAAAATTAAGATGTTGTATGTAGTCTGGATCGAAATCGCTACCTTTGACGCCGAACACCTACATAATGACACGACTTAGCGTCGCTGGGAGAGACTTGTGTTGTGAGGCGGTATTACCAAAAAGGGAAAGAAAAATAAATTGGAATGAAACGGAAGAGAAAAAATTTGTTGCTGCGGTGAGTGCGGATCGAACGCACGACCTTCAGATTTCAAGATTGAAGTTTGACTTCAGTCTGACGCTCTCCCAACTGAGCTATCCCCGCTGTTGTTGAATTGCAGCTGGTTAGTGGTGCATATATCGCACAGTTCATCTAGGGCGAATAGTGGGACAGGGGTGGAGCGGGCCATAGTCTCAAAAGAAAAGCGGAGCCAGAGCGTTTGACGACTATGATGCTCGGAAATCTAGATAGGTACTCACCAAAATCCTACTCGTTAAATTTGAAGTATTGCACCTATCTGAATTATTGCCGTCCATTTTCCTCGACGGCATGTCAACTTGAGGAGGGACCTGGATAGTGGATACTCGTGCGGATGCTGGGCGTTGGCGTGGCGCTTGTTGAATTTCACGCTCAGCCTCTTGGGTACGTGGGACGGTATCATGGCAAGGGCGAAGTCGTCTTCCTCTAAGATATCGTAGTTGGGCTGGGCCTCTACTTTTGATGCAGATCGTGAATGATCTAACCATCAGAGCTGGGCCCCGATGGAGAACTCAAGGACGACAATGTCCATCGAAGGGTAGGAGAGTACGGCGTATTGTCAAAGACCGGATGCAATTTATGGTCCAGCCATGCTGCGATGTGGCGAGGGATTTGACATGAGCCTGATACCATTATAAAACGTACAAGTCTCCTGATCATGTATTGTGACAGCTGCTATATGCGAATGAAAGGGGTAGGTAGGCAGATTACTACTAGAGGACTTTTTCTAAGTTCTAGGAACTAAGCTAACTATTAAGGCGTCCATGGATGTGAATGCTAAAGGTTTCTCAATGTAATTAAAGCATGTAATTAACATCTCTGCCCTGAAAAGAAAAGAAAGCTGCGTGTCGTCTTGCTTAACGTCAACACAACCAGTTTTAGATGAGGGAGATATAAAGAGGGCTGCTGGAAAGACGCACGAAACCCCAGCAGCGTCAATAGCAAGAGGAACGTATTAAAGCAGTAATTCTTTTGACATCAAAGCGGACGATTTATTCGATTGTGTACTGGTATTGATATTTGAGGTGACACACAAGAGCTCCGAAAACTAGATACTTATCATGCCTCTCACGCATAGAGTGAATATAATTAAGTCCTACTTCTGTAGTTAGCATAGCATCATCCTTTTGATACTTCACGTGCTAAGGACACCGCTAAATACGGTTGGTAGTCTGCGTAATGTTGTATACGTTCTTTGTCATAGGCCTTGAGGTCATCGTCACAAACTATCGCGCGTTCCCTATCTAGGGAATCCGCTGTAAATACCACCATATCACGTTGCAGGATGAGTTCTATCTTTAGCTAGTTGACTGAACATGAAGAGAAAGGAGCGAGAACACGGTAGGCCTAGATTCGAGCCAGGAAAAGTCAATATACCAGGACCATAAGCCAAGATTATCGTGCGTAGTCCTCACCATTGCCCAGTCCCTACTCCAGCATGAATCACAATGTCACCACAGCCTGACAGCGTCCGAGGTAAAACCAACTACATAAACTCTCGCATATAGATCTTACGTTCGCCACCACTCTACTCTCACCCAGAAAGCGAATCAGGTGTAAAGGACTGGTTCTCTCCCCGCTCGTCACATTGCCCGGACCGGACCCTCGGGTCCTTGGCTGAGGCATTAACGACGAGTCTTCCCGCGACCCCTCCGAGAACGCCCTCTCAGCATGTGAGAACGGCCTCTCTAGAGGATACGGCGGCCGATTCGAAAACGCCTGAAAAGCGGACAGTTGTGTGCGTGACAGCTGACTCTCCGTGCGGTTCGTTACCTCGGGGTGTTGGGAGAAGGGGGGATTGCTGGAATACTACCGTGTTATCGATGTTCTTTCTAGGACACCTGCTTGAAGCGCGTGTGGTATGGGTTGCAGTTTCGTGTTATTTATATACTGGCGTTCGCTTGGCGAGTATCCTCGGCGCAGCATTCGTAGTAGTAGGAGCCCATCTCATTGGAAGGGGAACGAGGTGCAGGTCGTCTTCCTGATCGATCATAGGGTCTGTTTGAAAGCCGTTTTATTAGACGAATTGGCGTAAGGCGACTGACTCTTAGAGACATAGTAACTAGGTACAGATATCGTGAGTACTCGATAATTCTAATGAACCTCATTACTGGTGTCTTCTACTGCGCATCGGTTACAATTGAATCTATCATTTACTCACGATATATCTAAGCGCGCTCTCTTCGATCCTATTTCCCCTTACCCTTCTACATACCAAATATCCCTCAATATCCAGTGCCAAGTCGATTAGCAACGTGGAACCACGTGAACAGATGCATCCCTAGCCCATTTCCCCGGGTCAGGTGAGAGAGAAATGAAGAAGTGAGGCGCGCGGGCGTAATGAATGTAACGCTGAAGCAACACTGACCCAAAGACAGAAAGATGATATCTCACATGAACCAAACCTGTCTACATACGCATCCAATTCCGTACACGACATTACCTACAACAGCATTACCTACCGGGTTACGTAAGTGCGCAAGCGATTCCGCCGTCCGAGCGTATCGTCTCATTGATACGTCTTACCGCGGGATAGATCCGTTGTGTGTTACGTCGCACACACCCAGCCTTCCTCCATTCCTCTCTTCTTCCACCTCTTCCTCTCCCTCGCCCCTCTCCGCCCCTGCCGTTGAGTTTCCGTACCCGAAGCTCGGTCAAGGACGAAACGGGCCGACTCGGCATCGACAACGACTGGCGGCTTTTTCTTTCTTCAATCTACTCTTCTTGCATAAGCGCCGTGACGAAGGAACTGTCGTTGCGCTGTTGGTTCTTCTTCGTCTCAATTTCGTGCATAAGTGCTGTGGCATCAGCACTGCGCCGCGCGGAAAGCAGGAGTTTGCGACGAAACGACTTGCAGCCAACTGTTTCTCTACATCCCTCTACCCTTTTGCGCGCTGGTCGGGAGTTCGGGATTCTGGAGTTTAAGGCCGAGGCTGGTTCTGTAATCAACAAACGGTGTGGATCGAGTAAAATGTTCAAGATGAGTCCACGTGAAGAAATCATAAAAAATATGTTCGCGGATAGTCACGCAAGTAGGTAAGTATATTATTAGATTCCTTGCAGCCACTCGACGGGATATTCAGTCCTCTTGTTAGCCATTAGCAAGTCAAGCACTAAATAGCTTCTTCATCCTTCAAAGTCCTAAGGGTTGAATAAATAGCGATAGATCCGGCATTATGCGAGCTACCCCTTCAGACGAAACTTGGGTAGCGTATTTGATATATAGCCACATATGTACAATCATAGTTTCTTTCTTGGCCGTGATTCCCATAAAGTCGTGACTGGTGCAAGCACCATAATTGTTTCCACAGTATCCAGTTCCCTTTGGGCTGAAACATCAAATGTCAATGACATTCCCCTTAACCTAACGCCAAGCACGAGTCAAAATCGTAAGATGTGCTGATCTGTGTGCTTTTCTCTGCCTATACTCCAAATTGAGAAAAGACAAAAAAATGAGTATGATTTTAAGCCGTCATCTGAATTGGATTGCAATACGGTCCTATCGCACCGGCATCCAACCAGGTCGTCATTCTTTGTGTAAGCCAACTCCGTCGCGATGTTGTATGCGAGCAAATAAACTTGTACGGGTAATATGAGATATGTAGGTATATATGTGTAAATTGAAGTCGGGCGGTAGCGGCAGCTGGATAAATTTGATGAACAAGATGTATGGTACAGGAAGGGAACTTCATCATCCTAGGACGTTGTTCCGTTTACCTGCTTTGTCGGCTCGGAGGCTGGCTGGATATCACCCATATCCTGAACCCCTTCATCTTCATCCTCTACAACATCCTGCCTAGAGGGGCTCTTAGAGTCCTGCTTGGACGGGCTCTTAGAAGTAGACGCACCCCTTCGCATTGTCATTGGACGAAAACTTCGCGACTTGACAGGCTCGGATGAGTCGTTGGGATTCTCGGCGAGAACGCGCGCCAGCTCCTTATCCGCAGTCTCCTTTGTCTGTGCAAGGCGGGCCTTGATCTTCTCGATTTCATCGCTGCAGTCCCCATCTCGAAGGAATTGGTGGGCTCCATGTTCACACATACCCTGGACGAATTCGAGGCCTTTGTCCAACTCTTCCCAGATATCGCCTTTGTCTTGGAATGAGCCTAATCCGCTAGTAAGTCTAGACGTCCGCATGTTCATTCTGCCGGCTGCCAGGTTTCGTGCCGCCAGGTTCCGAGACCCCATCGCTCGAGTACTGACAAAGCGGAGCTTGGGTTCTTCTGACTCATCATTTTCAGACTTCGGAGTCGCAATCTGGGCGGCGATGAGGTTATCCCTAGGCTTCAACTCGTTGCCGCATCCTTCATCCTCGTCTTCCTCGTCATCGGGCATCTCAAGCTCAGCTAAAGCTCTGATACGGGCCACCTTGGCGGCCATCTTGGCCTTGCGCATAGAGTTCCGTTGCATCGATACGAACTTAACCAACTCTTCGAAGAACGATTGGACATAGCTGTCATAGTAGACGATGATCATGTTTCGCGATCTGTATTTTTGGACCGTGTTCTCATTGCTGATCATTGAATCCGTCTTTTGGCGCTTGCGAAGAGTTGCGCGCGCTCGTCGCTGTGCGGTTGCCATTACCTCCTGTCGTTGAAGTGAAAGCTTCGACTTCGGTTCGCTTACAGGACTCGATGGTACCTCGGCACCATCTTGCTGTTGAGTTTTGTTTCGCGTCGCTGGAGGCGGCGTCGGGACGCGTGTTGTGTCTGGTGGATGATCGGCGCCGTCATCTTTCGGCTTCAGCGACTCCGTCGAGCCCTGATTCCTTATAGACTTTGCGGAAGAACGCGGCCGATTCTCTGGCAATAAAGCCAGGTCTTGCTGGCGTTGCTCAATTTGTCCATTGAGCTCGTCGAGGCGTTTGAGCCAGTCAGGGATATTGTTGATTAGGGCGTGTAATGATTCTACCGACATTTTTAGGGTCTATGAGATGCCGCAGTTTGCTCGAGATTGATGCTAAGAAGGACCGAGCAGTTGACCGTACCCCGACATCTGATTGTTCTTTTTCGGGGCGGAGAAATCGGTGAGGAGGTGAGCAAAGCAAGCAGCTAGGTGACGGTCAGGTTAGATATGCTAGATATGCCAATAGCAATGACATTAGTCAACAAATAATTGAGGATGCAATGCAATATGTGCAATCTGTGCAATCTGGAATCCAAAAAGGCTTGTTTTATTCGTGAGGTGTACAAAAAATGAGCCAATTAGAGCATGGGTCAGTCGGCACAATATAAATGACAGGAGAGCTTGGAGAGCTTCGTCAATTGCTCTTCGAATCAAAAGAATGGATGGTAATTCAGGCGGATATGGCGGGGAGAAAATAGCAGTAAAGGCTGTGAGACGGGAAGGAACCGGATCGAGTGGAAACTGAGTTGATATTGAAGGAAGATGGTGAGAATTGGAAGTTCTTGTGGGGTATTGTTCAAGTTGGCTTAAGCTAAGAGCAGGTTACTATACATGGGGCCGCGGCAGGCAACTCGGGCTCCATTTTAAGGTAGCTACATGTGCACCCGTACCTCTTTTCGTATACCATTGATTGGATGTACCTCTTTTCTTCAACTAACCCCAACCTGGGAACTCAGTAACGAGCAGGTACCTTATTTTGGTACTGTACACATAAGCGCCATGTACCCTCAGATGCAGGACAAGGGATAGCGGTAAGGAACCCTTGTTCACTGGCGGCATCGCGTGCGAGTCTGCAAGCCCTTTTCTTTAGATAGCTTGATCGGCGACTAATTAACAGTTCCCGTCCTCGTCTATTAAAAAGCGACCCTGCACCTTGCTCAGGAATGGAAGTTCAATCGTTTTAAGAGATCTGATCCTGCAGTCCTGCCGTGCTTGAATCGGCGTGGAGCAAACAAAGGGATCAGGTCACACAAAGATCAAGGCGAGCTGCGGTGTCCTTTTGTCATCTTTTCGGTCCTCGGTCTGAAAAGGGAATATTATTCATATGATTATCGTTTCATGGAAGAAAAGTTGGGTAAGGAATGTCTGTCGAGAGTATTTTTCTGAGAAGTGAATAAAGCAGTTCGCAAAGCCGTGTCTATCAGTTCTTGTGAATTTGTATAGTGAGTTACAGTCGTTATTCAGCCCTGACCTATGTGCTCCATGCAACAAGGTCATTTCTGCAGATGGAGGCGCAAAATGGCGTCGAATCCGTTGGGACTTATGTAAATAATGACACGACGGTGGAGAAGCCTCCCACAAAGTGTTACGACGAGACCCTCTGGACCCGTCGTTCACAAAGCAAAAGTAAGCCGGTCGCATTTGACCTCGAGACCAATAAGTTCCAATTGGCCGTTTATTCGCAGCAGGTGGCGACCACTGAATTGTTTTGAATGGACGAACAGAGTTTTGACCTGGATGCATGTCACTGTACGCCTCGGGAGCGCATTTAGCGGTTGGAGCCTTCGCGGGAGTGGCTGGAAGGCCCTAAAAGCTGGGCGCACAATGGGGTTGATGCGAGCGTGAATAGCCTTACGTAGTACCTACAGAGCATGTAGCTTTGGCTGAGATGGAGGTTGGCCGGAGATGCAGTACCTGATTGGGAAAAGACGCTGCGTTGGCTTGCATCGACAATATGGGTATCCAGATCAGCGAGCTTTATTACACAGGCAAGCAACTATCTTCTTCTATCAAAGCATAAGAGACAAGAGTTGAGGGTTAATGAATTGGTTAACTTGAGAGATGCCTAAAGGGTACAATTGTCGATTATTAGACTAAGCTGGTCTAAAAACATTCCAAATGCTTTCCAGGCTATAGTGGATACGTTATAGACGCCTCTTAATCATGACCTTCTGTCTATATACAGTGTATATTCGCGGGAGTGTTGCGATATTTACTGTGCCTGGGACCCCAATTGTCCAATGGATTCTTGAGGCCATGCGTATTCGGGCTTTGCATATACCTACATGAATTAAGCGGTGAATATGCATCGTCTATCATGCCCATTCATAGCCCAATTCGTGCTCTCATATCCAGATCGTATTGGCCTATGCCTGAAACAATGACCTGACAGTAACAAACCCCGCGCGAATTTCCGCGAGCCCAGATTTTCATCGTCACAAGGCAGTAATGATTACCTACCTCTCGTACACATTTTGCTTGCGGCCTAACTCTTGTAAGTATCTACAATGTAGACAGGGAAAGGAATTAAGGCTCCTCTCAGTGAAGTAGATGGAATTAGATCTAAACTAAGCAGTAGTGCCCGGACGGATCTAACTCCGGAGAGAATACTTTGTCACATATAGGTGGAACTTTGACAATGCAAAGCCCGGTTTGAACATTGTCCATCTCACATGCGGGCAGGCGGGATACCGAGGTAGGTACCTATATGGAGACTTCCATATGTCCCACAAAATGCAAGCAAAGCCTTAATAGGCCTCCCACAGCGGTAAGATCCCGTCTAAGTGTCATCAGCATCAGGTTATGATCGTTATGAACTCCTGCCTGCTGACATCACTCGAAACGAGTTTAGTCGACACAGTACACGATAAGTTCGTCGGAGCTCCATAGTACGTAGATAAGTCTACCGCAGTGCCGCTCGCAAGCATTTCTCAACATCTGATCATGGTGTCAGAAGGCTCTTAGACAGGGCTAAACGATGAGCGTATTCTCACAAGCTCCAGCCTCGCCGTAAGATATTCGTACCGAAACACGGTAGATTTTGACAGGAGCGGTCAGAAGCTATCGAAGTGCCCCTCTCCTCTCCTCTCCACCTCCCTCATTCGGGAGTGGATCCCCGGCGTCGACCACGTGGAAAAGTCGTTACGTTGCCCCCATCTCCTTCGAAATAGAAACATCTTCCATCTTCTTTTCCCACCCCACTCTCCCCTTTAGACTAAAACATTATCAGATGTCTAAGATCCGAAACCCATCGGTCAAGGATCTGACATTCTATGTAAACATAATAATAAGCGAAAGACGTAAGGGTATCCGTCTCGTGTCGCATCGAGGCTTTTGCAATTCTTCTAGAAACAAAGGCATTCTACGAATTATACCTAATGGGCTATAGCAGAACGAATATAGTTCAACGTTTCAACCGCACCTACCAAAGAACGGTTCATGGCGGCATTTGCCTTACCCGCGTGTAGTATTCACCTAATCTCGGGGTTTGCTTCAAAACGTCATTGATAACTGACATGTCAAAAATATTATTAAAGAGACTGATTTACCCCTGCCCAGCCTTTCTCCCACAAGATAATACTGCTTAGTGCGGGATACCTACCATAGTAAGGCGAAAATCGTAAGATTAGTCATTTCGAGCCGGCTTACTACCGGCTTGAAGGATGTTTAAGCTGTTCTCGGGCCGCGAGATCGGCAAACCGTTTCACGTACGATCCAATATTGCAATTATATCCGCGGATGGGTAGGATTGCCATGTGGTTATCTCGGCAGGGGGCTACAACTGCTTCTATCACATCACACCAGATCCGATTACATCACACACAACGCAATGCGCACGTACACAAGCGCACATACGCGCCGACGCAAACGCATGAGGTAGGTAGTTACGGTGGATAGGGAGGTAATGAAGATTGAGCCTCATGAGGGAATTACCGGGCTACGCCAGATCTCCCGCGCGGGAGCTAGCCATTGCCAAGACTTCATCTGCGGTAGTTCCCGTAGATGAGTGTGACACAAAGTTATAACCGTCAAGCAATGGGCTGCTGTCTAATGTATCGCTGCATGGAGGGTGGTGAACGCTTCCCAATTAGTCCAGGAAGAGGCAGCAGGGTGGCTACAGCCATCAAGATAGGCGAATATGTAAGCATCTTATATAGGTAGATGGCGTCAGAAACAACTAATGTCTGATCTAGGATAGCTTACCTCATTTTCTCTGATATAATTTCTTAAAGATTTATAGAAAATAATATTCCGAGGCTGTATTTTATTGTATGGTGCGGATGATGGATATTTCTTGGCATCTTCTGTTACAGAATGGCTATATGAGATATAAGTCCCAGGTTAAGGCCTTGTATCGCGCGAGCTTTTTTAAGCCATTCCAAAAGGGCAGATTCTGCCATTAGAGCTCCGTCTACCTAAGAGGTAGTTACTTATTAAAGCCGAAAAACCCATATCTATTCTCTTCTTCATAATCACGGCCACACCTCAACCATCTCCCACCCACCTTCCACCACCCCTCCCGGCATCGTAGGCTCCGTAGGCTCCGTCTTATTCCCAACAAACATATACACCCACCTAAGCGTTCTCGCCGGATCATTCAAATCAACACAATCCAGCTCGTCCGGCACAATAACCACAACTCTAAAATTCGACCTCGCAACCTCATCATTCAAATCCGTAACCTCTTGTCCCACCTTCAACCGCTCATCATCCACCGGCACCGCAACCGGCACGCCCGGCGGCGGGTTCCGGAAGGAGCCTCTCATAATGGGACTCGTGTTCCCGAAATGCGCCGTGATCTCGCGGCTGAAACTCCATTCCTTGCCCTCCGAGCCGCTCTTCCTGCGCATCCGCTCCTTCAGCGCAGCGATAACGCGCTTCCCCTCTTCCGAGACATCCACGTCGGGAGCAAGGACATACGCCCTGCCCTTAAAACGCCACTGCGTCGCCTTCTCCTTGACCCAGAACACAGCCTCAACCGGGGCGCCTCCTCCGGAGCCCTTCAGCATCTCCTCGTGATCATCCTTGCCACCGGTCTCGACGCCGAATAATTCCGCCGCTTTATCCATGCGGCGGTCCGTAGTAAACGTAAATAAATCGCTCTCGTAGAGATCCGGGTTCAGCTCCGCGGTGTTATCCGGGTGCGCGTCTAACTCGGCGAAGAAGCCGCGGAAGGCGCAAGTGCGGGCCCGCGGCGAGTAAACAGTGCCGTTTTCGGAGGCGATCTTACGGATGGTGCCGAGCGTAAACTCCGGCGACGACATACCCTTGATTTGCTCTTGGAAGGCCTTCCGCCAGGGCGCCGGGCCCAGAGTAGATGAAGCTGTTGCCATCGTACGACAGCTGAGAGAATCGGGGTGGAGATGAGGGGTAGGAAGTTGTGCGAGCCGCGATGCTGATATACTTGAGCGGCAGGCGAAGCGGTGCATTAGTTAAATAAAGCAAGGGGCTACGAGGACCTTGAGGAGTGTAATGTCCACTAGTTGAGCTGGATGAATTCGCCGTATACAAATGACTGGATACCTACCAATAGGCTAATGAGAACGTACGAGTTGGAGAATGACGTCAATAATCGCATATTGAAGTCGATGCACTAAGAGATCAAACTTAACGCAAAGCACTCAAGTACACATACACATACACACACACGCAAAGACGGAAACAAACTAAAATAACGACTAATAAATAAAACTATATACAAAGCGTATATACATACGCATACACATATATACATTAAACATATATATACATCCATACGCCCCAAATAATGCTTCATATACAAAAACGCCATACCATATGCCTTACGTAAATCATTCACTCATAAGCGGCGCGAGCCGAATTAACGTCTAATGCAGTGTTCATATCTATACGTCGAGTACTTTTTATCGTCCTGATCAACGAAGGAGACAAAGTGACTATCTAACTTTTAAGCTCCTCGTAATGCAATCTAGGTAACTTCAATCTACTGAAAGATTGTCTACGAATGTGAAACCGAGCAGTATGCGAAAAGAGACCGTTTTTAACCCGACATGACCAAAGCCAGCAGGGCCATACGGCAGTAAAGACCGTACCTCATCTATAAATCCATTAGTATGACTTTCGCAGTTAAGAAGAGTCTTTCCCAAACACTCACCTGTCTGAAATAAGCTGCGCGGTGATCATAATCAACCTCCTCCGCAACCTCCTCGTTCCTGGGTAGAGGGTGCAGCACGCGCGTCGTCTGCTTGGCATACTTGAGGGTCGCATTGTCAATGCGGTATGAGTTCTTGACCTTCTCGTAGTCCTCAACGCTTGGGAATCGCTCCTTCTGCACTCTCGTGCAGTACAGCACATCACTCCTAGACAGAATCTCTGGAGTGAGTTCCTCGGATTCGCAGAGCAACTGTCCAGACTCTTTGAGCAAGCTGCGAACGTCCGGTGGAAGCGCCAGCGCCTTCGGCGCGACCAACTGGACTTGAACCTGGTAATGCCGCAATAGATATACCAAAGAGTGCACTGGTCGTCCGTAAAGGAGATCACCCACAAATGTGATCGTCAAGCCCTGCACGGTACCAAGCTCTTCACGGATAGTGAAGAGGTCGAGGAAGGCTTGAGTGGGATGCTCCTTGCTTCCATTACCGCCATTGATAATGGGGACCTTGCTGTATTTCTTTGCGACTTCTACCGACGCTTCTTCAGGGTGCCGTAGTACGATGGCATCTCCGTAGCATTCAAGGGTCCTGAGTGTATCCTGAAGCGATTCTCCTTTCTGAACCGACGAATGAGTCGTCGTGATGGGAATGGTCCTACCGCCTAAGCGTTGCATAGCGGCATCAAAGGATGCCGAGGTGCGTGTCGACGGCTCATAGAACATAGTGCAAAGAACCCTGCCACGTAAGATATTAAGAACACCTTCTCGGTCAACGCCAAGGCGCATCTCTTGAGCCACGGTAAATAGTAGATGAAGATCAGACCGCGTATACTGCTTGACGGAGAGAACATGCGCATTTTTAAATGCGGACGGTTGCATGAGGAGATCATGTAGGGAATCGACAAAGGGTGCTCGTACGGGTCCTGGCAGCCCGGGTTCTTCTGCAGGAGGCGCACTTCTCGAGGTAGCATGCAGATTGTCCACCTCGCCATCCAATTGACGCGGTATGGCCGCTGGTCTGCCAAGGATAGAGAGGCGTCGACTACGAAGAGTATCAAGGGCGTGCGTTGGCTGCGTCATTGACTTCATAGGCGGCGACAAGGGCGTAGGTAGGCTACCATGAGTAGACATGTCTTGCCCGAGTGGAGTGATCGGAAGAAGATCTCCATCGAGACAGACGGTCTTGTTGTTGAAGGTGACTCTCTGCACGGCCCCACGCATGGTCTTGCCGGCGAACGGTGACCATGCCGATGTCTGTACAGTATACGGACGGTCCACCTCAACTTCAACAGAAGTTCCTACCTGCTCATGAAGCTCGAAGATCTCCTTGGGGTTGTCGTAGAGGCGTGTCTTGATATCCTCAATTGTTAACTTGCCTTCCGTGACAGAGGTTAGCAGAAGAGGCAGGGCATCAGCGATGCCGACTGTGGGATCTGCCTTGACTGCCGAGTCTGTCTCGGATTGCATAGCGTGTGCAAGCTGGTACGGGAGACTGCCAATAGAAAACACGTCAATAGTGCTAAGATGGTCCCAAAGAGCCTTTTGGTCCTCGGGCTCAGGGAGACATTGGCATTCAGGAAAGTCCTTTCGCGATAGGTATAACGAGTAGATCGATACATCGCAGGTGACATTTAAACCTTTCTCCTTGCTGAGAGCAATGAGCCGAATGTCTTCTTTAGTCGTAACACTGGTGACGTGAATGCGCCTATTGTGGAGGCTCGCTAGTAATAGGATGGAGGCAAGGTCCGTTGTCTTCGCGTCAGTGAGAATAGGTTTATGGGTGGGCCATGAGTCAAAATGAGCAGTAACTGCTGCGACCTTGCTAATGTTGTCTGACAGATGATTGAATGGGATGAAGAGTGATCCAACATCGCCCGTCACTTGGCTGATTTGATCGGCGTTACTGGAGGTAGCCGAGACGGAGAAGTTGTAATCACAATAACCTCCTTGTTTGCTATTTTGCTGAGCAATTTTGAGCGTCCTTGCATCAGTGATAGAGCCTTCAACGCCCATCGGCATAACACGTATCATGCTAAAGCCAGAGACGATTGAAGCTCTTGTAACAGCTTGGAGATCCTGACTGCCTGGAGTACCAATTCCAGGGACAAAGGCAGCAATATTGATCAGCCCGGGAAGAACAATCGTACGGTGGCTTGTCTGGTAGTCACGGTTGCTAATATCCAGGTCGAAATGCCTTGCGATGGCCTCGATTAGAATCTTGGCGTTCTTTACGTTCGTGACTAACGGGATCTGGTAGTCTACAGCCATTCGTCTAGTCTGGTATCCCTTGCTCATATAATTGGCAGGTCGGCGATACTTGTTGTTCGACGGAAGGTTGATGTAGAGGTTGATCATGTTCTTTGCCAAATGCTGCGTAAGAGAAAACTCCGATCTCTGGTCGTCTTCCTCATTGCTTAGGACTTCCAAGAATTGAACAGGAATACCGTGTTCTTGAAGGAAGTCGGCGGTACCTGCAGTGGCAAACAACTTATATCCCATTTTTTGCAACTTCTCAACCGAGGGAAGCATCTCCTTTTTGTCTTTGTAAGAGCCAATAGACAGGAGGATATTACTCTTTGGGATTTTGAAACCAGTCGATATCAAAGCTTTGAGATACGCCTCATATTTGTCCATGCCAAAGCAAGCAACTTCTCCGGTAGAAGCCATCTCCACGCCCAATACTGGATCAGCGCCAGAAAGTCTTGAGAAGCTGAATTGTGGAACTTTAACTCCGACGCAGTTAGGCTGTAAAGTGATGGGTGGGTATTCAGTAAATGGGACGCCCATAATCGCTTTGGTCGCCATCTCAATCAAGTCAACCCCCATGACCTTGGACACGAAGGGGAATGAACGTGACGCACGAACGTTACATTCGATGACCTTGATGTCGTTGTCCTTAGCGATGAATTGGATATTGAATGGGCCAGTGACATTGAGCTTAGCAGCAATCTTCCTGGTAGCTTCCTCAATGCGTTGAATTGTAGTTTGTTCAAGATCTTGGGGCGGCAGAATGAGAGTTGCATCACCAGAATGGACACCAGCATTCTCAACATGTTCCGATATGAAGTGACCCACGACGGTTCCGTCCTTTGCAACGGCGTCCATCTCGATCTCCTTGGCATTCTCAATGTACTTCGTAATCACCACAGGATGCTCACGTGAGACCTCGGCAGCCTGCTGTAGGTATAATTGGAGATCTGCCTCAGAATACACTGTATTCATGGCAGCGCCGGACAGGACGTACGAGGGTCGAACCAGCACAGGATATGACACTTTCTGGCAGAAACTTCTTGCATCCTCAAAGCTTGTGAGTTCTTTCCAGGTTGGCTGGTCGACTGCAATTTCGTCGAGCATACGCGAGAACTTGTAACGATTCTCAGCTCTATCGATCATCTCCGGCGACGTTCCGAGGACCTTAACACCTGAGCGTAGTAGAGGTAGAGCGATGTTATTGGGGGTTTGGCCACCCATAGCACCTAGAACTCCGCTGGCTGATTCCAACTGATAAATATCGAGAACAGGCTCTATGTTGATATTCTCAAAATAGAGACGATCCGCCTCTTCACTATCAGTGCTTACCGTCTCAGGGTTGAACTTGTAAGAAGTTAGTAAATATCTTATAAGAGAAGCAAGTGAAGGAATTCTGAGAACTAAAAGAAGTGAAAGAAGTCCGAGTAGTGGAGGGATTCCGAGAAGTGGACGTCTCCCGGGGAAGTCCCTACTGGACACAGCTGCCTACTGTCTTCCGTGGAGCCGCTTACTAGCGACTCGGGCTTGCAGGTGCGTCCAGTTAGATATGTAGAAAAGAGAAGCTCAACTTACATTGACCATAACTGTCTTGAAACCACACTCGCGAAGAGTGCGAATGGCCCTGACTGAACACCAGTCGAACTCGACGGAGGAACCGATACGATAAACGCCCGAACCAAGTACCATCACACCATGATCATTGAAGGTAATGTCATGTTTCGAAGCGTTATATGTGAGGTAGAGATAGTTCGTATAGGCAGGAAACTCGGCAGCAACTGTATCGATCTGCTTAACGTACGGAGTGATTCCGGCTTCCAGTCTCATACGTCTCACTGCCAGTTCATTGGACTCCCAAAACTTAGCTAGCTGGCGATCACTAAATCCGAGTCGTTTTCCCTGAAGGAGCAGGTCGGGTCGCTGGGAGATTTGGCTAGTGTTATACTCGGTCATCTCCTTGCTGAATTGGATCAATCCCATGAGTCGGTGGAGGAACCATTTGTCAATCTTGGTGAGCTCCCAGATTCTATCCACTGAGTATCCGGCGTGCATGGCATTTGCAATGGCGAAGAGACGCTGGTCGGACGGAGTTTGTAGCTCGTCATCAATTGACATGAGAGCTTTAGTTTCGCCGAAACCAAGGTTGTGGAAATCTATGGATCGAATGGCCTTTTGAATGGCTTCCTCGAAGGTTCTTCCAATGCTCATAACCTCACCAACGCTCTTCATTGATGAACCAAGTTGTGTGGACACCCTTGTGAACTTCTTCAAATCCCACCGGGGCATCTTGACAACAACGTAATCTAGTGACGGTTCAAAGCAGGCACAAGTTACCTTTGTAACCGTGTTCTTGATTTCCTTCAACGGAATACCCAATCCCAATTTGGCAGCGATAAAAGCAAGGGGGTAGCCAGTTGCTTTAGATGCCAGTGCGGACGATCTCGAAAGCCTTGCGTTGACTTCGATAATACAGTATTCCTTCGAAAAGGGATTCAAGGCGTACTGAATGTTGCACTCTCCGACTACACCTAGGTGGCGGATAACATTAACTGCTGTCGTCCGTAGCATGTTGTAGTCCTCGTCTGACAGAGTTTGGGATGGCGCCACAACGATAGAGTCGCCTGTATGGATGCCAAGAGGATCGAAGTTCTCCATGTTGCAGACAGTAATGCAATTATCCTGAGCATCCCGTACAACCTCGTATTCAATTTCCTTCCAGCCTTTCATGCTTCGCTCAATCAAGACTTGTGGACTCGCCGCTAGAGCCTTGTTGCAGAGGTCTAAGAGTTCGGCTTCGTTGTTAGCAAAGCCACTGCCCAGTCCACCTAAAGCATAAGCAGCTCTGACGATGACAGGAAAGCCAATATCCTTCACGACACGCATTGCTTCGTCTACGCTGCTCGCCGAGGCAGATTTGGCGCATTTTTCGCCAATGGAGTCCATACTGCGAGCAAATAGCTCTCGATCTTCTGTTGTAATGATTGTGTCAATGGGGGTACCAAGGACCTTGACACCGAGCCCTTCAAACTCATCCTTGAGTTGAATGCCGACCTGCAGAGCAGTCTGACCACCAAAAGTGACATAAATCGCGTCCGGTCGCTCGTAAATAATTACTTTACGGACAAACTCGGCAGTGACGGGAAGGAAATAGACCTTATCAGCAAGACCCTTTGAGGTTTGGATCGTTGCAATGTTGGGGTTGATAAGAACCGTGTAGATGCCTTCTTCCTTCAAAGCCTTGATGGCCTGACTTCCTGAATAGTCAAATTCGCCTGCTTGGCCAATACTAAGTCCACCACTTCCAAGAACAAGGACTTTCTTGACATTGACGCGCGGGTGCAATCTCTCATTTTCTTCAGCGGTGCCTCCAGGGAATTTGACCGGCGAGTCCAGAAGTTCCGGGTTCTTCGCGCAGTTGACAATCGTGTCAATGAAGACGTCGAAAAGAAACTCGGTATCGCGAGGACCGGGTGTGCTTTCCGGGTGGAACTGTACGCTGAAATATGGTTTATTGACATGCATAACACCCTCATTGCTGCCGTCGTTGGCGTTCACAAACAACTCTTTCCAATCACTTGGAAGAGTCCCAGCGTCGACTGCGAAACCATGGTTCTGTGAAGTAATGTGACACTTTCCAGTGACCAAGCTTGTGCAAGGAATGTTGTGTCCTCGGTTACCAAATTTCATCTTAACCGTCTTTGCGCCAGCCGCTTGGGCAAGCAGTTGGTGTCCAAGACATATACCAAAGATTGGTGTTCGGTTGGCTTCCATTGCCTTGGCAATTTGTTCTACGGGTTCGCGCATAACAGCCGGGTCGCCGGGTCCATTCGAGATGAAAAGTCCATCATACTCATCCTTTGCGCCACTGGCAAAGTCATAATTCCATGGACACACGAGTACTTCGACGCCTCTGTTTAGGAAGCATCTGAGTTGGTTGTTTTTCATACCAACATCGAGGCAGAGTACACGAAGAGGGCGTCCTGAAGGGTGTTTCAATGCTTTGGACGAGGATGGCTTGTAGAGCTGGGGCTCTTTAATGGAGACTAAAAACCTATGAGCGTACTCGGAACTATAATCTGTGTGTAACGGCACTCACCCTCAGCCACAAGGTTTTTCGTATTGGGGTTGACCCAATCGATTGACTCAAACTGCGGGTACCCGTCCTTGATGTGGTGGCTTGCAACGCCATTGATGCCGTTGGTGACTCCATTTGTCAGGCCTGGCTTTTGCAACAGCATTCGGCCCAGCATACTACCCTCCTGTCGGATACGTTGGGTAAGAGCCCTCGTATCGACACCATACATGGCGGGAACTCCCTGTTCTTTTAACCATGTTCCCAAGGAGGACGTTGCGAGGTAATGTGAAAATTCTTCGCCGGCGTAAGAAGATACGACAAGACCGGCGATGTGGATCTGGGAAGATTCGAAGTAGGCGGGACGATCACGAAGTAATTCGTCCATCGTGTCTCTAGAGGGTACGCCATAGTTTCCGACGAGAGGGAAGGTGATGACGAGGATCTGGCCGCGATACGAAGGATCCGTTATCGACTCTGGGTATCCTACCATACCAGTCTGGAAAACCAGCTCTCCAGCGATGCTCTTCTTGGCACCAAAGCTGTAACCTTGGTAGGAGGAATGGTCCTGGAGGTCAAGGCACATGAGGCCTTCATCTTCCGAGCCAACTATCCGCGCAGAGGCGGGCTGGTAGTGGACGGGGTCAGTCATGTCGACTCTTGCTGGCTACGAGGCTCGTGGGAAGCGTCTACACCAAAGCTTGATGAGATACTAATTCGGTGAGGGGCTAATCGAAGCAGCAATTAGGAAGCTCGCGAGCAGAGCTTTCTAAGGCCGCAAAGATATTGTCTAAATCAGAATCTCATATCGTCGTAGGATACAATTGACAACTGCGTAAGAGTTGTTTCCTACGAATGTCAAAAGTGTGAAGCAGAAGAAAAATTGGTTCTGAGCAGAAAAATTCATATGTGCCAACTAAATTTTTTTTTCTCTTCGTCCCTTCTTTTTTCGAACTACGTACAAGCTCCCGCTCTAAGTGGCACTGTGAGGTTGCCAATTGGAATGCAATACGACGTAAGACTCCCTTGCGGGGTCCAATGAACAGCAAGCATCTTGAATCAAGCAACTAGTGGGTCAGGGCCCGGCCCATATTTCCGGAAAATCTTTCCTATTCTAGTGGTTCGTGCAACCCAAACTCGATCTCTGAAGAAACCTTGGAAGTCTACAGTACATGGGGTAGGGGCAGACTCAATCTACTTTTCTCCAGCTCCCAGGTACATATAGACAGACAAATATTTGAACGGTTCAGTTATTCGTATTTTCATACAAAGTGTATTAGCAATCACAATTGCTTCAGTATTGATGTGATATACGAAACCCGAAGGAGAGGCTTGGAACAGTATCAGCTAACATACTGCCCCGCTTAGGCTCAGCTCGAGGACCCCTCATCTTCATATAAATGACTTCGAGTAGTTATTACCCAGATCATCAACAAGAAGATTAGGAACGCATACGAAACCACCGTTGCTTACTCCGCCGTTCTATTTGTCTATTGAAAGAGCGGGGCCTGCAAGTTTTAGCTAGGACCATCATCCAACTCAGATGGCCGGCAGAAATAATAATTAGCAAGGCTACGGAAATAGATCATGTGTGATCTCAAGAGGCACATGTACAAAATAGCTCAATTTTCAAACTGGTAGGTAATTTAATTAGGGTTTATTGATAATTTCTCATATGCGTACTCAGATAACTGGTACCCTTCGCCAAGTCGGAAGGTTTCTCTGCAACATACCTAGGCTACATGTCGGTGTGGAGGTTGACGTTTTGATTCTCGAGGAGCCTCAATTGCCTACCTGCTTACAAACATGGTTCCTATACGAAACATTTATCCAATGGCAGGCAGGCATAGATATTTCTGTTGCCTAGGTACCTACCTACCTACCTAAGATAATATGGACAACGTCGGCTAGCATAAGCACCCATTACTATTTCACCTCAACTCGCTCCCATAAAAGCTGTACCTGCCCACCTATGGGGGCCATGGGGGATATGCGAGAAAGGTAAAGGAATTGGGAAATGTAGAATTTGGAACTCTCGTCTAGAAAGGGATCACTACTTCTATTCGACCTCACCGTGCGCATTCGATTTACACCGTTATGCAGCTACTGGCCAGTATTACAATATGATTATACTAAGTCATAAGCAATACTAATAGTCAAATATATCTGATATCCGGGCATGCCAAGCGTCAGCAATCCCGAACGACATGGAGAGGACGACGAGGCTTACGACGGGAGCCAATAAAATGCAATGACCGTACGAGGTAGGTTGCGTTGCTGGAAAGGTTATGGGGTTTGGGGGTCTGTGCCGCCCAATTACATGGCCGCATTCGCTTCGTTACGGCGTCAGGCCCCATGTGATTGCTTCATGTCCCCTAGTATTGTATGTACGTCCATATCAAATTAGTGCCTCTCTCAACTTACAAGTGTTTTCCATTCCATACAAAATGGAAGAAGAGCCCTCAAAATGCTCGCTCAACAGCTTTTTCGTTCTATATCGCGGCGTACCATCTGCCACTGTCACGTCTGCCAAGAACGGCCTGAGCTACCGCCGGCAGCTTCTTTCCTCATGAGCACGGGATGGCTTCGTCTTCAGGGCTGGACGTTACAAATACCGCCATAACGGCTAAGAAGCCTAGCGGAAAGAACAGCATCGAACATAAGAACCCGAATCTGGAAGACCCCCAACCCATAGACGATGGCCTCGAGATTAATGTGGAGGTGAAAGAAGATCCGGTTACCAATAATTCCCCGTCCGCCGTATCGCCCACGGATAGACCGCCTATGGTCAGCCAGATACCAGCTATGGAGCCGCTACAGGGATTCCCACTATACGCAGTCCTTGCGGGAGTCTGTGTGGGTGCATTCTTGATGTCTCTTGATGTCTTCGTTATTTCGACGGTCAGTATTTTGATACAGCGCAATCGCTTGCCATTGACTAGATTTGGTGTCCTAGGCCATCCCGTCGATAACGGCTGATTTTCACGACACATCGCAAATATCCTGGTACCCAGCCGCTTACAGTCTAGCTGTATGTGCCGTAACTCCCCTTTCTGGCAAGATCGCTGCGGTATTCCCGTTACGTTGGGTATATCAGTGTCATTTCTTCATGTTCCTGATCGGTAGCCTCATATGTGGCTGCGCCTCGACGAGCTCGATGTTCATCGCAGGTCGGGCTATCGCGGGTGTCGGGGCTTCCGGCGTTGCCAGTGGAGGGCTCACTATCGTGATCACAATTTCGGATACCAAACGGAAGCCGTTGAATATGGGGATAGCGAGTGCCTGCTTTATCCTGGGCTTGATCCTGGCGCCCGTTGTTGGTGGCGCTTTGACTGAGAGGGTAACTTGGCGCTGGTGTTTCTGGATTAACTTGCCTGCGGGAGCCCTTACTCTTCTTGCTATGTTCTTCTTCTTCCATCCACCGCCCGTTCAGCGAATCGAAAGCGTGGCTCAGAGACTCCGAAGCCTAGATCTGGTTGGATGTATTATGTTCATCCCCGGCATCTTCATGGTGCTCCTTGCCTTGCAATGGGGTGGTACGGAAGAGAAATGGAACTCGGCGACCATCATCGGGCTGTTCGTCGGATCAGGGGTTTTGCTGCTAATCTTTGCAGCATGGGAGATCTGGAAAGGCGACGACGCCATGATTCCAGGGCGCGTGGTTGGTAGAAGAACAGTTGCCCTAAGCACCATGTTCGCATTCTGTTATATGGGCTGTCTTTCAATTGCGACATATTATCTCCCTGAATGGTTTCAAGCCGTTCAGGGGGTCAGTCCGCTCGAGAGCGGAATCAGGATTCTTCCTTCCGTCATATCTCAAATCTTAGGGACCTCGATCGCCGGGACACTAGGTAATTCATCTCCTATGGGTGCAGATTGAGAGGTTAATGAAACTAACCGCCATCTTCAGCTTTGAGGATAAAGTATTACAACCCCTGGCTGTTCCTCGGTTCACCTTTGATGTGTATAGCGGGCGGTTTATATTCTCGGCTGACAGCCTTCAACACACCCACCGGCCAATGGATCGGATTCCAGATCATCCAGGGGTTCGGTGTAGGCTTCTGCATGCAGATGCCATCGTTGATCATACAGCTGGCACTAAAAGACTCTCCAGATTTAGTACCAATTGGTATTGCTCTCGCCTTGTTCGTACAGTACCTGGGCGTTACTGTCATGCAGGTCATTGGCGGCACCATATTCAACACGTTTTTGAACCAGCAGCTCACCAAGGCTGGCCTTAGTCCGTCTCAGAAGCAAATACTTCTCCAGGGCGGGACTCGAAGCGTCCGAACTGTTACCATGCAGAACTTCCCGGAATTGTTTGTGCCCGTCCTGGAGTCTTATAACTATGCCATCACTAGGATCTTCGTAAGTCTTAACCACTCCCGAAATCAGTTTTGTATGGTCATTGAGAAAATTACTTACACGTTCGTAGTTTGTATCGGTTATCGCGGCTGGTATCGCTTTCTTCCTCGCTTTCGGGATCGAGTGGATTAGAATAGAGACAGGTACCAAACCGGGGACGAACCCAGAAGCTGGACTACCCGAGCCGATGCAGTCCCGGACTGAGATGCAGTCTAGTCAGCAAGATCGCGATTAAGCCGAGTCTAATCCTGCTGTATTTGCTCCTTATCTCTTGACATATATTAGAAGCCGTTCGGTGCCTATCTGGTAAGACATATTTAGCTGGTTGAAAATGTTCTCCTCTGGAAATACTAGTCCCCAAATGCGAATGCGGTTTTTCGTTCAACAGTAGGAAGAAAGTAATTGCTGAAACAACCTCTATTTAGTAAGAGCTTCTATACTTGATGCGGGTGTCGGACTCATGGCTTCGTTTAGGGTCCAGCAATACTCGTATATGTTGCTCTTGCATCATATCAAGTATACCTTTCCCCATATACATGGATCACTGTTGAGGACCCGCGAAAGTCGGAAATATACCTACCTAGGTAGGTAGGTTGTAAAGAGATTCTATGCTCCCACCCCAATGCTTCCATGTTGTGAGACCATCACCGAAGCTGACTAGTCTGTATCGACCTAATCTGTCCTAGTGCATCGGCCATGATGCCATAGCACTCTTCGATCTTAACCGGGGTCATTCCCTTGTCGATCCACTTACCTCCTTTTTCTCGGATACTGAGTATCGGTATTTTATATGGCTAAACATACCTGGACTAACCACATACGAGGATATGCTTTCTAAGGTAGAATCTATAGTTGAATTGTTATTGAGTGTGAAAAAAATATCTTCATCCTAGATTTCATCCTGCAGAACTTGATTCCATACATACTATTGACCTGCAAGCACTTACTTCTAATCTCCCATAGCACCCATGTCTGAGAAACGTGGGGTATCCTTTATACATACATGAATGTAAATCGAAGTTTGGATCTAGATGTAAGGGAACATGTTCGTCATGTGGCCCATTCGGCTATTTCAAGCCAGATGGGTGTAACCTTAGAATCGTGCCAATCAGGAAGGTTAGACTCGAATGTGTTGAAAGGAGCGGTGAATGGCATCCCGAGAAGAATAAGAGGGATTAGAAACGCCTTGTCACCGTGACGTATCCTACCTGGGCGAGGTTAAACGATACGGAGATGCTGAAAAGCGCGTGGCTGGTATGTGTCACTTCTTGGTGGTGAGCACCGCAATTTTTCTGACCAACGAGGACGCCCGGTTGAAGTAGACGCTTACAGGTCGGACAGTAGCGCAGTTTGGACGGGAACGCCGTTATTGTGTAAGTGTAGCCTACCTTAAGTACCTTACGTATCTACGCCACAGATTACGACTCCGCTCGGTGGCACAATATTGAAGCCGAGAGGTGCATTCCTATGCCGGACTCAGGATGGTACGTGAACTAGGGTTGTGGTGGTGGGCGATGGTGATATTGGTGCCGATCAACGTGGTGAAGCTCCTCAACTCGGGGCAGTAAAGCCACAGAGCGGAGTTTGCTAGTTGTAGGCGAACTTGCATGAGGGACGCCTCGGTTTTTCTTACATGCATGAATGCAAATGTAGGTAGGGTAAGTCTGCAGACGGATCATGTGTGTAAGAATTCCAGTAAGCAGCCCAGTCCTGGTTCACGAATAATAATTACAGCCGAAGGAGATGAGCTTATATCGACGTTGGATGGTATCTTGGATAATAGATGTCTGGAGCTGGAGGAGAGCGGTGTGAAGAAAATAAACGATGGAAGGCAAACTCTTGACCAATTGTCAACGATTATAATGGGTGCAGAATGCTCAATTGGGTAATCACAATCCCATGATGCACCAATGATGCACCATGCGTCCTGCAGCTTCCTGCAAGCGTAGCGTAAATAGCCAGATAGCTGAGGAAAGAAGGAGGGTATGTACATGCATGTAGCTTGCTAGTGGCATGGCCCACTGTTCTCTTTGGTGGTATCAGTGGTATGTATCACTTGCATCTTGAACCTGGAACTCTTCCTCTTCTCATTCCCAGCGGCCACTCTTTCCAAACCGCCGCACTGTTTATGAAATTTTTGCAGCATTACAATGTAGAATGCAGATTCTTCACTTACGCCACTTGGGACATTTATAACTCCATGTCCTTAAATGCTGGCTGCACCTGAGTCAAATGACGGTGAAGAGGGTGTGTCATTTGAGATCGTGATGGTGTGCACCCTTCCAGCGCTACCGTAGTGGAACCTGAACTGCACTACTTTCTCATCCCTATCCCTGCTTCTTGCCCCTACCACTGGTCCTAGCTGATTTCCTGTCAATATCAAATGCTATCGCTAGCAAGGCCAAGGCTAGTCGAGATCCTCGGAACGCCCTTATCGTCGGTTTTTTCTTCTGCCTCTGTGTCACTTGACCTGTGTTCCCGCCCTTCGCGGTCAACTCACCTTGTGCAGCGTCACGCGCGCACACAAGAAAACGAGCTCATCTGGTTGCCGGATCTATTGCACTTGGCCTCTTCCGGGTCCCCTCAATGCCTTTATATCTTCCGTAACCGCTGGCGCGGAGGTAGGGGGAACTGGAGATGATAATGGTTCCTCCCGCGAAGGAGATGCTTTCCTCGCTGCTGCGACCTAGGCAGGCCGCTCGGCGCGTCGACCCATCGCGTCCTTTCGATTCAAACCCCAATACGCCCTCCCCTGGTCAACCGAGTCGCGGTTATGGCGAGCAACGACATGCCACTGCCGATTTCACCGAGGCGGATGACGACGAAGACGAAGATGAAGACGACTTCGACCTCGATGACGGGCCGTCTGGACCCCGCGTACACGTAGCTCGACCTTTTCAAGAAACGAATGCGCGCAGGAGTTCAGCTTCGCTTATACCACTTTTCTCTGCTAGCTACCTCGGTGAGTTCACGCTCGTTACGAAGCGATTGTAGACTACCTAGATACTAACTTCTAGTAAAAAAGATTCGATTCCCGTATATAACGTTGTGCATGCCATCAGGATTATTGTTCAAACAAGAACCGAAACCACACTGAGTTGGGAACAGATTCGCTCGCCGCAAGTGTCACAATTCCTCGTTAAGCCCATGCAGCAGCAGATTAGGACCCAACATTTTAGTCGCGTGACGCTGTACGCCCTCATGGCAAACTGTCTGCAGTTTGGGAAGGAAGCACAGCTGTATCCGGGTAACGCAGGTACCAGTATCACACGAGCGAGAGTTTGTGAGCTTTTGGCCTTGAAACTGTTGAAGGAGTACAGTACGAGGGAGCTGATCGACGCCTTGTCCTATGATTTCTACCCAATGCAAGGTGCTCCCGAGACACCGGGCACCCCTAATGTGAAGTCTCCCGACGGTAAGGGGCGCCCGACTGCGGCTCGATCTTCAACGCTTGAGGTAGCTATCCGGGCTTCCGCCAAGCACTTCCTAGCGCACCCGCTGGTGGTCCAGCAACTCGAGGCCATCTGGAACGGTGCGATTAGCTTCTATTCGTCACAAGATAACCTTCATCGCATGCCATCCACACCTACAGAGTTGGGCGTAAACACTCGAAGTGGTCCTGCCGATGCTCGGACGCCGCTTCTTGGCCATCAGCCTGCCAAAGAACAGTCCCAGTTGCCACTACATGCAATGCCTGTTCGACGAACTGTCAATCTGTATGATCCGCGCCAAGCTTCGCCTCTGAAATTATCTCGTCTCCGTGTTCCACGCTACAGGCAATTCTTGTCAACGTGCTCTCTACTTGTCTTGATAGGCCTGTTCCTCGCTGTCTTGATAGAGCGTTCTAGTCGTATCACTGAACTAGAATTGATTTTCTGGTTCTGGAGTGCCGGTTTTATGCTCGATGAAGTTGTCGGCTTCAATGAACAGGGCTTTTCTCTATATATTATGAGCTTCTGGAACATATTCGATCTTGGCATTCTGCTACTACTCATCGTTTACTATTGTATGAGGGTCTATGGTGTGTTCCTCATCGACCCTTATCATTGGAATGAGTTGGCATACGACGTGCTGGCAGTAAACGCGGTCCTTTTGTTACCGCGAGTCTTCAGCGTGTTAGATCACTATCGATATTTTTCCCAACTTCTAATTGCATTTCGGCTCATGGCGGTAGATCTTGCCGCTGTGTTCGTCCTTGTCCTAATTAGTTGCTCTGGGTTCTTCGTGTTCTTCACACTCTCCAGGAACCAAAACGATGCTCCCGAAGTAGCTTACAAGATCTTCCAGATTCTGATGGGGTTCACGCCAGCTGCGTGGGACGTGTACGTTCGAGATGCCCTAGAGTCCTTGATAGGTTTAGCTAACCAATAACTTTAGATGGCCAGAGTATACTTACTTAGGGAGGACGCTGCTAGTAGTCTTCCTCATCATGTGCCATTTCCTCGTTGTGTAAGTTAGTCTATGGCGGTCGAAATAATACTATTCTAACACAAAACAGAACAATATTGATCACGGTTCTCACCAACTCATTCATGGCAATCGCCTCAAATGCAAATGAAGAGCATCAGTAAGTTATCGTGTCTTGCTCAATACTTCAATGCTTACACTGGGCTAGATTCCTATTCGCGATCAACACTATCTCCATGGTCAAGAATGATGCACTATTCTCTTACATTGCACCTGGAAATATCTTCGCCTGGATCTTAATGCCATTCCGATACGTCATGCCTATAAGACAATTCGTGATTTTGAACCGTACGGCCATCAAACTCACGCACTTCCCTCTACTCTTCTGCATATTCCTCTATGAAAAATATTTTCTAGCTTCATCGATATATGAGCCTACAGATCTGGTCGAGAATCAAGGACGTCGTACGACTAGGGGAATTTCGTTCACCGACCCTGCTAGTAGGGGAACAGCGCTCTTCAGCCCGAATTTGCGAACCCGCGAGGAATCGGTTGCTGGGTTCCAGAAAGATCGTGCTTTAGAAGAGGTCTTCCGTCGGCCCCCTGATGCTAGCACAATACGAAGCCAGAGAAGACAAGAGAGGAGGAAGACGCAAACAGCTATCCGAAACTGGATGGACCAGAATGATGAAATTGGCGAACGTCTATCGCATTGGCCTACAATTGACAGTCGTCCCAGTCTTTCGCAGCGGCGAATGAGCATGAGCCGTGATTTTCCTAAGAGGTTCAGGCACGTCTCCGATGTTCGATCGGCTGCGAGTGACCCTGCCGACCTTGTGTCAAATGGCGCTTTCCCTGTTTCTAACACCAGGGAACTTAACGGTCAAATTAATGAGCAACAGGCACGATATAAAGATCAGACGGAAGCAGATGGTGATGATGAACTCATCACGAATGATGAGGACGAAGATGAAATGATAGTTGCAAGCAGCCATGCCAGCAATGCTGAGGAACAAGAACAGGAAGATTACTTTACGACCTCTCCAGCTTTGCGGCGTGGGCCGCTAGTCCCATCTTCTCTGAGTTCTTCGCACCACCAGAGCCCGACCATTGCATCGCCCAGATCAGGCAACCAACCTCGCCGCCAAGGTCTACACAGTCGTACGCTTTCTACGAATACTATCCTTTACGCGCCACAAGAACCTACACGCCATGGGCTGAGCCCATCTTCGATTTCCGAAGAACCATCGGGCGTTCGTTCCCGGCCACGGACAGGTCGCCTAGCAAAGAAAGTAGAATCCTCTGAACCAAGTGGCGCGCGGTCACCACGGAAGGTCCAAAATGCGCTCCTAGTTCGGCCGAGAGCGATTCCCGCAAGATCAGCACCCAACCGCACTGCCCTTCTTAACACCGACCCTAGAATTCGACGACTCTCTTCTGTTGATATGGATATCAACTCCGATATGGGGCTTGACGGACATAATGAATTTGGTGCCGTACCATCCTCCTTCGCCACGCAAATGGCGATGGCCACCGGCCAGCTGAAAGCCCTAAGCAGAGGCCACCGGGATCGTGAAGATGCGGATAGGATGAGCCGGTTGGTTCTAGCCAGGATGAAAACCCTTGAGGAGGGCTTTGCGGATGTTGTCAAAGAAATGCGGGTCTTAAGAAGCACAGTGCCAACGGCGCAAAATTCGGGCGATGACGGCAGCTGGAGAACTGGCACGAGCAGCGAGCAGCCATCGATAAATAAGAGGAAGCTAGGAAAGTTGCTCAAGAGTGAGAGAAGTCGTCCTGGGAGCGCCAGGGAACAGAAGGTTGGCTTGGGGACAGCCACGCCGAGGAGTCAGAGGTCTAAAGGGAAGGGCAAGGAGATCGCGAGGTCGGAAAGCGATAGTGAGCCGGATAGGGGAGGCTTTAGGCGTAGGGGAAGCTCGTATTAATCGGCTTAGGTATCTATCGAACGTGGTCGGCACGGCAAAAATCAGGCGTTTTGGCGTTTTGGTTGCTTCAAGGCTACGGAGGTTCCACGCGGGTGAGCCTGAGCTTCGGGGTGGTATCATCAAGGGACCTGAGCGCATATATTAGGTACCATATGTGCATGGTGTGGCGTATAATATGGTGTGTTGTAGCTTGTACTATTAGGCGGAACTGGGCTGTGTATAAAAGAGCTGGTCAGAGCTTAGCATTATTCGAACAAATGGGCACAAATACACCGGTCCACACAACTTTTTCTTTATTCTGTCTACGCCTTTTGGTATTCCACACCAGTTCCGTACCTCCCAACTCGTTCGTGTAAAGGAAAGCCGACCATTACCATTCCGTACGTACATAAATACGTCCAATTATGAAGCCGATTGAACCTACTCCTTTATCATAAAACATGTCTAATGTCCAGTTCGTGAAGCATACAACCTCAATCGTTCCAAGTCTTCCATACTTGCTAGCCACTCGGTCTTTCTAGTATATACCCAGTTGACTAACTATATATACCATCATACTCTTTCATTACTCCTACCATGCCGTAGCAAATTAGATCCCGCCCCCGCTCCGGTCGACGCTGACGTAGAAATTGGGGCTATCGGGTGAGTTCTTCTGGGCCTTCTCGTTGCGTATCAGCGCTGAGCGTCTGTACTGGACCGCAGCTATGACGCTGGTCGCTGCAACGGCTGCGAGCGCGAGGCCCGGGTGGCGGGTGCTGTTAACGTTGGAGGTTAGTTTAGTGGGTTCCCAAACGTGGGGTATAGGTATAGGTGTGCAATATAGAACGGGCCAAGAAGGCAAATCGAGGGTATTAGGGATACTTACATGTTGAAGCGTCCCGCGTTGCCCATTCTAGCAGCCCTGCTTGGATCCATGATTGTTTTGGATGTGGGCTTTGTTTGCAACCGGTTTGGAGAGACACTATCCAAACAGTGCCCGATGTTCGGTTATGGTGGATGTGTTGCCTCTTCTTTATGTATACCTAGTTTACAAAGACTAAGGTCGTCTGTCTTGGCTTTCGGAAACTAGACTCTTCTGGAGTGTCTAGGATCAGATAGCTGCGTCAGGAAAGATAAGGTAAGCTTCCTTCCTTTCGTTGTATAGGTTTGTTGGGACGTATCACAGTAGCTGGAATGTGACGAAACCACTTGACAGATCAAACTCGAGAGAGGTAGGGTAGGGGAGATAGGTTTATGTATTCCATGTCTAGAAGCTCTGACCGCTTCACACCTAACGTGTGACCCAACCCGATAAGTCATACCAGGGGTCCACCCATGATACCTAGTCGGTCTAGATTCCCCCAGATTTTGGGTAGAGGTGGGCAGATAACTGATGAGGTCAATGGTGCGATCGAGACGAAAACGAAAACTTCAAGGGAAGCTGGATGCCACAAGCTTGACTTCATTGGGATAAGGGGCACGTGAGCCAATGGGGTAATCACCCAATGGGGGGGAGTCCCGGAAACCTAACAGGCTTCGCATTAGGGCGTTGAGTTGTAGATTATTATCGGATAGGAGTGGCCTAAATCATCGATGCGGGGAAGGCCGCTAGGGGTATTCGTTTAGCAACCACTTGTGCACTTGCTATTTTAATTCTATGTGAGGTACAACTTAAGTACAGTACCTAACATATTTAGGTAAACTATGGTTTATATCTTCATGCAAGATAAGACAATATGCAATTCAAAGGGAACGACTCTCACATCTTCTAGTCTGCTAGTGTAGAAGCCTAGCAGCAAACGCAACATCTAGCCTCTAATGGATTAGGCGCTCTACAGAAGCAGCATCTACGAGAGCACAACGCATTTGCGCTGTCCCATAAGACTCATCAGCAGAAATATTACCAGCCAATAACAAGCACAGCAGAAGTATATTATATCGTGGCTGAAACTGGCCAGTGCCGGCAGCATACATGTTACCTAGGCGTTTTGCCACCCCGTACAAAGGGTACATGAATGACTGTATTAGAGCTACATGTATGTATGCTTGCATATAAGGCTGGCAGCCTTCATGAGGCATCAGTTAAGACAGCAAACGCGACAAATACAGCGTCGCCGTTTTTAAACTTCACTTCTATATCCATCAACTCTTTCTTTATATTCTAAGCCAATTTCTTGCCAATTTCTCGCTGTTTTCCCGCCATTACGCGAAGGATCATCCTCAGCGATTTTACTGAATACAGACCTGCAACTGCCTCTTCAGTTTAGGACTTTTCCTAGCAATTATGAGCTCTCAACCTGTAGCGGAGGCACCGGAGGCAGAGAAAACAGATGGGCAATCACAGCCTCACCCACGACATCGAGCTCCTCGGGTCTCTCTACTTGATGCCGCCATACATCAGTTGCTCAAAGAGAAACCCAGCCGAGCTGATAGTAACTACAACTCTGAGTGGCGAGAGCAACAAGATCTTGCACGGCTCCAACAAGTGGAGTTGCAATGCAAATCCGGGGATACGTTAATAATAGTCAATTTCCCCTCGGGTCATGTGGACTGCAAATGGCGCGAGGTAGGTATATTTCAGAAGCGTTTAAGGTCATTTCATTAGCATGTCTGTCTATATACCTGCCTTCTACTTAGCATGAGTTTATATAAGAGCCATCAGCTTATGGACTAAACACAGAAAGATGGCATACGACGGAAAATCTTCTGGCAGTATAGCTAATTCCAATGCGTTCTAGTGGTCTCCGAAACGATTCTGTGTCCACTCGGAAAAGCTTCTGGGAACCCATTCAAAAGTCTTCACAAATCTATTATCCCCCGAATGGCAAGCGCGGTTTCGGAAGAGGATGAACCTCATATATGCCGGCGAATCCTTCCCGCAGAAGTTCGTTATTGATCTTACGCCTTCGGTTGAAGGAGACGAATTGGCAGCTCAGCTTATGGAGCTGTCTCTCCCCTCTGGTGTGAGAGACTGGTGGACGTCCAAGGAGAGGCTCGGTATATCACCCTACCTCGTCTCGGGACACGATGACCACTGCCCTCATCATAATGAGGTACCCATTGACTGCGAGAAGACTGATACATACGTCGAACATGAGCCGGGACAAGAAGATGCCCTTCCGAAGATTGATCTAGAGGATATTCGAATACCGAGATCTCGAACCATCGAGGAGTATTGTCCTATCCGCCATCGCGCTAATATCATTCGCTTAATTTTGGCCATTGAAGGCCACGATCTCGTCTTGAACTCTGCACCGCGTGTTTATACGCTCGCGAGCGTTGCCAACATCCTAGACTGCACTAATGTCGTTGTAAGTGGAAAAAATATCTAAGGGTTATCTTCCGTGTGGACGTGGCTAACTTGCCTTATCTCAGCGGGACTCGGTGTGTACTTGGCTGATTACAGAGCCTAACACTGAGTTTATCGACATCAACACCGAAGCTGCCTTGAAGATAGCATGGACGTTGCAGCTGGCCAATGTTACTCGAGCTGCGTTCCGCATCCTTGTAGTTGAGAAGGCTCTTGATACCCTAGCTCCTGAAAACCAGGCGAAGAAGTCCGGGCGCACAATATTCGGCCGCCCTCGTGATGCGAATCTCCCTGATGATCTATACACCGCCGTTCAGTATGCAGCCCTGAAGCTTGCCGACCGCGTTCAGCAGACGCTTGCAAGGTTGAGATCAGATCAATTCTACAACCACTTCGAAACTGAAGAATACCAGAAACTCATTCGAGTCGGTGACCTCGCCATTGCCGCTCTTGCCAGTAGCCCACCACCCAGCACTAAGAAGTCAGCCTCGGAAGCGGAGATTGTGCGATATACACGGTTAAACGAACTATTCAATCTCTTCGCGTCTTTGAAGAAGAACCTGGCGGAATTCAAGGATTGGATGGTGCGTGAGGCGCTGAATGCTGTGCCCAATAACGACCAGCAGAGGGACCTCGATCGCGACCGCCGATGCTATGTTTCGAGGACGGACTTGTATCCCATTGGCCTTATTCAAAGCGAGTTTTCCGCTGCTCAACGTCTACTGACCCCTTGCTTCTGGGAGGAGCTAGCCACATCTCCCCTTGCATACCACAAACGAGGCTGCCCCGACGGGTCTATACAGCCGCTTGTGAACAAACTCAACGACATGATAAACGAAACTATCCAATACCTTCAACCCGCTGGAGAAAACAAAATACCCCCCAGAACCCTCCATTTCGACCAGAACGAGTTCCGCCACCAACTCAGCACCACTTTGAGTAGCTTATGGCTGAGCTGGGCGAGACCCGACTTGGAAGTCCCGCTCACCCGGACCGAACACATGGTCCTGGCCTTATCCGACGACGAATTCGAGTACCTCCCTCTCTGGGCCGGCGGCCTCGACGACGGAACTGGCGGCGTCTTCGACACCGTCGTCCCGGACGCGGACTTAGGTCCCATAGGACCGGGCCCGGCTTACCATACGGGCGATACCGTGGCGACGGATACTTCGAGTATCTGCCAATCCGAGAAAACCCCAAGTCAAGCCAGCACAGCTACTTTAACCGCCGGACGCTCGGTAGCGGCTGTGCCGTCGAATACGGAATCTAGTACTACCCACGACGGCGTGTCCGTCGCGAGAAGCCATACTATGTCCTCGTCTTCGGTTGTCATGGTAGATGCGCCGGATGCGCTGGACGACGATGACGACGCGTTTGACTTTGATGATGGCGATGAAATTAGCGACGAGGCCTGGTCTCAGGTCGAAGAACCGTAATGAGATATACCCGGAATGCTTGGTGTTTTTGGGTTATGGATGGCGTTAAACGTGAGACTTGGACAGGGTGACTAAGATATCTATGAATTAGCATAGCGGCTAGCTCAGCTTAATGAAGCATTTCGCTTATGCGGAAGGGTAGGTGGGCTATGGTGGGTAGAGGGGAATAGAGAGTACTTCTACGCTTCTACCAGAAGGCCTACATACATATTCATGATCTACGGCAGCCTTGTCATTTGTCATATGAACAAAAATTCTCGAGTTTAGAAAGACTCGGTAGATACCCACTTAAGGTAGATCTGTCTAATATGCCAGACAATAGATATGTTGGCCTATTGTTACCTTGTACATCTAGGTGGTAGTGATATGGATTTGATTAGATCTCCGTATGCCCTAGAAGTAGTAATGATAAAGCAATAGACACCGAGAATGGAAGGAGGAGAAATAATGGTCTCTGTATCTACTTCAATATCTTATGTAACCCCTTTACCCCTTCTCTATCGACGTGGTTGTTTCCTTGACACCCCATTCAAAGCCTGCAATGAATTTAACCCCTTTACCATGCTACATCACTTACCTAGCACTGCAAAAGCTTAATGAATAGCAATACGAATCACGAATAGAAAGCAAGACGAAGCAACTTAATCTCGGTCAGAGATATCAGGATCTCTATTCCACCTTGGACTATCTGCGTCCACAAGATTTCAAAGCTACCTACCAGGTAGGAAGTAGGCAACTAGCTAGCTAGCTCGCAAGCAACAACCACATGCCACCGATTTAGTGTAGCAGTGTACAGAAAGCAGATGGAGGTATCATCGTGAAAAGCAACTCTGGACAGCCCGCCTGTTGATCATCCCCCCCTTTCCTTTGCTAGACAGCACGCGTTTAAACATCCATGCAAATCTCAGAAAAACTGATTAACTTTCCTCCCGTATCCCTTTTGAACGCCGATTTCCATGCTCGTGAACGTCATGCTCCGCCATACCATATGACTCATGTGACCCTCTCACTCCCTCTTCTTTCGTGATGACTGTCCACTCTATGCGTAATAACGGGGATACAAGCACAATGTCGAAATGATGTATGCACCATGGAAACGCTCCAACGTTGAAGGTGATCCTCGTTAGATCCATTCCATATCACCATCTAGGTCTGCCTCCACTGCCTCCATGCTCTGTTTTCTAGGGCGGCCTCGGGGTCTTGGTTTCGAACTAGATCGTGCTCTCTTCTTTCGTCCGCCATTGGCATTTCCAGCCTTCCTCTTGCGGCCGCGGGAGTCAAGCTCGGCCGCGTCTTCGTCCCCTTCGGCGTCTGGAGATGTTGGTCCTTCCTCCAGATCGAATTCCTCGTCTTCATCTGGGACCTTGACTTCGTTGTCCACGTTTAATAATTCCACAAACGCACGGCACTGTTCCATCATGCGTTCAGGTGTATCTAATCCAGACATAATTCTCGAGATATCGTCCCAAAATTTGTCTCCGGTAACACCTTGAACTTTGATTGGAGCCTTGGTGAGATCCTTCGAGGAGCCCTTGCCTTTATTGCTCTCACGCCGGTTAGAGCTAAGTCCATATAGTCGGCGGAGGTATGTACGGGCTTCCCATAGGGCAAGAAGGATGGTCGAGCCGGCTGCTAGTTGATGGAGTCGTCGACGATCTATAGAAGGCGGCGTAGGGGCCGCAGGTTGTTCCTCGCCAGTAGGCTGCTGGGAGTCAGACACCGGATCCATGCGCACGTGGAAGATTTCGGATTCAATAGTCTGGGCTATGCCAGATCCTGTTCCGGTTACAATCTTCTCCATGGCATTGATGGTGGTTTGCAATTCGCCAATAGTAACGAACTCGAAGAAGGCAATATTTTCGATTACGAAGCGAGAGAATTCGACTTGCGAAGATAAGGCCTGGTCCGTAGGAAGCTTTGCAGGGTCGAAGTCAACTTGGACAACAAGCTTCTCGAGAAATCGAACTCGGTTCTTTGATTTGCTAATCTTCAGCACTTCGATAAGGAGATGAAGCTTTGACGTAAACGGATTTTCGGTCGCGCCTCGTGGATCCTTGACGACATCGCGCTGATACTGGAAAGCTGACTGTACGGCTTTTACGTATTCTCTCTCCAGAACACTCTCGTATTTCTCATGAAGTGCCCTGTGCTCGTGATAGGCAAGTTCTGAAATCTTTGGTACTGGGCATGTCTCAAGTGTGATAAGTGTCACGCCGGTCTCCTTCGGATGTACCAGTCCTTGTCGGTTAATACTTGCCAATACCTCCATAGCTAAAAAGGCGTGGTCATCTTGGGTCGCTAGGGCAATGCGAGTGATGTCTTTGAGGAATCGCTGAGTGGTTGCGCTCGCGACATCATCGAAACTAGTGCCGCCCATAACTTTCAAGTCTTTCTTGACGGATTCCTTTCCAGAAGCTGCCGCTGAGGCCGCCTGTTCGGATCGCTGCTCTTCTACGAAAAGAAATTCCTTGAAAGATCGGAGGATCATTGATTCTAGAACTTGAATTCTCTCGTCGAAGGCCTGTTGAAAGGTTGTATAGACATTGGCTGAAACGTAATTCCTAGGGTTCGATTGACAGACAAGTCCAATGGCATCCAACGCTGGCCGCCTGACATCTGTTGGTTGAGAGGGATTCGCGAAAGGTACGAGAGCATCCACCATGAGTTTCGACACGGAACCCTTCCACTTCGGTAGATTGGCTTCGGACTTGAAGCGTTCTTCGTGGCTGTCCAGGTTGCAATGTTTACCAATCATACCAACGATCAGAGAATATCGGTCGAATTGCCTGATCTTTGTCCTGTCAAGCGGACCTTTCCCACTCATCGATTGGATAGCTTTAAGGCATGATAAAACGAGACGTGCGAGAGGCTCACATGTCTGGAGAAGCTCACTAATGATCCACAGACAGGCCACAACGTCGTCGAGGAGTGCTCTCGTAACTTTAGAGGTGGCAGGCATAAGCACCTTTCGGACATCGGAAAGGAATTTCGAATGCACACTTGAGACCTGCGGCAGCACACGGCGATATATAACAACCACAGCTCTCGAAACAGCCAAGTCTTCGCTCGTGCTGACGCTCGCAATATGGGGCTCTAGTTGCCTTATTTGTTCAAAAGTGAAGAGTTTGGGGTCAGCCTTTGCGAAAATCATGAGCACTTGGAACGCGTCTCTGCTGGAAGGGATTGACGGATCGTCCGAATCAGGATTGCCGATGAGATCAACTAAGTTTGCGACAAGCCTTGTGCAAACTCGGGAATTAGCTTCGGCTAGTTTAGAATCAGGCGAAAGTATTGTCTGGAAGACCTTATCGAGAACAAGCGCAGTATTTCCCTGCCTGACGGTTTGAACCATGAGAGCGACGTGGTCCGTGAGAGATTGTTTGAAGGTCACCGAATCGTCCTCCTTGTAAAAAGGGGAAATCCAGACTTCTTCTATCATCTGTCTCGCGAGCTCTCGTACACCTTCGTCTGGATCCTGTGTACGGTGAAGCAGTCCGTTTGCAATGGTGCTTCGAACTGCTTTGCTGTCATTACCTAGGTAAATATCTTTGGCTAATTTCATTGCTCTTTTCCGTACACCTATTCCAGAATCGATAAATCTCTGGATAACTGTAGGTGTCATCTTCTCCTCTAGCCTGGGGCGCATGCTCATACACTTTCCGATGAGGCCCAGGGCCGAATCACGTACTTGAGGCGAAGGATCGTTGGAGCACTGGAGAATGAGCTGAATGAAAACGCTATCGCCGTCAAGAATGGTTGGATCCGTGTCAAGTACGAGATTAATGCTCTTCAGACTGCGACTACGCACAGTTGCTTGATCCGTCGTCATGGATCCCATGAGGATGTTCAGTATGTTTTTGAACGACGCACAGAAACTTGACCGGAGCAAGATGATTGAGTGAGAGAGCTTCGCGTGGTTAGGGATCACCGACTTGAAGTTGTATTCTCGGGAGAGCCATTTCGGGTCCTCAATCATGTTGCGAAGACGAAACGCGATCCTCCCAAACTCCGAATCTCGTTCCTCCGAATCCTCAGCTCCAACAGAATCATAACCGAGGGTGACTTGTGATCCCCAATCTGTTATAAGGTATGATATGGCGCCTTTAAGATAGGGGTCGTCACCCAAGCGATCCTGCAGATATTCTAGAACGACGCGATATGGCCCGAGCCAGCTGACCGTTTTTTCCATCGACATGTTGCCCTCGAGAACATTCAGGGTTAGATCAGCTAACCATAGACCGAGTTCATCCGAGTCAGTTCCCTCGAAATTAGTGGCAGTCTTACGGACGTGCGATCGTAGTCTTGAAATAGCCGCAGCCATAAGACCAAGAAGTTCCAGGGCCATATTTCTTGCTGGGGCCGCATTCTTGTCGCCATCCACCTGCTGGAACATGATATACATCGTAAGCCGAAGTAGAAGCTCTGCCGCGGGCCAGTCTGGGGAATCTAAGCAAGTGGTAAAATCTTCGATAAACAAGTCCAGTAAGTTTCGGTACGGTGTATCCCCAGACTTGGTGGACTTTAATGCTCGCTTCACTATGAAGTTCACAACGTAGGTAGCATTGCGATAAGCACCATCAGCAAGCGATTTCGCAAGAGCCTGTAGCTCTTGAATGGCTGTTGAGTGTTGAACCGCAGCATATTCCTCCGTCTTGATTGCATAGGTAACCTCCAATTTCCCATTGGTAGAAGAGGGATCATCGCCGTCGTCCTCTCCCGCTATATTCTGCATCATTTGACCGCGAAGCTTTTCCTTCCTGTCGTCCACTTTTCCAGCGCTTGCTTGGATCAGTCGCATGATCAGTGCTGATACGGGCTGTATACTTTTGCCCTCGGAAAGCTTGAACTGCCTCGCACTCTGCTTGCCGATGGGCAATTTCTCTAGAGATGTCAGGATCTCATTGAAGATACCTTCTCTCTGGGCGGGATTCATCAAGAATATCTGTGATAATACATTCATGGCAACTAGGCGAAGCGCATCAAACTTTTGTACGCCTACGACCGAATCTTTCTCTGTATGTGCGTTCTCAACGAAGATAAGTCGCGACGCTATAAACTCCAGCGTATTTACGACGGTTTCGGAGAGGTCAATACCGACTATCAAATCTGACATGAGGGAGAAGACTTTCTGGCAGGTGGTGAAGAGAGTACCAATGGCCTTCTTGTGCATCGTAAGAAGGCGAAATAGGTTGCTACTAGGACCGGTACTCCGCAACTCAGCCGTAGGGATGATAATGTCTCCTATGACATTCCTGAAGAGGTTCAATGCTTGCTGAATGAGGTCTTCGGAGTACAACTGCTTATCCTCTCGACCGCCGCACATAATGCGGAGTGATGTGCGGGCAGCTTTGAGACCCATCTCGATGTCATGAAGCTGCTGGACCCAGAACCCAACCTCGGTTTCGCCCCACGTCTCATCCAGTTTGAAATCGAGAGTATCGGCGAGCTTCAAAGAGCCCTCACTCAAACTTTGGATTCGGAGCAGATCGTCCAGAGGCGCTTGGCGGAAACATCCAAGGCTAATGGCCCTAGTTATTTGCCTTTGAGCTTTATCATGTGCAGCTATAGTCATAGTAGGCTCTTGCTCATTCGTCAGCGTGACCAGATGTGATGCTCCGCTATGCTCCTCTGATAGGCGGTCTTCGGCGGAAAATATCTCCTGGAAACATCTGCGCAGGTCCCCGAAAGCGGCATTGGCGAGCTCGCGCTGGTTGAGCTCTCCGCCAAGAGAATCTTCAAGCTCATCATGGAGAGCACGTTTCCTCTTCGTAGATAAGTGCGTAGGAGTATCAGGTGAATCAGGGACTACGGCAAACTCCTCTCTGTTAAAGCTCGCCGCCGGCAGTTCAATCCTAATGCTGCTCTGTTTAGACGGGGTCCCTGATGATCTCGATTGGATTTGGCTCGCTGCATGAGGTGGATGTCCAGAAGCTTCTGATATCTCTTTCTTTGCCACAACGGCTTGGTTTGGCTCCGGTGTTTCGGGTTCTACCTTAGCCACTACTGATGGAGGAGGCACCTGTGAGACTTGTGAGACGGGCAGAACGGGTACCTTTGGTGTTACCATCAGGTCCGCAAGCGAGACTGTCTGAGATTGAACCTGTGTTGCGGGAGATGGGGATGTAGCTGGAGCGGAAGCCACTGTCGACGTGTACATAGATGCAGCGGCGTCTAGTTCTTTTCGGGTAGGTAAATGGATCTCGATCCGAGCCTTGTTATGGGCAACAGCTTGCACATTTGATGTAGCAGGATTGTGCTTAACAATCTTAGGCGGCTCCTGTCTCCGTGCCTTGGGCGATAACTTCTTCATGTTTCGGGGCGACATACCGTGGCCGTTCGGAGTCGAAGCATTTGAAATCTCAGGGGTAGAATAACGGAATGATATAGCTGTATTATCATAGACCATCCTCGCGAAAGGTGATATTCCATCGGCAAGGCTGTCGGATGACTTGTTGGCTAGTGAAGCAGTCTTTGGCGCGGTCTTAAATTGGCTATCATGATTGCTGTCAGTATCTAGCTGCACGTAGCCGGAGATTCATTGCCAACTAATAGCAACGGTGATACTCACAATTGTGTGATTTTGTCAGCTTTAAGGAGATGCTGTACAAACTCGAGGCTTCCCTCCACGCGCTTCGAGTGGGTAGGATTCTCGGCTTCCTTGTTCAAAGCATCGTAATCTTCTCTAGAGACGAGGTCGGCGAGGGATGGCGCAAGAGGTCCCGAGCCTATTGTGGGATTGCTGATGATGTCTTTTTTGATTTTTAAGTTCCCGTTAGGTTCAGGTCACGCGGGAAGGGGAACGACGTTCAAGCGCAAAGTGAAGGAGCGGCGGGGAGAGAGGTGCGAGAGGTGCGGCTGGTGCGACTGGCGTGACTAGAGTTTCGACTTACCAGGTTCGAAAGGAAAGACCGATGTGAAGGGCGTATACGGAAGGGCTTCGGTTAATGTGAAGGGTCTTGAATTATCCTGTTGTTGGTATACGCCAGGACTAGGTTGAGGATAGGCATGCTGATCATAATGGGGCAGGATGCCATTTTGACTGGGCTGCGGGCTTGCCATAGCAACTCAAACAATACCCTACTCTTACTATACACAGAGACCGAACTATTTGCTTTCGCGGTTGTGCTGAAGAGGTAGATATGCTACCTCTCATTGCAGTTTACCTTCTCCGTGAAGAATGAAGCGGGAGCGTGAATCGTGCCATACGTAGTGCTATTAGAAGGACTCTATCGAAATATTGAAGGTTGACGCAGCAGCGAAAAGAACTATAGGTAAAGATACAAAGTGGTTACGTGAAGGAGTCGTGAGAATTACAGGTTCAGAACATCGAACTTCGAATAGCTTGACAGCCTGACAGCCTTGCGCAACTCGGGAACATTTAGGTAATTTGATTGATCAATAAAAGAGTGGGCTGCGACTTGCCCGAAACCGTCATCTCGCGTTGCCTTGCCATGCCCTGCATTCCACGCGGGTAACCCGCCTGACCCCAGCTTCTGTGAAGTACTTAAGTACATCCTCACTCAAGGACTGCCTGCATTAGATAAGCTTATCGATAGCACAAGTTAAGATTGATTTCTTGGCATATCGCTACCGTTGAATCTTGAGCTGCTCTTCTCTTTTTACTTATCGAAAAATCTCGTCCAGAATACCTACATAGCAGACTCCCTCATCCAAACCGACAATGGCAGCTATCGGCTCCTTGATCTTTTGTACGGACTGCGGGAATCTGCTCCCAGTGTCCAAAGGCAATGTCAAGAACATTCTCCTTTGCGAATGTTGCGGTACTGAAAACAGAGGTGAGTTTCAGCAACACTCACCATAGCTTTTTCTCTATGCCAAGCGATAACATTCTCTGACATGACAAACCAACAGACACTGCATCAAAGACTATAGTCACTGAGAGCAAACCCTCGGATTTCCCTTCCTTGCTTCGACAAAAACTCTCAATCGTACAGTCAGTTAAGCGACACGATGTTCAGACAGAAGCTACCATCAATGAAACCTGCGAGAAGTGCGGTCGCACCGAAGTCAGATACAGGGCAGTGCAACTACGCAGCGCTGATGAAGGAAGCACCATTATCTTCACATGCGACTGTGGTCATAAGTAAGCCGTCACCCACTCTCGTCATAAAATGGAAACACAGCTAATTCAGATTTCTTGAAATAGGTGGAACACCAACAACTGAGATTTGCCTAATAGAGACTATCCTGTAGACTTCTCAAGCAGTGGTGATGAATCTGAGAGCAAGTCGTGTGTAATGAACCCATGCAAACCCTTTTTGGTATCCTCCAGCCAACCCCCATGTAACGCCAGTCTAGAACCCAATCTATGCTGCAACTTTTGGCGCCTCGGGAATGAGCGCATACTCTGCCTGGTTTGATTGTTCAAAATCGGCCATATCCAATGCAACAATGACGCTCTCGCGCACGACCTTCTCCTCATCATGGAGGAAACGCTTCAGGATCTCCTCGACTCCTTCCTCCTCACCGAGACTTCCAAGTGCCTCAGCCGCTTCATGCCGGACCATGCTAGCTTCCTGGAGGTTGCTCAATGCGGAAGTGAGAGCTGGAATCGAGGCCGGATGCGACAGCTGGCCAAAGACAAAAGCAATCTCGTGGCGGAAGAGAGCTGATGAATCTGCGAAACCCTTAGCTAGGGCATGGACGGCCGGAACTGCAGTTGGAAGGTCAGGTGGCGATGCGAGATCGCGGAGTGCGAACATGGCGCGGTATCTGAGGAAAAGGGGCAAGTTTGTATCCATTAAGGTCTTCTCTAACTGTTCGACTGTCTGTTCGGAGTCGGGCATCGGAGGGGCCGGATCGACCGAAGCGAAATCGCTGTTTTCTCGTAGTTAGGACGTAGAAATCTTACGCATACGGGATACATGTAGCGTATGGGATATCGCTGGTAAATGATATGTACCTTTGATGTAGCTTCTCTGCCTTTCGTTGTTCCGAGTTCTCCCATTCGATCCGGTCAATAGCAATTTCACAGGTCTCCTTAATCACAACGTCTTCTCCCTCGCGATCTCGGAACTTGCGCAGAATCTCCAAATTCCCAGCATCGCCTAGAGCACCCAAAGCCTCTGCCGCTTCGTGTCGGCACATAGGATCTTCTCGGAGATCTGCCAGGACTTTTTGGAGGTGGGGGACGGCAGCAAGATTAGCCGACTGGCCGAGACAGTAAGCCAATTCATGCTTGAGCAGCGCGGACGGAGATGCGAATGCAGCTGCAATGGCGTCTATAGCCGCAAGAGCTCGGTTGCCCGTCTCGTGTCGTGCTAGATGCTTAAGGGAAAAGAGTGCGCGGAATCGGACGGGTAGTGGGGTAGCTTCGGAGCAGAGAGACTCGCGAAGGCTCGCGATGGTCGCTGAGTTGTCTGTATCGGACGCCATGACGGGTAGAATAGGCAGGTGTCAAGAGTAAACCGATCCCTTACAGCCCGCAAAGGTTCAAGCAGAGGAGAAAGTAGCGAAATAGTAAAAAGAACGTCGGCTTAGAAGATCAAATCCTGATAGAGAAATTTTGGGCGACAACTTCCCTGGTAGTTTGTTATCGAGTAGTGTTGTACGATAACGCAGGCAACCCCTCCATCAGTTAAAATTCTCCATATCGGATGGCCCCATTCGTACTAGGTAATTACCTCTTTGCTACATTGTGGGTCAAGTAGGTTGCGATTGCAATATATTGCCAAAATTCCAAATTTTGGGCAGTCACATCAGCACACACGGTTTCCTGGTGTAATGGCTAGCACTGCGGATTCTGATTCCGCCAATCTGGGTTCGATTCCCAGGGAGACCTTCTCTTTTGATGTTCTGCCCAATTTTCTTTTTAATTCGTCCCACGCCGATGGATAACACCCAAATTCTTTGTAAAAAGTGAAAAATATGACGCATATATACCAGTCTATGATACCTATGTACGCTTGCTATATCTAACAAATAACTACGGAAGTATACGTCGTAGCTTCCGCAAATAGGTATACATCCAAGGCAGGACCCGCAAAAGTTTGCGTTTGCATTCGCATTTGCATTTGCATTTACCTTCAAATGCACTAAAAAGAAAAGCCTCCTTCTCAGGCGAGTTCCGCAACTTATCGTACGGTGATGCATTCGATTCTCATATGAGGCAACGTGACTCCTTTTCAGCACTCAAGACATTTCATACTCAGTCGAGCGTTGAATGACGGCCCGTTGTAACTTCATGCCCCTGATTCTCTCGCGGTTAACGAGTACAGGCAGGATGGCTTTGCATTCTGCGAGTGTGAGCAACAAACTTATTTGTGCGTGGCGCCACTTCATCCAGATACGGTAGTTGACAAATCCGAGTACTGACTGCTCAATTAGTTGCACCAGCGGGTAAAGAGGCCCACGGGCAGGCAGAACAGTTCGTTAGGGGCGTATTGACTCGCTCTGATCTTGACCCGACTTCGCCTATCCGCCAGTTCCATAAATGGTTCGCAGCTGCACAACGGTCAGGTCTCGTGGCACATCCCGAGACATGTTGCCTGTCTACTGCATCGTTACCCTCTGGTCGCGTATCCTCCCGCATGGTTTATCTGAAGGAGCTAGATGATCTAGGTTTTGTGATTTATAGCAACTTTGGGACGAGTAAGAAGGCCAGGGACCTCGCCACAAATCCATGGGCTAGCCTTACCTTCTGGTGGGAAAATCTCGAACGGCAGGTAAGAGTAGAGGGTCGGGCAAGCAGGCTCAGCCGTGAAGAAAGCCAGGCGTATTTCGACACCAGAGTTCGCGGTAGCAGGATTGGTGCATGGTCAAGCCGCCAGAGCCAGATCTTGGAGCCAGTTGGAGGAGGGGCCGGTGAGGAGGAAGATGATGGACGAAAGGTGCTTGAAGAGTGGGTTAAAGAGACTGAGAAGCGATTCGAAGGAGAAGAGCATATCCCAGTCCCCGAGTTTTGGGGAGGCTTGAGAATAATCCCCGAATCGGTCGAATTTTGGCAAGGGCGGCAGAATCGACTGCATGATCGTTTTGTTTACGAAAAGAAACCATCCGCAGAAGGCGGCTTAGAGGAATGGACGCTCGATAGACTTAGCCCGTAGATGTTACTGGTCCGTCTCAAGCGCATTTGACATGTTTTCAAGAACAGGTGTAGATGGCGCCCGGAATGCAAAGTACCTGAAGGCACTAAATTTGACAGTTAGGACGTTTATACCGTTGCGTTAACTTGCTTCCGTTTTATTAGGCCGCTGCTCGATACTTCGTCGACAAGGCTTCTCAACTCTTGCCTACAGCTTACCAGAAGTGCAGCCGTATCTTAAATCTTCGATATCCGAAACAAGGAACTCATAGTTAAGACTTCGTCAATGAAAGCCGATATGACTTGTTGAGATGGTCAGCCTGAGTTCCGATTACCTTTACGTAGATCTTTTCATGTTCCCAAAAGTTCCAGGCTTGCATTGATGCTCGCCCCCCAGCACAGCATCAGTTTCTCCTAACGCGATCTTTCATCGTCGATCTAATTAGATCTAGGTAGATTATACATGCATGATCGGGATGCGAGATATTCCATCGAAAATTTATTGATTGGGTTGCAGTTTTCGGTTGGTACCCTCCCAGTCTCTGATGGATTTGGAGTGCATTTAAAAGTCACGCCTTGTCATAATCCCAATCATCCTTTTGACTTTCGACCACTTCACTGCCTTCAAGGATGCGCCTTGTGCGATTTGACTAATAAAATAAGCCATAGTGGATTGTTGGCCAAGGATGTCAAGTAGGTACATTTGCATGGCAGCCTAGGCTGCCTACATGTAGGTACATGTAGGTATTAACTCAGAGCAATTTCTCATATCACAACCCCTTTACAAGAGGTACCAGGAATGTTACGCGCGCGCGTCTGCATGCGCATGCGTTCCTAATCTAGGGGTCCATATGCTTTACTCAAAAACGTCATAGTATCGTCAGCTAACCTGTGAGTAACTTGGCCAGGCCGTTCGTCGAATATTTTAGGCTTTCCGTAGATACATCGTCCAGGAGACGTGCTTAATCTGGGGTGCTGGTTGCTAACAACGACCAGGCAGATCTCAGGCATGCGTCATTATACTACATCCTAGTTCTCATTCAATCGCTGATCACTTGCTGCTAAGTTCCTAATACGTTCGAAAGTGGCTTGCTTAAGGCTTATGCAGTGATTACGTATTAGCAGATACTCCTACATCATATACAGGCAGGTGGCTTTTCCCGCAAATTGAAGGAGACTCTCAATATCATCGCTGAGGAGAACACGTTGTAACAACTCGCCATACACCGCTGTCGTCGATTATCAATTCTCCGAATTTACAACCTAGTTTGACTACCAGATTTTCTACAGATCTCCGATTCACGTCGATGTTGTCTTCACACCGCCCCTACCAAAGCCGAGTGACCTCGCCGTCGCAGCATACTGGCGGCATCCGAGAAGATTCGATGGGCCCAGGGCTTCGATATCTTGGCCTTCGTAGCAGTGCCATGGTTGTGCCTTACAGAGTCGTGCATTTCAAAGGGTTGATTGAGTAGAGGAAATATAGCCCGGATTTGCTCTGAGACTTGCAGGTAGAGCACAGCTAATCTATAGGCTAGTCGCAATCTGTAGTCACGTTCCAATGTCGTAGCAAATCAGGCGGCCCTCAATCCCGTACGTCTTTATTGGCTTCTTTTACTATCAGGTATGTGAATAGTATTGATGTATATAGGTAGATACCTCTAACAGCTTCTCAGTCGCCTCTACGCCATGTGACAGTCGTCTACTTCAAGCATATCAAGGCGGGGATCGAATTGCTGGTGCAAAATCATTACACACCACCCCTTAGGGAAATGAGGCTGGTATTATATGCGACAGATCGTTCTGATCGAGTAGCTGTCGGTGTTTATAAAGAGAAGTCGTCCCCGGAGCTTTGCCAGGACAACTAGACCACATGTCTGTAACCTCCTCTTCTAATATCACATCCGTACTTATGTGATGACACCTTTTTGAACTCGACTCGACAGTAAACTTCAAATCAGAGGACTGGCGTGATTCTATCAAGTCCTTCAGCAAATTTTCTATATCCTGTAACCTCGAGTTTAACATCATATTCCGAACTAAAGATTGAGATAGGTTAAACCTCAGGGCAGCGCGTCTTCCTGAATAGCCAGCTCAGGTTTCTGCTGAGGGTGCTTAATCGCCCACCAGCCTCTAGGAGGTTGTCTTGAAATAATTAATATGGGATCATTAGACAAGAAGAATCTCACCAGGATTCGGGATAACCAGCGAAGATCCCGGGCCCGACACAGAGAATATGTCGCCGGTATGTGGCAAAACATGTTGTTTAATGGCTTCCAGCCCCTATTCCCCGAGCCCCAGCCCTTTTGTGGCCTCTGCAATACTAGGGCAAACCCCCTTTACTCACCTTCCGACTTCGGGTGAGATGAGGTGACGTTCGGAAAGCATACCAACTTTCAGGGCAGGAGGCTTTGCTCTACTAACGGACAGTTTTTCAACGCACGCAGAGCTTGAGACGCGATTAAAACAATTCGAGCGCCAGGGTGCTGAAATTACCCACGCAATCCAGCAAGTTGCTCGGAGAGTTGCAGACGATAACAAGAAGATGCGGGCACTTCTCAACAGCTTGGGATATAACAACGAGAGGATTAGCAGCTTCCTTCAAACCGGCAACTTCAATCCCCCTGAAGCTACAAGCTCAAATTCCTCACAAGAACAAGGGGATAGGATCCGGACTTTGGAGCTTCTTCTGGTGTCTCATTACCCAGAGGAGCCTGATTCCAAGTCTGATAAATCCTCATCCAAGCCGAACTCTACCATGCGCAACAGCGTTGAGAACAATGTAAGTTCCTTGGCATATGGCCAAGCAGAAACGGGGACGCTTGATACCAGCTCTCATGATTGCATTCAATTACATGGAGCGCAATTATCGGACGCTAATATGCTCGAGTTTGAACCACAAAGCCACTCGCAGTACTCGACATCTAGCATGTCTGCTAGTAATATTCTGAACGGCCAACTACAACATTCGCTAGGACTGATTGAAGAAACTTCCAACATTGGACTCGATCAAGCGATTCAGTATGGTACAGATTTGATTTGCCAGGATATCATGTATGGCGAACAGGAGATAAATACCTATAGGTCAACGTTTTGGAGAAGGATTTTTAGCCTGTTCGCCTTCAGCCTCTAGGGGACCTAGCTGTACTCTATCAGTTGGGAACATGACGGTGGACCCTCTGTATCAATACCACGGATATTCTCATCACGCCTCTTCTGGGCAAAGCGTGAACAATACGAATAACACTGTGAGTCGTCTACCTGGCATGGATGTACACTATTACTCACCCTTGTAGGAGTATCTCGCCTTTTTTTGATCGTAACTAGCGATGGGAAGGCCAATGTAAGTGGCCTTTTTATAGATTCTAGAGAAATGGGCTAAATTCCTAGACATGGGGTCCTCTAATTGCGGATTGCTCCTATACCTTCGCAGCCGCATTCCAGCGCTGCTTGACACTACCGACCGCATTGAGCATTCAATTTCTTGAGAAAACGAAGTGTCTTTGTTTGGTTGTTAGTTGGACAATTGGCTGCAAGCGATGACAATGCGAAATCAAACAGACGTGTTGACCCGAGTCGCTGCTTTCAGCATGGAGTGGTGAGGAAAAAAAACACCATACAAAGCTAGACGTCAACTCTTTGTTCGAGTTCCTATTATTTACGCGATGGGTAATATAATCGATTCAGCCTTAGTATATCCTGATACATGGGAAGACCCTATTGCTCTTCTTGATTATTTGTGAACGAGTACTGTCTATTACTTCTCGGCTGGTTTATACATCGGCCGTAAGCTCTCGACTTGCAAAGCAATAACTTCAAACAGCAGAAACACTAGACTTTCTTGTCGTCAATATAAGATCTGTGGTGCACAATTGAGCCGCGCGTACACCATAGCGGCTTCTGCCGTTGCGCATTAAGTTACCTTATTGTAACCATCCAGGGGTGGACACGGCCACGACGTGGTGCTCGTTCTTAGTCCGAACTGGAGCTCAAGAAGATAACAATCTTAACAAATATCTGAAGGCGACTTACATTCTCCCGCTGGTGCGTGCTTCCGGGATATACCTTCGTCACCACTTGTAATATTGAACCCTCCTGGCCACATTAACGGAGAAGACCGTTGCATCTAGGGCAAACGCGCTCAGGTTCAATAGCGGTAGTGTAAAGAGATCCAATCGCTTAGAACAGGCTAAGAATTCAACACAATCTGCGAACGCACGCCTTCACGCAAACGGAATGTCGTTGCCTGGCGGGAACCGTTATATAGGGGGGGGCAGTGGTAGAACCAGTGGGACACTCCGCAATGAAGATTGGGAAAAGGACTTCACTGACATGTTGACCACAGACTGGGCAGCTCCAACACCTTCTCGTACACCTGCATCTATTCCGGACCCCTTTTATAATGAGTACAGCAGCGGCAGCAACACTGGGGACTCGGATGATACTTCAATCACCGACTATGAGGACGATTGGGGCAACATTGAATATCCTCTGGCTGCTACTGGTAGAGCAGGACCAGCGGGTGGACAAAGCGGCGGAGGGGTAAAGGTCGGAGATTGGTATGGTCCAAATAATAACAGGCTCTGCGTTAACCAACGGTTCCGAAATATTGTCATGGAATGTGAAGAGCACTTCCGCGCAAACCCAGGGTACCATGGAACGAAAGAGGAGACAGCGAGACTACACGACTACCTCAAGCGGGCTCTCGAGGCGATAAACCTTGGGGATAAGCTCTCGACTCTAGTGACAACCAACTCTATTCATAGCCCCGTCGCCAGTACAATGCTCATCTCCCCCCAATGGGTTAAACCTACACATAGCGAAGCCGACTACAAGGTTAACGATAACGAAGGCTGGGAGGATATTAAAGCCAAGTTAAAGAGAAATCGCAGGCAACCAACAGCCTTTGGGGCACTTCGAGGTGGCGCCTCTCCAATAGACGTGCCTGGCCGGGAAAGGCGGGAATGGATCGCCAAGGAAAAAAAGAAAGTCGGCATCGAGTTTACGCCGTATAGAAGAGAATGGGATCAACTTGAGCAAGATGCTAAGATGCCGCAAAGAGCGCTCCCCAATAGCATCAAAGACCTTGAGAGAAAAGCACCCTTAATGTATCCGAGTAATGACATGGATTTAAAGATACGCCAGCAATATTCCGAGGATTTCAACGGCGTGCTCAGTGAATTGAGAGGGTTTTACGAAAAGGTCAAAGAGGCGAACACATCTACACAGTTCAAAAGCCGGATAGAGGCCGTTCAGACGGCCCTCGAAAGGGCATATTTAAGTATTCAAAAATTTCTATTATTGTATATCAGTAATAAAGGAAAGGACAAAAGCCGGTTTCTATTCGATGATAGGAATCAAGGAGATGCGCTATTCCGGGAGGTACTGGTCCATGCCTTCACCTTCAGAGCGCTCAGCATCATTCGAATCGCCATCGTGAATCTCCAATTCGAGTACAACTTTTCAGGGACAAATATTGGCGACTTGTTACAAGCGGAACTGACCTACTTACAAGCGCTCAAGCTTCACGAAGACGTGTGGCGGGAGTATGACACTTTCCGCCAGCTTTTCTGGTTGGACAGTGCCGAAGCAGTGGCGGAATCAAATGCTCGGATCAAGCTGCGGAAGAGTTTAGATAAGGAATGGGACAGGCGGATTGAACGCATTATAGAGGCATTTGGAATGTATCCTCCCAAGCCAACCCATCAGCCACGTAAAGGCAAAACCGGGACCGAGGAAAATCCAATTAACATCGATACTGGTAAACCAAAGAAAGAAAGGGCCGGGAGCCGTGAAGATCCATATAAAATCGATGATGAACCAGAGAAAGAAAAGCAGGCCGGGGGTGGCCAGGATGCCAAAGATGAGATTACAAATCTAGCCCAAAAGGTCACCCTCGATCGTCTCCTAAGGGTGCGCCGGGCATACGCAGAGCATCTAGAAAGGGTTAGGAGGGAGAGGGACGAACTTGATCCAAGGGACCCGGGCGACTCTCAGGCCATTCTTATGCATGACAGGGACATCGGGGCCACGCAACAACACCTTTGGCAACTAGATGTGGATATTGAGAATACCAAGGGCTACAAATGGATGCAAGACGGGAACGTGGGCTCGGGCGCGGACCAAAGATACAGGTTACCGTCTGCCCACGAGTACTGGAAAGACGCCACGAGGATTGAAGCGCCTAAGGACCTTCCCACCAGTATTACGACTTACGCGCCCGGTAACCTGCCCGGCGATCATCCGCTACCTGGTCTTCCCAGAGTACTCATAGGCGCTGCACCCGGCTTTGGCGACGAACCATTTGAAACTGATACCGGGGGCATCGACATGTTTCATGGCTTCTCCCACAAGAAGGACGCCACAGGGCCTGGGCACACACAACCTCACCAACAGACACAACCTCACCAACAGACACAACCTCACCAACAGACACAACCTCACCAACAGACACAACCTCACCAACAGACACAACCTGAAGAGAAGACAGAGGATCAAGATACTAGGAGAGATATCCTAAGCAAGAGTCCCAGAGAGTGGAACCGGAGTGACTGGGAACAGTTTGAGAAAGAGTTTGGAGGTACTCTCGATGCTTACGAACGCGCAATGCGCGAACGCAGTCAGTCTGTTCCGGATCAAGTTCGGAAGTCTTTCAAGACCTGGCAAGACAAAAAGCTGGGCAAAGGTACATACAGGACTTCCCCCATCACCCCCTCTGCTCCTAGTCCAACTGCTAACGTATCAGATGTAGAGCGGCCAAAGCCCGGCACGGGTCTATCCGAGAAAAATCGACAGTCCCAACCCGATCCTTCAGCCCCGCAACCGGCCCCGTCGCCTGGGCCGGTGGACAAACATAATGGTACACATCTCCCCTCTGCTTCCCTCGCTTCTTCTAGGAACATATTTGCACCACCTGAGTCACATGCAACAGGCGCGTCAACGCCGACACCTCAGACACCTAAGATACCCCAGACACCTAAGACATCTAGAAGTGGGCTAATTCCGCCAACTCCACCAGGGCCCGAGAAACGGCCGAGGGCAGTCCTTGACCCCTTAGGCGACGAAGAAGAGAACAAACGGCCAATTAAGAAACCAGCATTGAAGCAGTCGTTGCTGAGGCTGCCCGGGACGCCGTCACAGCGGGGCTCGCCAATGAAGCCGCTGAAAAGGCGTATAAGACTGCCGGGTACAGCACCGCCACCCGCGCCGAAAACAGCGGCACCTCAAGGTCAAGAAACGAAGCCACAACCGTCGACAACGATACCTAAAACGCGGGGGCCGGAGCCACCGAAGCCGCCGAAATCGAAGCCACCGCAGCCGCCGCAGCCGCCGAAGCCGCCGAAGCCGGAGGACAAACCGAGTGGTAAGGAAGAAGTAGCCGCCGACCTGGAGCCGCTCCCCAAATATGACGGTTGGCCCGACCTACGGTACCTATACCAGTCGTGGTTCATGGCGTACCTAGCCGAGCAGACGATAGGCCAGCAGCCTGCCTTGGGCAACATCTACGCCGCAGACCTCTCCCGCGGCAAGGTCGGATATCCCGTGCCCGTCTGGCGGGATTCATACGCGGCTTTGTGATGTGTGCTATGATGGCGTGTCGTAGGTGGTGATGGATTCGTATAGTATAGGTGCTCATTGGAATTGAGGGTTAGGTACCTAAGATATTCCAGGGGAGAGGAAAAGGGGGTAGGGTTGGAATCACTGTAAGACCTATTCACTTGAGTACCTAACCTAATTAGGAAGAGAGAATCTCCGCTTGGGAAGACTGGAAGGAGAAACGTATGATAAACGAAAACTGGGCGAGTTGTTTAAATGTCGTTGGAAAAGAGGAGTTGTTTTGGCATGATTGTGTTTCTTAGCATATTTCAAGTTGATGGATAGTGGATGCAGGAGAGTGCAGAAGGCGCTTACATCTACTCAGTACATACTTCTTTTTAGTTTTATTTGTTTTTTTGTTGATGAATACAAACTCGGGCATTTCTATTCACTCCCCTTGGGTTCATCTTCCCTCACTCACCGCAGTGAAGTGTAACGGGAAGGGGTAAAAGAATAACTTTCGATTTACTATGACATGTCATCGCATCATCATGTCGAAGAAGACCAAAGCATGCCTAGGCAATGATGCATGAATCCGAACAAAAGCCATATCTCTTCTTGCCCCGCTCCGGAACTCCGTCAGGTATCGTACCATCGAGGGCAGCAAAATGTTGATGGCCGCCTGAACTTAATTTTATACAATGCCGCCCTTATGCTAGAAACTCACTCCTTACAGGCTTTACAAGAAGTAATCTGCTACTGGCTTCTTAGCAGGCATACCCCTAGAGTCCTGTGGCGCAGCCTGGAACACGCGATACCTCCTCGCCGGGCCGCTCTTGAGCCTCTTCTCGCTCTCCATCATGACGCCCTCAACCCCGCCGCCATCGCTCCGGCCCACATCGCCGTTGCTGCGCGCGAAGAAACTTTCTCCGGTCGGGTCTTCTGACAGCTCGAGAACAGCTGCCACGTTACCGCATCGGTAGCAGTAGTTGGGCGCCGACCAAACCGTGACAATACTAGCGTCAAACATCTCCTTGAATCCTTCCATGACGAGTTGGTGGGCGCGCGCTATGAGCGAAAGGTCGTTCTTGTGGTTGAAGACCTTGACAATGTCCGCGCCGAAGAGGAAACCGGCACCCCGCGGTGACAGACCCCATCCGTCAATCTCGTCTGGGTCGGACCATAGGAGATCGCACATGGCGCCTTCGTGGGGCACCTCTTGCTTGCGGTCCAAGAGGCGGATCTTATCCACCGTGTCAATGAGGGGCGATAGACCGCCGTGTACACACAAGACTGCTCCCGTCGGATTTCCGATCGTACCCCCACTGGCTCCCGACGCGCCCGACCCCGGAGGACCTGTTTTCGGTTGAGTGCCGTTAGGACTCTTCCTCTCGCGTTCCGTCGACTGATCGCTGTTTCGCCTCATAAATCGGCTCATGATATCTCCGTCCGCATTACAGACCTCGATCTCGATATCTTGCTCAGTGTACTCCTCACTCGGAGTCATATCGTTGGGTGGTGAGAGGGTATTCGACGCATTGAGGACGATGGCTCCGAGGGCAAGGTAATCGAATACATCGCAGCAGTATCGCCATACATTTGCACTACCGTACTTTCGTAAACATTCATCGTAGAAGCCATATACTGTGGTTATCTGACGCGATTCGTGATTACCTCTGATAAGGGTCATACGATCGGGATATCGGACTTTGAGGCAGAGGAGTAGAAGGAATGATTCCAACGAGTAAAAGCCACGGTCGACGAAGTCGCCTACATGAATAGGGTTGATTAGCGATGCCCCTTGGTAGCAAATGAGTAATGCGCTTGGGATGCGTACCCATGAAAAGGTAGTTTGTGTCCGGCGGATCGCCCCCAACCCGAAAGAGCTCCATCAAATCGTGGAATTGGCCGTGTATATCACCACATATCTGCGCGCGTCTGTCAGATAATCATTGTGTACCAATTTTGATCCTCGCCATAGTGGAACGTACTGTTACTGGCGCTGTGACTGTGACGACGTTCCCTTCTTCGATTAAGAGCTCTCGGGCTTTGTGACAAAGCTCTCTCACTTGCGCCTCGGGTATCGGACGACATGCTCGGAGTTGAGCGATCGCCCTAATAACGCAAGGTAAGTAAGCGTATCGCGCAACACTGACTCCTTTAAGGGTCTTACTTGTCGAGGTCGCTCATCTCTGTGGAAGTTGCAACTAGAGGCCAGTGAGATAGGTTAGACTATAGGCTGAGGCCAATGTTGAAGCTAGCGCGAAGCCTGGGAGTGATCTTGAGGTTCGGTAAGTCGCTTTTATAACATGATCTCCTAAATCTATGAGTTCAAAGGGAAAGATTGGGCGAAATGTCAGTTGGCCAGAGTTCTCCTTTAGGCAGAGCGGTCGTTCGCGATGGACGGTTAGTCGCGTGCGGGATGCTACAGTCGCCGTCCAAAATTAGAAAAAGGTACAACCGGGCGCGAATTGGGGACTACCTAAGACTAAATTTCTGAAGTCATTTCAGTGGGTCTCGCGGCGGCTTGCAGCTTCCCCTTGTTAGAACTTGCCGTCCTAAAACCTGCAACCGATAACTGATTGCCTGGTCCAAGCTTCCTGCGGCTTAAACTTTTAGTGCGCCGGGAGTCGGTCAGTTCTGTCAGTTCCATGGTCCCACCCTACGTGGTAAATCCTCGGATGATGTAAAGCGTCAAATCAGCTCGATTGTATTTGGGATTGAGCTAAAATATCGTGGGCATTCCTGCTACCCATGCGACAGCTACGACGGGGCGGCAATATCCTACCGTCATTCACCTCACAACCTCCAATCTACATGCTGCGGGGACACATAAATATATAATAAGTACGGATCTTCCTCAATTCCATCAATTGGGATTTCCAAACCCGATCAGCTAACATGTCTACCACAGCTTTCCAACGAAGAACTCCCCGCTATACATCATGCCACCGCACCTGCACCCGCGGTCGCGGATGACATCTTCCCTATTCGCCACGACCGTAGCAGCAAGCTTCTTCGTAGTAGCTCTCCCGCACATACTCCCGTGTCCCGCGCCGCGGGTAGCATATGCCGACTCAGAGAAAGCCGCAGATGGCACGAGGCGGCGGCGGCGGAGGAAGCCGGAGCCGGCCGTGGTGAAGGACGGAATAGCTCAGTTCGAGAGTCCCAGCGAAGACTTCGAGAGGATACCTGCCGAGACGCACGGCACCGCTACGAGGGCGAGGAGGGAAAGAGAGTGCCCGGTTCCGAAACCGCGGGGTGTCATTGGCGAGCTGATGGGATTCAACAAGCCGAAAACAGAAGAGGAGAAAAGAGATTCAAATGACAATACATAAGCGCACCATTACGTTGAAAACAACTCGGCACATACAACCTTGTGTGCATAATTACAATGCTGTACATGGAACATATCACTTCACGGTGACCTATAAACAAAATACCAATTATTTTGTATCACTCTACTAAGCCCACAGCTCGCTGCTTCGGATTGTTTGTAGATGGGAGGGTAAGGCACGGTAGGCTGTCTACGGGAATCATTCCAGCAAACTCTGTGTCGAGATATTGTTGGAGCGAGATCTCAACTGACTTCAATTAATACCGCAAGTTTCAAGTTCGAGTCTTTCAACATGTTTGGGCTGCGATATTATTCGTGACGTAAGAGCCTTGGGGATTAAACACTACGAAGATTCTGGTATCGATAGTAGAAATGCAAATCAACTTTTATTGACCATTAGCCGGTGGGTAGTGTCCGGCAAATTTGGTGACTCCTCAGAACTCCTTTCGTGTTCCCCGATCCTGCCAGCGGGCTACCGTGGTGTTGGTAGCCGTAAAGACCAAGCCATTCCATCATCATGATGAAGTTTATCCACCTCCTCAATACTGCTCAAGATTCTGACCGCGCCAACCCGATGAACCATCGCAGCTATTTATCGTCCCGCGTCAACTAATAATTAAAGAAGCTGTAAGGCCAGTCCGAGTCCGAAATGTCTCCGCATCCTCCCCCTTCTGCACTTCAGGGACAAAGAAAGGTAAAACTAGACGTAAGGAAAGTCGTGACTAATAATGTTACAGGTAGGAGAGTATGAATTGCAGGAAGGTATCGCCAAACGCAAAAAAAGAAAAACCAGAGTCGCCTCTCAAGATGCTGATTGAGGGGTGGGCACTTCCGTCTCCTCGGCTTTCGGCTCCTCAAGTTTTGGCTTCTTTGCAGCGCGTTCAGACTCCGATTCTTCTATCTTGCTCTTCAGATCCTGATTCTCCTGCTCCATCTCATCGAGCCGCCTCTTCAGGATATTCTCTCGCCTGTGACTATCTTCTAGCTGTCGTTGGATCTCTTCGCGTTGCATGCGCTCTGTAGCAGCTTCCTTCGCAGAGGCCTCGGCAGAATGGCGACAGTTATCAGCGTTCTGCATATCCTGTTCCAACTGTTGCAGTCGCCCCCTGTACAATTCGTTCACGAGCTCTAGCTCACTCACGCGTGTCTTAAGGCTTGAGTTGGCAGCAATTAGTTGCTCGTGGGTCTGTGGGACTTCCATCTGTTGCTGATCGCCATTCATGGGGGATTGGTGACCAGGAGAACCGCCGGGAAGTGGGTACTGGGTTAGACCATCCGGCTGGAAATGATCCATAGCTTGGAAGGTAGTCAGATGGGGATCATATAAAGACGGAGTCGCAGTGCGCGACACGGGCGAGTCTGTACCATGACCGTGTCCGTTCGCTGCCTTCTGTTGAGTCGCGCGGACGGCGGCAAGGGCCGCAGCGGTTGCATTCTCATGGCTTTGGAAGTTATTGCCATTGGTATTGGCGGTTGCGGGGAGGCTTTGCTGTATAGAGTGGTAAGCACCATAACGGGCGGGCGGGGGCGTGAAAGGGGGCAAGTGTCCTTTACCTTTTTCTTGACTTGCATGTCCGGGCGCATTGTCTTGACGCGATTTCGGCTTTTGATAACATCGGTCTTCAATGATATCGGGCGCGGTCGGCCGTGCAGCTTCAAGAAGAGACCGCAGGCATTGCAGAGGACGGATCCTGTCTCGTCGCGACGCCATAGCGGAGTGGTCGAAGTGCCGCAATTCTGGCAGGTTGGCTGTGTGGAAGGAGTATCATTGTTAGCGCCTGATGCAGCCGTGGGGTGGGAGGCCATCATCTTGAACTCGAGTTCGGGGGGCTTTTCAGATGAAAGAATGGGTGTATCGGTGGGTAGAATGTCGGCGATGGGAGATTGGGGAGATATCGATAGGGAAGGATAGGTTGATTGATAGATTGATAGGATTGATAGAATTGATAGACGGGAAGATTGAAGAATTTCCAGAAAGTGGGTGCTGATAAGGCCGCAACCAATCAGAGCGACGCACAGACCTAGTCCGTACCAGGGTGGCAGCGATTTCTCAAAGTCTATGCACGAATTGAAGGAGGAGAAAAATTTCCACCTTCCGTGTCAATGGCAACGGTAAGGTTTTCCGTACCACGGTACCCACATGGATGTTCCTAACTTGCAAAATGCAACAATTCCGTACATAATGATACATGATGGAATGCTCACCACTCTTCAATTTGATGCAGGGAATTTTTCTGGGATGGAAATACTTTGCGTGTTTTTTTTTTTCAGGGAGTAGGTGTTAGGGAAAAGGAAATATAATAAACCCTTGATAACTTACCAAGTTGCCAGACGCCGTTGGCGCATGCGCTGCAGGGGAGGAGCCCGGATTCATCATAGGTGCCGGCGTATGCGTTGCTCTAAATACGTCGTTGACAAACATGTCAGTCAAGTCGTTCCCTCGAAAAACGATTGGTAGGATGTATCTTGGTAGAGGTAGAGGTTGGGTTTGGGTTTGCGAGTGACATGGAATTTCCACTTGTTGACGTGCAACCGTGACTTCCCAGGGTTACTTCGGGACGATAGGTGAGACTCCAGACTTTGCGATATTGTCAGGCACACACCCTTATTCATGAATGGTGGAAGGTGGACTGGTAACACCGATTTCAAGTACACATCGGATCCAGTTTCGTGATGCCTCAAGCCCTCGTCTCCGGTATTCCCTAGGCTTGCAAAGTACCTAACGCAATGCAAGTCGCGAGTTGGCCCAAGGTATTCATCGAACTCCATCATTATTAGGGCCGCTCTCTCCCTCGCAAATAATTTCGGTGTAACGGATGTAAATGTATGCGCTTACTCGGGCGCAAACTCACCTTAATTGCGGTGAACTGGTTGCCGAACCCCCAGCTGCCAGCGCCGAGACCCCAGGAAGCTGCGCTGCCGAGGCTGTTGTTGAAGAAGTTGAACTCGGACGTGATATCGGTTCAAGAGCCGCCGGTAACGGCGCTGTGCCTTCTTCCATGACTGATCGAATGGGCGGTAGTGCGGGTGATGCCGTACGTGTCGGGATCGGGGAGGTGATTGGTGGCAGATTGCTATCTGCTTGCAACGATACCACTGTAGAGGACGCCGTGATGAATAAATTTCAAGGTCCCGAGAGAAGACTCGGAACGAACGATCGTGGTGGGGATAAGTCGAATGTGGGTATTAATCGGCACGAGTAATGACCAAGTCACACCTAGATCGCCAATGATATAGTAGTATATTAGGCCCTGGATAAGGAAAGAGTTCGTGATGGCGATCTCGAGGAACAATAATGAATAGATATGTACCGAAGTAGAGTCGCTTCGAGAACCCGCTGAATGTAGAATCGTACACCGTAAATCAAATAGAATAAAGCCGATTGGCAATTAGACAGTGGAGCAGCAGAATGAGGGTTTAAAGATAGTAACAACTCGTGAAATTCGTCCCATAGATGAGGTTAGATAGGTAACATTAGGCAGTCACGCAAATAATGAACTAGATGGCAGAGAAAATGAGTTGTGTAAGATGGCACGCGGCGCTGGAATCCCCTGAGCTTAGATGTAGGACAGACACGTAGAAATTGCAGAAAAAATTATTATTGCTATCAATCTTTACCCTAGAAAGGTACGAGGTACACTTCAATAGATATTAACTGAGGGAGGTACTTACATGGTACCTAGGTAGATATTACTCCCTGCGTGCTTTTTTCCTTACGTTTGCATATATTTATTCGATCCTATTTGCTTGGCAGCGGGAAAGCTGTACCTAATCTGGAGAACTAAGAATTCTAAGATCACCCAGATTATAATTGGCTGAATCCCCCTGCCCGCGGAGTATGATGGGAGATTATTAATGTTCCAGGGAGTCGCTGGCACAGCCCTACACTAGAATGGATCCGATGTTCGTGTTGAATCTATTCAGGTAAGACTGAACAGGTTAGTCCTATGTAAATACCGTAATTATTTCATCGGCAATTGGCAACTGATCTCGCAACTAAACGCATATCATACATGTGTGACTCCTAATGTATGGTACGCTATCTTCAAGGACATTGCAGTTTCAATACGCATATTATTGATAAGCTTCCTAAGGCTACATAAAGTTACCGAGTAAGGCAAGCTGAATGAACTGATAAGATAAACATACGGTCGTTTCCCCTGAGATTCCAATGTTCTGACAACGCCTTGTCCCTTGCTATCCATCGAGTGCCATATCACCTGCAGGAGACCGTTCTGGGGTGCAGATCGTTCCTATATTTCTGGGAGCATTCGGCTCGCTGAATTAATTCCCATTCCAGGGCTTCTTAAACCGAGTTCATGATGGCTAATGGTTAATATTCAAGAGCTTTACCCCAACGAAGCTATAAAGAGGAGAATGCAATACACCTCTGAAGGGGCTTCAAATAGAGTATTACATGCCCATGCGAGAGACACTGGTCATACTAAGTATAGGTACCTTATAAGATAGCCACGTAGAGATATAGCTTATAAGGGACCGCTATATTTCCTTCATTAGATTAGTTTCATTCCAAATAGAATTCTCTTCTGAGATTTGATTCTTTATAAACCATCATGGAACAATCAAGTCATGAGCAAGGCCATTGCAGGAAGCAAAAGGGTGTCCGAGCTCGCGCGTACGGGTATGTTCGAATCAGAAGCAATGCACGACAACGACAACCTCCTCTGGAAATTAATGACAGGCTGCATCCGAGGTTTAAGTCGTCGATATGCTATGTCGGATCTCCCTATCGAGTACTTCGAGGTCGAGATTCACTCGGGCGGCCCAAAATATTGATGCCGACCATCCAGCCCAGGCCCGACTAATTCGACTTATTCTATGGGCCAGAGAGCTCGGCGTTCTACGGAGAAGGACACAAGGCGGGCAGTCACAAGCTGCAGTTAGCAACAATGGTCATATCTGGTCAGATCTGCCATTCTTCGTTCCGGATGTTCAACATACTTGGAAGGCTGTTATGGAAAAGCCCTCACCTCCAAGCCATCGCTACAACCTCGCCGCAGGCATTGCTCGTCTGGCAGGCGTTAGAGTCTGTAGCGATGCCTTTGCTCAATGCAGATTAGAAGTGATGAAAGTGGCTTTTGAGATACCAAGAGGACCCTTAAAATTCGTGTCACTTCTTCCATTCGATATAGTCAAGGTCTGGCTTCGCTACGCTGGCGATCAACTATTGCGTCTTAGTCTTACAGGCCTGCCAGCGGATGGTGCATGGGCATTCAACGCGTGGACTGTTGATAGTGATGGACAGCCGGTCGGTCCACTAGCTCGCCAGGCCGGTATTACTGAAGGAGGCTTCAGCCGAGACAGGTTTGTATTCTGGAAGAGGAGGCTTGCAACATTGAAAATGGAATCCGAGGATGAAATAGCGGTAGTATCCCAGTGCGCGAGTATGATACATGGTATCTGGTATGACTACTTTCGACCATCCAAGAAGTAGGTAGCTTTCCTAAACTCATGCTTCAGAGCAATGACCTGAAGTTAGTCAAGATATAGTCATCTGAGTTTGAATTTGAACACTTAAGAGCCTAAATCTTGACAACTCGTAGTCCGTGTTTGTAGCTGACTAGAACTCTGGCTTCTGATTGGTTGAAACTCTATGCAGCGTCAGTGTTACATTAGGTAATCAATCCTACCGCAAGCTGGAGGGGTCTAGTGGCTCCACATAAAAAGTCCCGACTGCCGATATCTTAGGAAAAAAAGTTCCAAGTTACAACTGACAATCAACATTCAATTCCATGGGATTACCTTCCAAAAACACCATAGCATCTCATCACTGTCAAGATGCCGTCCACACACAAGAAAGACAAACCATGGGATACTGACGATATAGGTCAGTACTGAAGTCTCGGCCAGCTCTTATTCTCGTGCGTCCTAACTTGATATATTCTAGACAAGTGGAAAGTCGAGCCGTTCAAGCCGTCGGATAACGCAGGTGGAACCTTTGCCGAAGAATCTTCGTTCGCAGTGTAAGTCAACTTTTCCTGAGGCGCGAGGAATCACTTTTGATTGCTAAGTCTATTTCTAGCCTTTTCCCCAAGTATCGCGAAGTCTACCTCAAAGAAGCATGGAGTGGCATCACGAAGGCCCTCCAACAAATTGGCATCGCCTGCACTCTAGATCTCATCGAAGGTAAGGACTGGCGAGTCTTGTCTTTTTAGGGTAGAACTAACATGTGATGACAGGATGTATGACAGTGAAGACAACTAGGAAAACATGGGACCCCGCCGCTATCCTCAAAGCTCGCGACCTCATCAAGTTGCTGGCGCGTAGCGTTCCAGCTCCGCAAGCGCTAAGGATCCTCCAGGACGACGTCGCGTGCGATATAATCAAGATCAGGAACCTGGTGCGCAACAAGGAGAAGTTCGTAAAGAGACGGCAAAGAATACTTGGACCTAATGGTCAGACCCTGAAGGCGCTGGAGCTCCTCACGCAGACCTATATACTCGTGCAAGGAAATACCGTCAGCGCTCTCGGTCCGTACAAAGGACTCAAGGAAGTCCGCAGAGTGGTTGAGGACTGTATGGCGAACATACATCCGATCTACCAAATCAAGGAGCTCATGATCAAGCGGGAACTAGCAAAGGACCCCGAGCTAGCGCACGAGAATTGGGAACGATTCCTCCCGAACTACAAGAAGAGGAGTCTGAGTAAGCGAAAGGTGCCCTACAAGGTCACGGACAAGTCGAAGAAGGTCTACACGCCCTTCCCCCCGCCGCAGGAGAAGAGCAAGGTGGATCTGCAGATCGAAGCGGGCGAGTACCACATTGGCAAGGAAGCCAAGAAGCGCATCGCGCAGGAGGAGAGAATGGAGCAGCAGAAGGCCAAACAAGAGGAGAAGAAGCGACAACGGGAGCAAGATTTCATCGCACCCGAAGAAAACACCTCCGAGAGAAAAAAGAAGAAGCGGAAGACCAAGAGCGAGGAGTAGTTTTCAGAGAAATAAGTTGTATATTAAGTTTAGTCATCTTCGGAAACCTTTACGATACCCACGAAATTCTGAGAATACTTCAAGAATCCCAGGGTTTCGCGGTGAAATCTTGCTTGTTCTATTGATTCGGCATGAATCACACATATTGCGAAGCTACCTACTCAGGGTGTCATTGCCGAGCCTCGAATTCAGTTCATTCCCTATGCTACATTCATGGCACGCTGCATTTTCTCATATAGAACTAGGTACTTGGTAGGCTTCACAGGTACCCGACCAATAAATGTGCATTGACTATCCATTAAAGCAACAACGCATGTAGGAATCGTGGTGTATTCTGAAGCAGACGTATGGAATAGTGACAGAACGCCTAAACACCTGTATGCTCGTTCATATCTCGAGGTTCATTGGTATCACGTTTAGTATGGTTAAATGGCGCTGAGCTCATTCTTTACCCATCAACTATCATAGTATCGTCCCCGTCAAAGGCCGCGCCTGGTTGCTCAGCCGGGACTCCCCTCCCACGACCCGCCAGCAATTCCCTTCTGATCTCTGGTCCGATTTTGTGATGTCCATGCGTCAACAGAAGGTCCAGGAGAGCCTCTCTCTGGTCCTCGGTAATCTCATTTCGATATCTCTGCGCAAAGGCCAATAGGCATTGGTGCCAGATCACTGGGAGCTTAGCTTGGGTGGCCGCACGCTCTGGACCTAATTCCATGGCCTCGCCTTCTTTGATAGATGCGGGATCCACGCTTCGGAAGCGCAGGAAATGGAACACGAGAGAATCAATAACCTGATACGGCAGGGCGTATCGCTTCTCTAGGAGTGTCTTGATAAATACGTTCGTGGCGCCTCCACCTTCTGTCCCTGCAGACGCTTCGCGCGCCGCAATGTCGCATAGCCCTTTGATGGCCGCGCCGGAGTGAAGGACTGGTACGGAGACTCTAGCTAGCACAGCGGAGATAATAGTCGCTTCTCTCAGAGTGCAAGTGCCGCTCTCCACTAGTGGGAAGAGGAACCCCTTGAACCATGCCGCAGGCTTGTATAATGCTTTCTTCAGAGCGTTGAATAAATGAACGTTCAGCTTCTTCGTCTCGTGGATGTCTTCCCGCACGCGATCGAGCAGAATCATCTCCATGAATCTTCGAACGACAATGGGCTTGCTCGAAACGAAGATTCTGGTAGCCTCATAGCACGCGTTCGGGGTCCATTGGTCGGGCTTCGTGAGCTCGATTATATCTTCCCAATGCGGTACAGTTGGGAGAATTTTGAAGGGTTTCGGTAGTTTACCTGACTTGTATCTGGAGAGTATCAAGCCAATCCTATAAGTTGTTAGCGTAGACCATGTAGTGTGTCGCGAACTTGCACAACATACTTAGTATACACTTCTACTATCTTAGGCGATAGTTCGTAGTCGTCATCTGCCGGTCTCAATTCCTGTCCTCTATCCTGACGAGCTTCGTGTTGCGCTATCCTCGCGAGAATCAGGTCGGCAAGGTTAGTGCCTGACCCTTGCTCCTCCGCGGGCGCTTGTCCTCCCCAGCCCTGTGTCAATAACGGGTCTTCGTCGGTAGGCAAGAATTTGTTGAATGTGTCCAGGTCCTCGGGTTCAATCTCAATTTCCTCCACGATCTCGTCTTCGTCTCCCCATACTTCTTCATCCTCGAAAGCCTCATTGTCTTCGCCGTCCTCATCAAACCGTGAATCGAAGCCAAATGCATTAGACTCCTTTGGCGGCCGCGGCGGCGCAACATCAATCTCCTCTGCTAACTCTCGACCGATCCTCAGGATCTTCTTGGACGCCTTAGAATCTATGTAATTCTCTTGCTCGTCATCGTCGTCGCCCCCTTTGGACTTTCTCTTAGGCGCTTTTGTGCGGAGGGGTCCCGTAGCCAAGAGGTCATCTTCTAGAGGGTTATGCCGTCGCCCTTGGCGGGCAGAGGTCGGAGTCGTCGCTTTCGGCATGGTATCTACGAATTGGTCTGACTGCCGGCTCGGTATGTGTGCAGGTATCGCGACGTGGGGCGCACACGAGTTTGTCTGAATTTCTAAAAGAAATTCCAAAAATTTTTGAGGGGGTGGGGCGGAATGATTCCGCTAAACGGATTAGCTCCTTGAGGCTTGAGCTGAGCTGATAGCCTTTTTAATACGTAATACTTGTTATTGCAATAAATAAAGCAAAATATATGCATCAAACCAGACAACTTACGTCATTTCAACTTTATACCCCTCTATACAGAACCCCTCCAACCAAATTCATATGGGAAAATTCTTAGTCTGAATATCATTGAAACCACTTCCTTCCTAACTCATAGCTACTTCTTCGTGGCTGATACTTCACTATATTATTTACCAAAATGCCTACAGAACTGGAAGAAGTAAGGTTGCGAAACTCAGGTCTATACTTTCCGTTGCTAATACTGAGGTAGCTGGTTGGATTTATTGCCGACCCCAAACCAGAGATCCGAGCTCTTGCGACAGAACATTTAGTCCCGTATTCGACATCTCAACCCAACATCTTTAAGGCAGATAATCTTAAACCTGTAAAGAACTTGAAGCTCTTAGTGAAAGATCATCCAGTATAATACATTCCCCTGCAACTAGATAGTAGCTAAGTGTTGTGACTAACGACAAGACAGAAAATCGCCGAACATGTTATAACGATACTGATCAACCTCGCGGCTGACAGAGAGATCCTAGAAAGCCTAGCCACGGATGAGAGGTTTTTGGATGAAATCTTGAGGCAGATCATTGTTAGTAGATAATTTTATGACTAACATGTCGATTTATATCTCAGCTAATCAGTTGGTGGCTAACCAATTCATGCATTAGGTCGCCGCCGAGCCTAATGCAAATCTTCTATCCATGCTGCTGGCAAACCTCGCTAAATGGGATTCGCTGAAGAGAATTGTAGAGAAAAAGCAATCATCGCCTAGCGAACTTGGATCGAATGATTTGGTCATGAACCAATTGGTTGATCTATTCGTCAAAGGTGCAGACGGGACATACAACAAGAACGCTGATTTCGACCATTTAGCTTACCTCTTTGCTGATCTGACAAAACATGCTGAGATCCGCCACTATTTCGTCCAGAAGCAAGAGTATGACGGGGTGATCCCTATCACGAAGCTCAAGGTCTTCACCGAATATAAGTCGGACATCAGGCGAAAAGGAGTCGCTTCTACTATCAAGAACGTCGCCTTCGAAGTCCCTGCACACCCATTATTCTTGTCAGAGGACGAGATCAACATCTTGCCATATGTCTTGCTACCAATCATGGGAAACGAGGAGTATGACGAGGAAGAGATGATGTCAATGCTCCCGGATCTCCAACTTCTCCCACCTGATAAGGAGCGCGATTCTGATCCGAATATAATTCAAACGCACGTCGAGACTCTATTGCTTTTGTCGACCACTAGGGAAGGTAGAGATCAGATGCGTGATGTCAAGGTGTATCCGATTATTCGGGAAACCCATTTGAGGGTCGATAACGAAGGCGTTCGAGACGCCTGCGAGAGGTTAGTTCAGGTCCTAATGCGGGATGAGGCAGATCCAGACAAGGGAGGTCGTGTCGAAGAAGTGGGAGAGGACAATAACGAAGACGACGATGACCAAATTATTGAGGTGTAAATGACGCACCTGAGCGAATTTACTTGCGTGCCATTGGTAAAGTTTTCACGTACCGGTTCAGCGTCATCGGGGCCTAGAGCACTGCTTCAGCCGCTTCGGCGTTGCCAAAGCGGACACCGCGGGCCTTTCGAGGGCAACCTTATCGCCACAGTTTGATTTTTTAAGTGGCCACCCATCGTCAGGATTATAATAGTTATAGAACTAAGGCCGCTTCCGATACAAAAATCCTGAAGATGGACTCGTGGCTGACGAGTGGGAGGGTACCTACCATGACCATGCCCACGTCCACAAGGCTCTGTTACATCAGCCAAGGCGAATCACGCGGTGCTAATTACCATCTCCGAAGGCTTAGGAACCACCAGCTGGAGCAAATGTCCTGCCGGAGCGGGCTCACCAGTTAGCGTCGGGTCCTAGGCACGAACATAATACCAAAATCGACACCGAGATCGCTCTCGTGAATGCGAATACACGTGAAGAGTTACAGACCACTAGTCGCGCAGATATCATTGCCTGAGTGTCGGCGTCGAGACCGACGTCCTCCACGTTTGAGAATGTTGATTTATTACTTCGAGGTTAAAACGAAGTCCCCTTGTGGCCAGGTTTTACGAATGCCAACTCACCCTTTGTCTATCAAAACCAAGGGCTCAGGGGTAACGGGTACCGAGTAAAATAGTATTAGAGACTTCACTAATACAGATTCAGCTGGTAGAATTCTCTAATGCTAGTCCTGAAACCCGTCGTCTACCTACCCAAAATGGAACCGGTTCAATCAAGTTACTCCTGCTTGTATGAGTATGTGTGTAGACTCGGAACGCTCAAAGTTCAAGAGCGTGGATGAATACTCACCTCTGATTGGTCCAGCTGGGACTGGCCGCTAAACCATCAGAATAGTTTCTATTACTGATGATGTCGAAAAGCCATGCTATTTTAACTAACAGCATATACGATCCACCTGCGATATGGAGCAAGCTCGGTCAAACACGGTTGTATGCTCATTTACGGATTCTAGTCCACTGCGAATTGAGAGTATGTAAAAGCTGTTTACATATTTCTAACAAGGGCGAAATCTGAAGCAGGCTACCGAAGCCAAGAGATCCGTCACGTAGCCCTTGTTTCCCGAGCCGCATAGCTTAGCTATCTATGCCGGAGACAACGAAAGCTTGTTTTCATACTGATACAATGAAGAATAAATCAGAAGTGCATGCAATCGCCTTGGTGCCGAGCATTGGCACTCTTGGTGAAGTCTTAATTTCGAACTTGAGATACATGTATCTTGGCGATGTTCAGATTCGTCCATCAGAAATGGAATAAGGGCTGGAACGTCACTGCTGAATCCTTGCAGGACAAGATGCGTCCATGCATGGGACCCCACATTGCAAGGGTGCAATAAAGAGCCTTCGGCCCTTAAGCTTCCCCCCCTGCCGCACCCCATTGATTTACGAATTGCGGCGCTGTCCTGATTCCTCTAGTGGGCCGGACGAATCATATGCTTGGAGCCGCAACATGTGCTCGAAGCTCCAACTCTAATTCGTCTTCAACCGCATACGACTTCTGATGATGAAAATACCAATCAACCCAATAGCTGCTAGCACCAGCTGTCAGCTACACATCGAGGAACCCTTTCATCTGAAGAATTTCATCAGCCTAGCCTCGTTCTGCGCATCATTTGGGAAAAGAACAGTCAAACACCTCGGCTTCCGTTCCCCTTCGATTTAGCTTCTATGCATTGGGGGTCCTCAGTATCCGAGAAGATCCGCCTGCAGTTGGTCTCTCTGGATGCTAGAGAGCGCGTGCCTCTGAAATTATAGGCCCGTTTCCCGCCTCTCATCTCGATCCGGGCATTTTGTTTGCTGGAGCCACATTACTAGGCGCTCCGTAGCTGACAATAGTCCATATCGAATCTCACCAGTCTCGTCTGATCTCTCGAGACACGCCCACGTGTGGGAGAATCGTCATGGAATGGAAGCAAGATACTTACGAGCAAAACGTACCTACGATGACTCCAGCTGCTTAAATATTATGTGTCATGGAGGCCTTCGTACAGCCGCACTCAAGTCTGCCCGTCCACTGACACTCCATGAAAATGATGCAAATACAAGTTATCAGGTGGCCTTGTTAGGCTCGCCTGCGCCCTGTGCATATATTGATTGCTATGCGTGATACGTAGTAGTTGGGTCTGGTTGTGGACACCGATGTGATAGATTAGGGTCGTTTCGTCTAGTCTATGCACCCACGCCGAGCTGTTAGACACTGATCCATGCAGGCCGCGTTTATCTTATGTTAAACTGACTACCAATAGGCATGTCAGGCCGGAGGGACCGCCCAGAGTGGTGGGATTGTAACGCCTAGGCCCTGTTCAAGACTCTTCGGTCCACACTTTATGCTATCGTATCTGGACCGCTGTTGGTTGAGTGGCTCGGGATCCCCTGCAACAAAGGACTTTCCTTAATTATGGCCTGCCTACACCACATGCTCAGGGCCAGTCGGGGATAGGTGAGAGACGTACAAAAGGATCGCACGTCCCTTCGGCTTCATTTCTTTCGCCCTTTGGTTTTGCCGTTATCAAGTCCCTATAAGGGTGGCAAGCCACAATCCTCCCTTGCTTATATCTATGTTCCGTTGCTTCCCTCGCGCGTAGATAGCGGATTGGGAACAAGTTCCCTTAACATCACTTATCGCAGAACAACCCCTCAAAGTCGATCTCCGAAGGGAACGGACATCGCCCTACCATTCTGTAAACATGGCCGATGAAGCCGCGCCCGTTAAGGCATCGCCTCATGTATACGCTGAGAAGACCTCTGGTGGGAATAATGCGTACCACAACTTCCACAATGACTTTGTGCACATCCAGGATCCCAACGAGCGTCGTCGTCTTGCGCTCGCCGAGATCGACAAGGCTCCCTTTGGATGGTACCATGTCAGGTAAGAAAAACCCATCTCAAATCGACGCAGTCTCACTGCGAGTAACTAACCATCTGGACACAGAGCTTGCATCGTCGCGGGTATCGGTTTCTTCACGGATTCGTACGATATCTTCGCCGTCAGTTTGTTGAACACTATGTTGGGAATTGTCTACTACCCAGGCAAAGGTTCACTGCCCACCTCTTCTGATAACGCCATCAAGCTGTCGACGTCCGCCGGCACCGTCATTGGACAGCTAGTTTTCGGTTTCCTCGCAGATCACGTCGGACGAAAGCGCATGTACGGTCTTGAGCTGATTATCATTATCTTTGCTACTCTCGGTCAGGCCCTTAGTTCCGGTTCTCCCTCGGTCAACATCATCGGCCTCATCATCTTCTGGCGTGTCCTCCTCGGAGTCGGCATCGGTGGAGATTACCCGCTGTCAAGTATCATCACCTCCGAGTTTGCGACTACCAAATGGAGAGGAGCAATGATGGGTGCGGTCTTCGCCATGCAAGGTATTGGACAGCTGGTCTGCGCTTTCGTCATGTTGTTCGTTACTCTCGGCTTTAAGGAGGCGCTCTCAGCATCCCCATCGGTCAAACAATGCGACGGCTACTGCGCCGTTGCGGTCGACAAGATGTGGAGAACTCTGATTGGTTTCGGCGCCGTCCCCGCCTGTATCGCCCTCTACTATCGACTGACGATCCCAGAAACTCCCGTAAGTTTAATGTTTCTTAGATGGAGAAAAGATCGTACGACTGACATTAGCTCCAGCGTTACACCTTCGATATCGGTCGTGATGTCGAGAAGGCCGCCGACGATGTTAAGGCGTACATATCTGGAAAGCACGAGGGCAACCCTGACGACATTACCCGCATCCAGGCCCGCGAGGCTGCCCAGACTCAGATGGCCATCCCCAAGGCCAGCTGGAGCGATTTCTGCCGCCATTATGCCAAGCCCAAGAATGGTCTGCTCTTATTTGGCACAGCTGGCTCGTGGTTTGTCCTTGACGTCGCTTGTAAGTTTTACCCAGATTTTGTAAGCTTCCTGATACTAACCTCAATTCCTAGTCTACGGTCTGTCTTTAAACAATGCCTTGATTTTGAACGTGATCGGTTACTCCACTTCCCATGTGACAAACACCTATGAATACATGTACAACACGGCCATTGGTAACCTGATTATTGTCTTGGCTGGTGCCGTTCCGGGGTACTGGGTATCGGTTGCCACACTTGACACTCTCGGCCGAAAGACGATCCAGATGGGCGGGTTTATCATTCTGACCATTCTTTTTGTGGTTATGGGCTTCGCCTACTACCACATATCCAGCAACGCACTTCTGGCCATCTACGTCCTTGCGCAATTCTTCTTCAACTTTGGCCCCAACATGACCACCTTCATCGTCCCCGGCGAGGTGTTCCCGACCCGCTACCGATCGACGTCGCACGGTATCTCAGCCGCCTCCGGCAAGATCGGCTCCATCATCGGCCAGGGCGCCATCTCTACCCTACGGACCAGGGGCGGCACGCTCGAAAACCCGAACCCTTGGATGGATCACGTGCTGGAGATCTACGCTCTCTTCATGCTGCTCGGCATCTTCACCACGCTCTGTATCCCCGAGACCAAGCGCAAGACCCTCGAAGAGCTCTCGGGCGAGGAGCAGCCTGCGCCTCTTCCCGTTGCTTCTAGTAGCAGCCACGGCGGCAAGACGGCTGAGTCTCTGTGATTGCTTCTTCCTTTTTCCTTTCTTGAAAGATATTTAAAAGAAAATTGTGTGTGTGTGTGTGTGTGTGTGTGTGTGATGTGTGACGAAGAGTCGGTGAACTAGAGGGTATGGAGAGTATGGCTAGCGGGTCTAATCAGTCTACGACGCTGATGCGAACAGATGTGCGGTTCTTATGTTTGTGTATCATAGATTAATATACCCTGTTCAATCGCTGGATTCCGTTTGCTTCGTTCTTATGGTAAGCTGAGGGGTTAGCTTAGGTGTGGTTTATGAACGTAACGACGATTGAACATGGGGATTATAAAATTAGATGAGAGGTATTCCCATGAACTATGCGTGACATAGATCACCCAGGATTTGTAATTGAGCCCTTGGATCAGAGGTGGCGACTTGTTTGCCCACTTTTACGCGCCGCCTGGTTCCACGTAGGCGCTAGACGATCACTTCGCTGCTTCGCCTTGTGTAGAATTCCGCGACGTTCTTCATGGCAGTAGTATATTTAATTTGAATTCAAGCTATATCTTCAATTGAACGAACATCTCGTATCAGTATGCTCATGTAAGAACACTCGAAGCTGTACTTCGACCATTTCCCGGTATCTCAAGAGCTTAGTTTGACAACATTAGAACTTCATTCGGTCGTCACATCCACCTTGGTCTTGTCTAACTTCGAATTAGACTTCTGCCGAGTTAAACACCTCGACAGCGTATTCCCAAAGAGGGAAGATACTTACAGAAGGCAACATAGTCCTTAATATGCTTCGCCTTGTCGAAGGGCTCGGGGTAATACCATGCAGCATTCGCCAGCTCCTTGTCTGAATACGCTTAGTCAATATCATGTATTCGACGCAGCAAATGCTGGATTTTGCAGGCACGAGAACTTCATACCTCCTACTTTCAGCGTATAGTAACTCGCATCGCCCTTCCAGCCACAATGCGTGTGCAAGTCCGTTTTGCTGTAGTACTCAGGCTTGATGGATGACGGTGGGAAGTACACATTGCCCTCAACCAGCTCATAGGTATCAGACTCGGCCACGACGGCGCCGTCCACAACTACTTTGACATGTCCAGAAGGCATTGTTTCTCAATGTCTTATTTTTCCTATTACTTAACGAGGTTGCCAAGTATAAAGAGTGAACGACGAAACTGGATCGAACAGAAGCAATCACAGAAGCACTATGAGGTAATCCTCGTCGTACAATGCCGCTTACAAATAGGTACCGACATTGCGGGGTTACTAGCTTCGAAGACTTCTAGAATTACCAATTCCCTAGTTGTGCATAATGATTGAGTACCGCAGTAAGTTTCTGGCATAGAGAAACCATTTGTAATACCTATCCGCTGAGCTATGACATAGAAGAAGAATACCGGTGGTTGGTAATGAGATTGCCTGATCATCTGTATATATCCACTTATTCATCAATTGAGTACAATTCAATGTTTCCATTAGAGCGAAGTTTATCTATGGAGTATACTCTTACAGTATAATTTCATCGTTCAGACTGTGTCGTCTATACTCAAACGGGTATCACAGACAGTATAAAGAGTTTGGGTAGCTGGGTCCACCAGCGAATAACGGTGAAGATATTTCCAAGAGCGGCTCTAGTGGCCCCCGCTAGATTTTCTCCCGATGCCCGAGATAGATCCACGCAACTCCACTATCTCCAGGACCTTCTCCAACTGCTCGGTCCTCGTTGCGACGCTACTAACCTTAGTGCGCTATTCCACCAAGGAGCCGAATGTCGGCAATACTTAAAGCCTGTGAGAGAGCCTCAGTGGCCAATTCCACTCCAGACATAAACATTTGTCGTGTCGTGCTCGCTGTTCTTGCCGTTGCTGCTTCTTTGTAGTGAGTTTTGTATACTGAGCATTGTGTCGACAGCGTCTGGATACCCTCCTCGTTCGAGTTACGGTGTAACGATCCTACGTCATTACAGGAATCTTGGATGTGAACGTGGTCACAATGGTGCTTTCCGGAGTTGAGGTTTCCAAGCACGACAGCAAGGAGTCTTGCTGGGTCGTGATCCATGTAAGCCAATTCGACATGAATTGACTCTTTCTAGTTTTGCACTAACTCAATTGCTAAGGGGAAAGCTTATGATGTCACGGAATTCCTACCAGAGCACCCCGGTGGGATGGGGATTATCTTGAAGTATGCTGGCAAAGATGCGACTGAAGAATTCGAACCTATACACCCTCCGGATACCCTAGACAAATACCTGGACAAGTCGAAACATTTGGGACCTGTCGATATGAGCACTGTGGCGAAGATCAAGGAGGAGGAAGATCCCGAGGAAGCGGAACGGCAACAGCGTATCGCGGGCAAGCCGTTATTATCGCAATGTTATAACCTGCTGGATTTCGAGTCCGTTGCTAAGATGGTCATGAAGAGAGGCGCTTGGGGCTACTACTCCAGTGCCGCAGACGACGAGATAGTAAGTTCTTGTTGTCCCCAAGTCCCTGAAATACACGCTAACTAAATTGATAAGACATTACGAGAAAACCACGAAGCTTTCCATAGGATATGGTTTAGACCCAGAATTTTGATCGATGTCAAAAATATTGATTTCTCAACAACTATGCTTGGCACTAAAGTTGACATACCCTTCTATGTCACCGCAACGGCTTTGGGAAAGCTAGGACACCCTGAGGGCGAGGTCATATTAACCAAGGCTGCAAAGAAGCACAATGTCATTCAGATGATTCCCACATTGGCATCGTGCTCATTCGATGAGATCGTGGATGCCGCAGAAGGAGACCAGGTGCAGTGGCTACAGCTCTACGTCAACTCTGACCGAGCGATCACCGAGCGTATCGTTAAACACGCCGAAAAGCGTGGGTGTAAAGGATTGTTCATTACGGTCGACGCACCGCAATTAGGCCGAAGAGAGAAGGACATGCGGACCAAGTTCACGGATAAGGGATCCAATGTCCAATCCGGACAGGAGACGGACAACTCGCAGGGAGCGGCGCGGGCTATCTCATCCTTCATTGACCCGGCGTTATCTTGGAAGGACATCCCGTGGTTCCAATCCATTACCAAGATGCCCATCATTCTGAAGGGTGTGCAGCGCGTCGAGGATGTGCTCAAGGCAATTGAGTATGGCGTCCAGGGCGTCGTCCTCTCGAACCACGGTGGCCGACAGCTCGATTTCGCGCGGTCCGGGATTGAGATTCTGGCCGAAACCATGCCTGTCCTAAGAGAGCTCGGTCTCGACGGTAAGATCGAGATTTTCGTGGATGGTGGCGTCCGCCGTGCGACCGATATTATTAAAGCGCTATGCCTGGGGGCTAAGGGTGTGGGCATTGGTCGCCCGTTCCTGTACGCTATGTCGGCGTACGGCCTCGAGGGTGTCGACCGCGCCATGAAGCTCCTGAAGGACGAGATGGAAATGGGTATGCGGCTAATTGGCGCCACGCGCGTCGATCAGCTCAACCCGTCGTTTGTTGATGTACGGAACTTGGGTGCTCATATTACGAATGTGCCCAGGGATCATCTTGGTCATAAGATTTATGATCCTCTTGCTACACCGGCATTTAAGCCTCCTAAGTCGAAGTTGTGAAAGGGGGACTAGAGAGTGTCTGACAAAAGACGAGAGTATTTCTTGGCCATTTATTTAGGAGATACCTAAAGTATATATGTGATATATATCCGTCGAATATGGAGTTTGGATATACCTACCTGGTTTACATTTGTATTCGAATAAATCTACCTTATATACGTATATGCCCCCATACTCGCCGTTTTATTGCTTAAATACCCTCCGAATATCTCGGCCCCCAATCTTCATGCGCTTACAGACAGGGGGGGAAACTTGGGGTGGACGGTCACATCAACTAGGATCTCAACGCCACAGCCTCATGCAGAATAGTATTCAGCTGACGACGTGGAGGACGCCCATCAGCCCAATTCCCTGCATTGTCCTAAACTAATGAATCTGTATTTATCTACCTTTACTACCCCAAAATTTGCTGTTTTCTTTTTTTCTTTTCCCCCTCGTTAATACTAATATGAGGAGGTAGTTTTGCCATCTTCTGTAAAAGGCCTGAAGAATTAGACTCCTCTCTTTTATCACCAGTAGCCTGAATGGACAGCCTTCGACAGGAGGCTTGCGAGCGATTTCTCCATCGCGTGTGGAGCCCAGGAAAACAATGCGATTTGCTCGAGATTTCCGGCTCGGGCAACAATATTGTCCATTCGGAAAAAACGATGCCCCTGGCGGAGATACCGGGTCATCTCGAACCTGATTCGAGCAAGCCGACTTTCAAGTTAGTCCGTTTCGAGGTCGGCATAAAGATCAGAAATGAACGCGTGCCGTACCAAGAGTTCTCTTGGTTCCCTGATGTGGGCGTGGCGCACGGCATCGAGAGGCATATGATCGGGCACGCCAGCCAATTCATATCGGGGTTTCAGACGTTGGAACGGGAGTTCCAGGGAGAAAAAGTACTTAATCTGCACGCCAATTATCAGGATACTCGTATGATAGGTATGTTGAAATTATGCGTCTAAAAGCCCCGATGGAGCGATGAGGTATAGAAAGGGGGCGTCATGTCAAGAGTGACATCGTATAAGCACCGTAGCTACCGCTTCGCTTGCGCCCATTTGCTGAAGCTTCGCTAGCATCTTACAGTCCAACAACCAGGTGTACGACATGTTTCGCCTTTACGCTGAGCGAAGCCGAGGCGCGGAGGCAGTACCGGTACATGGCGGACTACATCATACAGAACAAAAGCCTGTTCCAGAACGGTTGCTTCCTACCACTGGTCTTCATGGCCATCTCGTCGAATGCGGGTTTCATCCGTGTCAGGGGCTTCCCCGTTGGTCTTTTCCAACGATTCGACCAGGACGCCCTTCTAGAATGGGAGGGCGACCGTGTCTCTCTCCGCTGGGCAGAAACCTTCTTCTCTATGACTACTGATATCGCCGAATACATACGTAAAACGCTAGATGAGGAAGCGGAGTGGGGGGACCCTATTCCTCAAGTCATCGCCGACAGTTCTATGGCGATAAGAGAGGCACTCAATATTTTAGAGTGTTCAGTTGTTGCGACTATGAAGCACGTCGAATGGCGACTGCAATGCAACGACGACTACATGGCTCGGGTAAGGTGTACCTCGCTTCCTATTGTTTAATACTAGTTTCCATCTAACCCAAACGTTGCTTCAGGTTGCCCGAAGATTGATGCGCGAAGACACGATGGCCAGCATCGACCTGACCAAGAACGGAATCGAGCTCACCAGGGCGGCCAAGATAGACAGCTCGTCGATGAAAGTCATTGCGGTGATGACCATGATATTTCTACCGGGAACCTTCTTCGCGACCCTATTCGCCGTCCCGTCCCTCCACTGGGACAATACCGACGTCGTAGGGGAGAATTTCTGGATGTACTGGGCTTTCACCATTCCTTTCACCGTGCTAATCGTCATTCTCTGGATTGCTATTACCCAGCGCAAGCAGATGAGAAGTGTCCTCCGTGCGACTATGAAACAATGGTCGGCCAAAAGTGCTCTACTGAAAGGGCGATGGCGTAAGGAGGAGGAGGAGGATGCTAAGGAAGAGGAGCCTAAGAATGTATGATTCAAAGCTGGGCGAGTACACATCTGTTAGATATAGATACATATATTTTTCGATCTGTGAGTCTGGTCACTTATTGTCTTTAGTAGCATTGATAGTGTGTGATAAGAAGTTGAATCTCTACGGAGATATATGGAGGTATCTAACTGAAAGATTAAGGGCTGCCCCATCGTGACTATGCAAGAATACATTAGTAGGTACTTACCTTATTGGGCAATGATTAAAATCCTTAGCGGTTAGCGTCTTTCTTATCTATAATATCACGTGATATTAGTGTTTGCTTTCCTCAGCTGAGAGTAGTAAGCTTCACTCCGCACAGCCTAATTCTGGGACATTGCTTAACATTTTCAAGGATAAACGCGTGAAGGTGACAAAAGCAACAATCTTTTTAAAGTTTTTCATCGCACTTCTACTGTCATGTTTTATTAACTCACTCCTTTCTCTTCCTTTTTCTTTTCCTCGCTCATTACGTACCAGGCAACTCATTAATATTTCGTCTCTTTGACGGTCTCAGGCTTAACCCAGCTTACCCAGCTTACCCCAGCTTATTGGGTCATTCGTCATTCTTCGGACAAGGGTGTGACCTCTAACGAGTGACGAGTCAACTCGTACCATTCGCTTAAGCCGAAGCCCACTTCAAACTTCAAGGGCTGAAAAGAGACCCCAACTGCCCAAGGAGCCTCAGAGGACCCTTGCTGCGTAACACGCCTGGGATAGTATATTTCCCACGTTATTATTCTATTATTCACGTTAAACCGTGATTATATTATAATCACACGTTTTAATCGTCATAATAGTTCCCAACTTATACGTACTGCCGCACAGTACGGTATTTGATGCCTTGACGCTTGGCATCATCTCCCTAGGTACCGAAGCTCGATCTACCTTGACTTCGGAGCGATCCATCCGCTTACCATCATTTTCGAGAAGGAGCATGACGATCCTGATTCAGACCCGCAACCCCAATCTCGAGCGGCGAAGTCACTCATCCTAGCATCATCCGGGGGTGTCCCAGCACCTGCCCTTGGAGGGATTGGGTCATCACTCGCATACTCTCCCCCATTGAAACTTCCTCGGCGGTGCAATTCAACACTCCGCACTCTATTTCAGCACGATCCTCTTACCTACCCTAGCCAGCCTAGCTTAACCAACATCATTCCTCCAACATGTCCTCTCTCGAGGCCAAGATCGTCGTCCTTGGCTCCCAAGGCGTCGGCAAGACCTCACTTGTCACACGCTATTGCAAGGGCGCCTTCAATCCCGCGCAGACCACATCCACTGTCGGCGCGAGCTTCATGACCAAACGTGTCATCGACGGCGACACTGACACCGTCGTCCGCCTTCAGATATGGGACACAGGTATGTCCCACATCACCTAATTATCCTATCAACCAATACTTGCAAACTCATACTAACTCGCGATATTAGCCGGCCAAGAACGCTTCCGCTCGATATCGCGCCTGTACTACCGCGGCGCCAACGCCTGCATCCTGTGCTACAGCATCACCGACGCACAGTCCTTCGCCGAGATGGGCATGTGGCTGACCGAGCTACGCCGCAACTTACCACCCGATATCGTACTGCACGTCGTCGGCACAAAAGCCGACATTGTTGCGCGCGAGCCCGCACGACGTGAAGTTCCCTTCGAACGGTGCATCGCATACGTGGCCGAGAACTTGGCTCCGGGATTAGGCTGCACTCCCCCGCCCACTGCCACGCCGACGGGGCTAGCGGGCTTGCCACCCGGACCGGGGGTCAGTCAGTCCAGTGTTGCGGCCGGAACGCCCGCCGCAAGCAGCGCGCAGGAACCACGCAGCCCGAGTAGTAAGAGGAGCAGCGGGTTCTGGGGCCAAGAAGTGGGCTGGGACGCATGCCACGAGATCAGCGCCGAGAGCGGCGAAGGCGTAGAAGAAGTCTTCCGAGTTGTAACGCGCAAGCTAGTCGAGCAAAACCGCAAGATGCAACAGGCTATCCTAGCCGCAACCGCTACACCCGGTACCCCGGGCTATGAGAACGGTGGCGATGGCAACACTAATGGCGGTGGATACTTTGACGGAGCGAACCCCCGTGGAAGTTTTCGCGTCGGACGAGATCGTCGTAGTTGGCTTTTCTCACCGAATTTCTCGCCCGCGGTTACGGTTGATAACCCGGTTCATGGGGGTACGGAGCAGCAGCGGCAGGGAGAGGAGCTGGGACGACGGGGTAGGAGGTGCTGTTGAGGAAATCTTTGGACTCTTTTTCGATCACAAACTCCCTTGATTTCGAGGTTGAATCGGCGTGAGCGGACGGCGAGAACATGCGCGTTTTCTACTCATTTCCATTCCTCAGCATTGAAGGCAGTCCTTCTACAGGTTTGGAGGATGTTAGTCTCACTCCTGGACACGGCAAAGGCAAACATTACGAACATGGCACCAACTCACACGGTCGAATAGGGGGATCATTGTCTTTGTCTTTGACTACGCAAAGTACGGCGTTTGGAAATGCATGTTTTCGGATCAGCATAAGGGTTTTGGTCATGGCGTTGTCCCTGGAATCATATGAAATTCGGAATTCGCATTGGTCATGGTAACGAAGCATACGTATAGTAGGTACTCAGGTACTCAGGTACTCTTGGTTTCTCTCACGAGATATGAATGGATTATGGAACGTCGTTTCGTCTTGCTTTTACTATCGTTTTCTCCATATGACTACCTCCTATTTTTGAGGTATGCTTAATGGCTTTGTGAAGTGACTTGTATCATGAACATCTAGGTTTGTCGGCGTATTCTTACAATTAAGGAGAAGTTTACGTTGTGTTCATTATAGAATGTCTGGAATTTTCATTTCTCATTTCACCATCTTCGTTCTATGTTGTCCTTCCTCTATATCCTGTAAATGCCCTCGTACCACCACTCACTCACACCGCACTCCCCTGCCCCTGCTGCGCTCCCTTCCCCTTCCCCTTCGACTTATCAACATCATCATCAACCCTCGGCAGCGCCGGTATCTCCACCCCCATAACCTTATACTCCATACCAATATACGCATCACTCAGCACCAGCACATCCACCTTCCTCCCATTACCACTCCTATCCGGCTCAGGCAGCCTCAGCGTCGTCTTAGCAGTGGGTCTAGCCCCAACCTGCAAGGTCTTCGCACCCGGCCCCTGACTCCAGCCCGCGCGCTTGACACCAATAATCTCGTCGCGCGCGACATCGGCGACGATGACGAACCAGCCCTCCGTCTGCGGCTTCGGGTACCGCGGGGCGTAGACGCGAGCGTCGCGCTCGGCGAGAGGGTTCAGGCGCTTGAGGGAGACGACGAGGGATTGCGCTGTTACGTCCTCGACTCTGACGCTGACGTTGGGGAGGATGGAGGCGGCGCGGACGAAGCGGTTTTGCTGGGAACTTGGGATGTTGAGTTTGCGGGCTAGGTCCTCGACTTGAGGGCGGGGCAAGGCACTAAGTTTCTGGAGAGCTGTCTTGTTGTCCTTGAGCTTGTCGGGGTCGGTGCCTGGGAGGATGGATAGGGGTGCATCTTGGGGCCAGCGAGCGGACTTGACGCACTGGAGGAGTCTGATCATTTCGAGACAGCTGGATAGATAGCCTAGTTCTGTCAGGACGTCGATGGAGGCCTGGATGATACGAATAGCCTGGTCTAGGACGCTGGTCTGGTCGCCGACGTAATCCGTGATGGGAAGGTCGATACGTGCCATGTGTGCCTGCAGTAGGAGGAAGGCCTTGACATGAGGATCCCACATTGGTAAGCCGAAAGTATTACCTGGGAATGGTAGATTGTTCGACAGCTCAGCGTTGATAAGATCTTCATTATGTCGGACGGGAAGCTCATCGTATTCTGTTGCGCGAGACATCCAGGACAGGACGTCTACAAAGCTTGCTTTTGGCTTTGCGTGCTTAACGAGATGACGGATTGTCTTATGAGATAGGTAATAGTAACTCATGATTTTACCCAGGGGTGTCGGGTCCACGTCGCCGTTGGGGTAAATCTCAACACACTTCGAAGCGGCCAGCTCGTCCAAAGACTTATTGACCATATCGATCATGAAGTCATTGGCGAGCTGCTGGGCAGCAATGGTGTTATGCTCCTCAGCAGAGATCTCAAGTCCATAGTACGAAGGGTTCTTGTGCAGTCGACGAAAGAAGAAAGTCCAGGTCAAGTAGTCAAGCGCATCTTGCTTTGTAGCGATGGTCTCGGCTGACACTTCTGCACACAAATGGTTATCAAGAACCGTATGTAGGGATGACTCGACCGGGAAGCCGGTGTGTAAGAAGTGCTTATAGAAGTCCTTCTTCGAGTCCTGGGTAAAGATGCGCGCGACACCGGAGTTGTCAAACTGTGGACGACCAGCTCGACCCAGCATTTGCAAGACATCTGTAAGATCCATGTCCTTATAGCCCTCAATCTTGGCGTCATAGAACTGTGTGCCTTTGACGACGACCAAGTGAGCGGGGAGGTTAACACCCCATGCCAATGTACTTGTTGCAACCAATATTTGAATCTTGTTGTTCAGGAAAAGCTCTTCGGCTAGTTGTCGATCTGATTCAACAAGACCTGCATGATGAAGTCCAATTCCGAAGTTTATCGCTTCTTTCAGTGCATCGTCCTTGACTCTGGAAAGATTAAGCTGAAGATCCTCCTCTGACATATTGACAAACCGCCTAGGGTTATCCTCCATACCACAGTAGTTGATCAGGTCCTTCGCGGTCAGCCTGGTCTGTCGCCGGGATGGCACAAAGACAATAACAGGCTTATCTGGACTATGGGTCTTAATAGCTAGAAAAGTTGGCCGGTTCATGGATTGCATCAAGGGGCAGAATCCTCTCACTTCCGGGAACCCATCAATGTACAGCTCCAAAGGTACGGGCCTTACGGAGTGGCGGAAGTTGAACAGTCCTTCTTTGACTCCAAGCCAATTTGCAAGATCTGTTGCGTTGGCGCAGGCAGTAGACATTCCGAGAAGCCTAACGGAATTGTTCGTGGATTGTGCAATGTAATTCATACGAGACACGATGATCTCAAGAATCGGGCCTCGATCTCCAGCAAGTAGGTGGATTTCGTCAATGATGACAAGCGAAACTTGTCGAACGTACCCTCTGGTCTGCCAGCTACGAGATATACCGTCCCATTTTTCAGGGGTTGTGACAATTATATCGGCATCCTTGATCGTCCTCGTGTCTGGTGTATTATCACCTGTCAACTCAACCAGCTTAAGACCCAGAGGTCCGGAAAGTCGAGCTCCCCAATCTTTGACTCGCTCGCGAACTAGGGCTTTCATTGGGGCGATGTAAACCACCTTGGAGCCTGGCCGCTCCCGGAACGCCCACCACATAGCCAGCTCTGCAGCGACAGTTTTTCCGCTACCAGTAGGTGATCCTAAGAGGACATTTGCCGGTGTGTGGTAGAGGGTGTGGAATATCTGCGTTTGCATAGGGTTAAAGTATTGAAACCTCTTTGCATAGATTTCTTCCAACCCGGGATTCTTGAGGGCGCTTATAGGCAGAGGTTGCAAGTTGAGCAGATCTGTATACACGCTCTCCGTATCCGGTCGAATGAGGTGTTGGAAAGAAACAGGGTTGACTGTCTCTGCTCCAAGCCACTTATCCGACACAGCCCTAACATAGATCTGGTTGGGTAGCGGATCTGATAGGGGGATGGTGAAGTCGAGTTCGTGATCATCATAGAGCTTCTTCCTGTTGAGTATAAAGAATTCATGATGGTAAATTTCAGACGTCTCCGAATTTTCAACCCAGATGTAGAAAGACTCAGATGTTCCATGTATCTGGTCACTCCATTTAAAGTCCGGAGTTATGAACAGCTTGATCCTCAACACATCCCGATTCAAAGGAGCTATCTCGGCATCGACAGATACAGTTGGGAAATGTTCAATAATTCTGGCTATCTTCTTTCCAGCGTTATTGTTGTGTACTAGGTTCCCGATCTCGGCTGCTTCCATATCGCGTAGCTCTTCGATTGTTAGGCCATTTTTCATATCGAGTTGATTGAGTACTGGCTTGGGCAACTCAAATTGATGCAGTGGATGTCGAAAAGGCCAAACACGTTTCTCGATAGACTTTGCCAGGGTTAGCAAGACCAGGCACTGATGACCCCATCGTCGGTTCAACGCAATCATGAACAGAGCACGGCATATTCGTCCAGCCTGCTGAGCGACGTAGTTCAAATCGTTCATCAACGTAAAGTCTTCTGGTTGTGCCCGGGAAATGTATGTCTGCAACAAAATATTTGTTTTAGCTTGTGGTGTATCAATTCCACTGCCAACATCGCAAGGGGTTATGTTGTCATCATCCTTTAGCCTCGTCAGTTCGTTAGCTTCATTATCTCGGGACTGAATATTGTCAAACTCTCCACTTTCGCTTATCATCTTCAATATGTCTGCTTCCGTGGAATAGGGTTTCATCAACTTATTGAAGACTAGTATGCTTGACTGCTGGATGTAATACTGGCTGGCAATGCGGCCAATATCTTTGCTTCTAAGTTCCTCAGTGGTCTCATTGAAGATGATCATTTGACTTTGTTGCAATACCCGAGCTGCTTGGATAGCAAGCTGCCGTCGCCTCTGAACGAGCGTTGGGTCATCTCTGATCTCAGCCCATTCGATTCCATAGGTCATAGGGCTTCTCTGCATGCGAACGAAGAGATATGAATAGCCGATCCACTGCACTGCTTCTGGGATAGAAGTCACAGTACCTAACGCAATCTCGGCATTCAAATTATCGACTAATTTCGAAGAAAACTTGGACTCGATAGGTTGCTGTGCAGTCACGGCCATCCGGTAATGCGCTAGTTTGTCGTGGGTTGTGCAGATCATGCCAATGCCAACGTCTTCGAATTGAGGCCGTCCAGCACGACCAAAGATCTGAAGCACATCGAGAATGCCCAGGTCCACAAACTTGCCGTCTTGGGCACTGTAAACTTGAGTTCCCTTGATAATAACAGCGGCGGCTGGTAAGTTGACACCCCATGCAAGCGTCGCTGTACAGCAGAGAACTTTGATGACGCCTTCGGCAAACAATCTTTCCATGAGGTTTCTATCAGATCGAGTCAGGCCGGCATGGTGTATGCCAAGTCCCTTGGGTAGGAGGTCCCTGAGCTCCCGTGCCTTTGAAGATTTCATGTCTCGAACCGCTTGATCATAGTATGGATGTCCCACTGGATCAAAGAGGTCTATAGAATTGTCTTCAGTGGCTTTTTGGTACAGCATCTTGGCAGTGAGAAGCGTGTCTCTTCTGGAATGGACAAACACCATGATTTGGTGATCCTGTTCTAGCATGTCCTTAACTTTCTCAAAAGCTACCGTGTCAAGATTATCTCTAGACTGCCTTGAACCGGCTTTGCCTCTGACACCTATGAAGTGTTGTTCAAGAGGAACTGGGCGGAATGAGCTGTCGAAGTAGAAAAGGCCAGCATATCTGTTGACCTTGAGAAAATCGGCAACATCGACATAGTTCGGAAGGGTAGCACTGAGTCCGACGATGCGGATTAGGGATTGCGTGCTCTCAACCTGTCGTTCTGTTCGCGCCACTAAAGACTCCAAGACAGCACCTCGCTCATCATGAAGCATGTGGACTTCATCGATGATGAGCAGCCTAACCTTCTGTACCAGCTCGGTGTCTCCAGTGCCCTTCCTTGTAACAACATCCCACTTTTCAGGCGTTGTGACGATGATTTGCGTTTGCACAATTTCGGACTTGGTAAGGTGCATATCTCCCGTGTATTCACGGCAGCGAATACCAAGCCACGCAAGACGCTTTCCTAGCTTCTCGGTAATTTCCGCAGCAAGTGCCTTCATTGGCGCAACGTAGACAATCTTGAAGTCCTGGGTATCAACGCCAAAGTCTGTTGCCTCCGTATTTTCAATGGGATTCGGTGTGACATATTGGCTAATCGTTTGTAGAATGGTCAACATAGCTGCATCTGTCTTACCCGCACCAGTCGGAGCGCAGATTAACATGTTCTCGCTGGATTTGTAGGCTACTGGATAAACTAGACTTTGCATTCTGTTCAACGTCTTGTAACCTTTGAATGTCCTCCGGCAGAGCCCATCCATATCGGAGATGTTGACAAGCTTGTGACCAGGAAGAAGTGTACCGGTTTTCCCGGCAGGCACGATAAATTCCTCATACTTTTCCTTTTCTTTTCTCTCGGTGCCAACTGGCATACCATAAGACTTTCCTGTATGGCTTAAGGTATTGCCAGCGTTATACGCTTTATAAATGTGTGGATATTGCACTTCTTTATGCATGCTAGGGGCCAGAGCAGCACTCTTGTGCTCACGGTCCTGTCGCCGAAGGGCTTCATCTCTCTCGGCTTTGGTCAGAAGTCGGCCAGTCGGTTTTTGTACTTCCTGGACAGCAAAGCTTGAAGTTAATTCATGCCTATGAGATATGACTTCAATGACGAAGTCAAGATCATCAAAACCGATAAGGTCAGTAAGTTGAGATTGGAGTTCATCATCAGACCGCTGAGAACTTAATATCTCCAGGATTTGTGCTTGAAATGCATCTGAAGAAAACCCGTTCTTGGCAGCGATAGTAAAACATTGCTGAGGAAACCAATATGAACCATCGAGGGAGCCATCGGGCTGGCCGTCAGCATCCTCGATGAAATCGCTACTGTATAAATCTTCCTCGCTGTCGTCTATGAAGTCCCATATATCGTCGCCGCTATTGCCGGAGGTGAAGTCATCATCGTCCAAATCGAAATCTAGGCCTAGTTCTGCCTCAACGGACTGTTGCTTGCCGGGTAACTTCAAGTCTGCCAGAGCATTTTTCATGGCGGCAAATTGTTCGCGCCATCGGGCTTCCGCCTCGCTCATAGAGGATGGCATTTTAAGTGTTGGCTGCCTAATGAACGAAGGTTAAACAGTCGACGCGACGATATAGAGATCTGTGTTTTAAGTTCAGGCACCGAGAAACTTCAAAGTTTAGAACAGGTATTTCATCTTATGGAATTTTTTTCCTTCTGGCCAAATTTATACGAAGTCACAGTTATGTGAGAAAGTTGACTTGGTGACTGTTCGCCGACTGCTGACTTAGTGCTTAGATAGCGCCTGAAGACCGTGAATTAGCACTGATTCCCCAGAACCTAAAGCCCCGCCATAGGCGCCGAAAGGCCCCCACCTAGCCAGGTACTTCCCTCTAAAAAGCAGCTGCCTGGTGGTACATGTGATAAAGGCTGTGACACGCTGACCTCACCTCCAAATCCATGCCAACACTCCTGCTTGATATATGAAGTCCCTAGCCTTGTTTCAGGGCTACTCTCCTAAATTTATACCCCATTGAGAGACCATTTCTCTCAACATCGAGCAAACAATAATACAATCAAATCCCGTCTTTTCTGTTATATCCATCTTGTCAACTTGCGGTTTCCTATCTATCGATCAACATGAAGCTGCATTACATCGGAGTACGTATATGCGCCCCGGTCGCTCTCCGACATCCAACGGACATAGCAAGCATATACACAATTATGCATAACAGAGTCGTGCTGGCAGAATCGCTAACTGGTGTGATGCTTAATGTGTATAGATCATCAAGAACGACAGCAAACCCGGCGTCGAGATATGCGCTGAGAAGGAACTAAGCGCCTACTCGCGCTTCACCCGTGCAAAGTACGAAACGATCCACCGTCTACGAATATAATGGGTCAAAAGGATAGAGGACTGACTTGGATCTACCTAGCTATGGCGAGTTCATGACCATGTTCGCAAAGACGGTAGCAGAGCGGACGAGACCGGGACAGCGACAGGATGTTGAGGAGCAAGGTGCGGTCAATCCCCAACGCTCGACCGCTTCGACCAAGAACACCAGACGAACATAGAACTGATACGAATTATTGCCTAACACAGATTACACATTCCACGCATACGGGCGCACAGAAGGCGTCTGCGGGATCATCATCTCCGACCACCAATACCCAGCCCTCGTAGCGCACCAGCTGCTCTCCAAAGTGATGGACGAGTTCCTGGCAGCGCACCCGCGATCATCCTGGGCCTCGGGCCAAACCGTCGTCATGCCCGAGCTCAAGGACTACCTGGCCAAGTACCAGGACCCGCACCAGGCCGACAGCATCCTCAAGATCCAGCGCGAGCTCGACGAGACCAAGATCACCCTGCACAAGACCATCGAGTCCGTCCTCCAGCGCGGCGAGAAGATTGATGATCTTGTGGCCAAGAGCGACGGCTTGAGCAACCAGAGCAAGATGTTCTACCGTACGTCGCTCGCCACCTTGTTACCTTCCCCTACACTCCATCCCTTTCGTGCCCGAGGGCTGTTTCTCTGGTTATAGAAAAGATGCTAACCTCCACCTCTACAGAACAAGCGAAGAAGCAAAACTCGTGCTGCGTTGTCATGTAAACACAATTAGTATAACCGGCACTAATTGACTGATTTGAGTATCTCCGTTTTAGCAGAGCAGCGAACCCCTTAGTTTGGAGGCTATGTGAATGGCCATTTTATTTCGTCTATCTATATCCGCGGGCGTTACCCGCCCGAGCACTTATAGGGGGTGGACAGAGTCATTCGTTGGCAAATGAGGAGCATTGAGGTCCAGGTAGACGAGAGGCTGAATTGGAGGCTATGCAGACATGGTTACCATCCCATAGACAAGAACCCCCGACAGACAGGCGGTTGGCCATAATATGAATGGAATACGTTGATACGAAGCTTATATAGGGGCAAAGGTGGTTGATTCGAACTATCAAGAACTGGATTAGACTTGACTATGGCAAAACTTGATCTCGTCCTAACTAGTCCCATATCTTTTATCCAGTCTTTACTGCTTGGTACTCGACGTCCCGAAATTAGGGTATTAAACGATTACCATCAAGGCGGATCGTGCGTCCTTTCGAATACTTCTTTCCATGACACAAAGTAAATAATTGCATTATAATGTGAGTCGCAGACTCTTGGATTTCTATCCTCCGAGGGTATATCCTAAAAAAAATAAAAATAAAAATAAAAATAAAGCCCTTTTAATATCCCAGCCGTTCTCGATGCAATATCAAACGGCAGGCGCTACCAATAACGCCTCGTAGAAGTCAAGCGTAAATCTCGCTCAAATATGCAATGAAATAGTGCTAGTAATAGGACCTTTTTTTTTAACGTGTGTACGATGTGCGCTGTTGCGTTATGCTTCGTCTAAAACAACACGTTCGCTCTTTCGATATAGCCCCCGGTAGGAGTTCGTCGCATCCTCAGGAGTAATTAGAGTTGGTGTCTTGGTCTTGGTCTCAGCGAGTCTCTCGTCTTTGCCCATAGCTATCTTAGGCACCGGGGTTGGTTTCGAAGGGCTTCTTTGTGGCCTGGACGAAGTGGTTTGTAACGGTCTTAACATTTTACGCTGTTGCCTGGAGATTGATATTTGCCTTGCGATCGACAACTCCACCGGATTCATTTTAGAGCTGTTCTCGAGTATAGCGTCTTCATCGTCTGATGTCTTGCTCGAGTGTGTGGATGAGGCTGGCGAAGAAGGCGGCTGTTTCCGATCGCTTACCAAAGAGGAAGATTCGGTAGAAGGCGTATGTGTAGGTGGCGTCATCATCTGCCACTTGGGCTCTTGCATGTACGAAGCCGGTGGTCGTATAGATTCTGATTTGACTACTTCGAACTCAGGAGACGACAACTCCGATGGAGACTCTAGTACCAAATTCGACGAGTCAGGGCTGAATTGGGTTTCCCTTGCCGTAGGGTGCTGGTCCCTCGCTCTAGCTAAAGTCGCGATGGTCATTTTGCCCTTTTGGTAAGCATGGTTAGGAGGTTCCTTGTAGCGGTGAATCTTTGGTTTTTCATTAGGCAGTTGTTTCTGTTGTTGCAGTTGCTGATGTTGTTGATTAGGCGTAGAGTGGGAGTGTTCGAAGGTCGCTTTTGAGGGCGACCGAAGTTCTGCTGGAGAAGTATTGGACCTTAGACGTGCTGTCGCATTAGAAGACGGAACATGCACTGGTTTCTTGCTGGGAGTTGGCGGAAATAACGCAAATGTAGGGGACCTTCTTGAGGGTGATGTTGCTCTCCTCGGAAGATCTCGGTGCATTACCTCCTGTATAGAGCGTTAATACTTGAAGGCTAGTAAGAATTTAGGATCACTTACTTCTTCCTTCTCAACCGCATCATCGATACTCTTCAACCTCTGAACCGTAGCTTGCCGTCTAGCTAACAGCGAAGGCTGTGACTGCAAGACACTTCCAAACATCACACTATATCTTTCCATAGTGATACTAGGGATCTCGACGTTCAATAGAGGCCCGGCCGAATTCTGGTTAGTATCCAGCGCTATCGGTATCCTCCCGAATGTCTCTTGATTCGTATCGTTTAAGCTTGACTTCGACTTTGATCCTTGAGCTGGGCTCTCAGCATCGTAGGGCATTGTTTGAGATCTGACTACAAGAGGTTTATGCTTCGGTGCTGTGCGGGTGCCGACAGTATTGCTCCTCTCCATTTTCGTGTCATACCAATTTTGGGATGTAATATCTTGAGACGGCTCTGACCTTGGCGTGCCTTTCTGTTCATTTGACGTTGAAGGCGAGTTATCCGATGCTTTCTTTCCAAATCTACCAAATAACTTCCACTTTCCCGTTTGCTTCCTGGCTAGAGATCCTGTAGAACCCATCCCAGATGCGGGTGAAACCATAGACGGGGTTGAAGCTTGTCGGGGCCGAAGAGTGGTTTGTGATGTTCGCGAACCCCCAGTTGCTAGGTTGACCGTAGGACTTCCAAGCGCCATGCCGATCTCTGCAGAACTTGCCTCGTTGAGAGACTCGGGGGTAGGCATCCTAATAGTTGGAATGGAAGTTTTCCGAGGGGGCGAGTGCCGCGGACTGGTATCTGGAGTAGGCAGTTGTCCTCGTGCAAATGTGTGCGGCCTAAATCCAGTTCCGGCGCCTGCTCTAAAATTGACGAAAGAGTCGTCTCTCGACATCCTCTTGTCGTATTTAAAGCTGCTGCTGGTTGGGTTCTTGGAACCCGGGCCTCTAGATGAGCTCGGTCTCACTGACATATTGACTTCGAGCGGCGGCGTAACAGACAGAGGACGAAAGTAACACGAGATTGAACTTGCAAAGACGCCTGGGTAAGGCGCACCACTGTGATTATAAGACGGTGGTGGTAGGGCGGGATCTGATACACAACCCAGTCCACAACCTGGTCCCCCTTAGGTCGGGGTAGTCGGGGACGTGCGTCACGAACGCATCCGGACCTGCATGACCTCCATCGGTGGTGTGGCAACGGCATTAGCAAGGTACATAGGCTCAAGTTGCCATCCCTGAAGGATCCGGACATGAGCCATAAACTTGGAAGATAGAGTTTTGAGATGGCGATGCTGAGGCTAAATGTGTTCTGATTCACGGTCTCTACGAAACGTGTTTTCTAAGATAAACTCAAGAGACTCCCCGCTCGCTGTTTTAACTGAGAATAGGAGAAGACAAGGTTCGTGTTTATTGAATCATTGTCAGCTGACAATATGTGAATCCGAAGAGGGAGTATTTCGATGATTTTCTAACCCGATATCTGTTCGGACCATTGGCGGCATACCTTACACACAAACTATTGGCAATGACGCCTGCGGTGGCTTGGGATTCCATCTTCCCTAACCATTGCAGAATAACGACAGCGCTGACGACTGTTTGAGGTCGATGGATTCATGGGACGGTTATTTTAGAGAGGGTGATCAACGCCTGGGATTCAGCCCCAGAATGCATTGTGGAAGCCATCAAGGGTGACCCTTGTCTCCCTAGGTTCCTTGCGCTTGTCCGGGATGTTTTTGAAATGATGTGAATGGATCCTAGGGGGTGGATTGCGAAATTATTGATGGTGTCGTGTACCAACGCCAGCGCAGGCATTGATGGAGTCCCTAGACCGAGTAGCCTATTTGCAACCCGCTAGCTTGGCTCAGAAAGGTGATACAGTACCCTCATATGCCATATGCACCTAGCTACGGTAAACTGGGAATAATTTGCAGGAACAGACGGGCGCATTGTCCATATCAGAAAGGTTCGAGAAGGTTTTCCAGTACGGGGTTGCATTGCTTGATATCCTATCAAGGGATGCCTTGAGGCAATGGTCCTTAACCCCTGTTCTCTTCAATGGCTTGATAGACAGGGAAAATGGACAAAGTCTCGGACGAGTCACAAACTCGGAGCTCTAATGTTTATTCGTTAATGAACAAAAATATGTGTAGCAATTCTGAGGAATAAACATAGTCCTAGATCGATTATCGAAGCCAGGAAATGAGAGGGAGGCTCCTCTCATCTAGCCTGCAGCGTTGCATCCGGTCTAGGATTACATATTTTATATTGCGACGTCGTGGCCTTCCCTCTGATAGGACAGCAACCATGTTCAGCCAAGAGTAAATCTTGGTCGAACTTTCGACTTGATAGATCCCTTGCGCTCGCATCTTCCAGTGGAATTGATAATCTGCAATGGAACAATCCTCAGAACTTTCTGCTCATTTCAAAGTTGGTCCAATCAAATATTGAGACTCGGGTTGTCCACATCGGGTATTATAAGCCAGCGATAAGCCACAGGCTTACATCATAAGAGACAACCTGGTAGATGCCGGTGGGCGTGTTTTTGAACGGATCTTAGATCTATTCAGTTGCGTTTCAATGAAGCTCTCATGAAGACACCGCTGTTCAATTATGTAGATTATTAGCCGTTTATTGATACAGTAGACGTGGCATTTTAGCGGTCTGAATGGAAGTTTTAGTCGATGTTGAGGTTCGGGCTTGTTTAGGTAATATGCGGGTAACGTGTGTTGCGTGACTACCTAATCTAGCTAAATTCCGTTAGGATGAGAAGGGACTCAGGGATCCTTGTTGGTTTCAAATTCCCAAAAAGGTAAAGTGTGGTCCCTGAAACGTGAGAGCTTCCGAACCATCCCAAACTTTGGATAACGTCTGTGCTTCAATCGGTCCCGTCTTAGAAAAAACAATGTAGTCGGAAGTTATTTCTGCCCACGGACATATCAACACGTTGATTCCGCCGGGGAATTTTATTCTCGACGCGCGGCATCTAGGGCTGCTAGCTATTAGTCGGGTGATGTCAAGGTCGGCCACTGCAAAGCTGCCTTTGACCACGAACATCCGACGCTCTGCTCTAAAGACAAATTGCTAGTCGGCCTGATTCGTATCAAGCCTTCTTCACCTTTACAGTAACATTTTGCGATCTGTCAGTGCGACACTGAATAGTCCCAAACGACCTAGCTCGGATCATGAGCGATCGACACAGCAGATCGTCCAAGACGATCTAGTTTATATCGTTGCCCATTCGAATGGCTAAGAAGTTGAAGCGGCTACGCAAGGTTGAGTCTTAACGTCATGCATCAAAGGCAAAGCTTAAAGCTGTGGTTCGTGGCACGCTTTACCTTATCCCATGACGACTGATATCTGGGATCTCGGGCGATCTCGTTATATAATCTCATGGGTATTGGACATCGCCAGCCGTTCGGAATGGACGGGAAGAAGACTGCTCTCATATAGATATTGGGCCAGCGGGATACTGCCTTCGGAAGTACCATTTGCGGCGGTATACTTATGCCGTTGACATAGGCTCGTTCAAGATCAATTATCCGCATGCTGTGTTGGCAAACTCAAAACAGTGTTATGTTGATCTAAGTGTTTCAGTAAATATGGTGTGTATCCCGTATCCAGAGCTGCCATAGGTACCTTAAGTGAGTTGCTCCCGAGATATCCATTAGAAAAGCATAGCTTTCGAGGTTCCGGGTTGTGTTACAACTCTTTCTGGCAGCTAATTGTCGGGATCGATGGACGGCACCACTCTCTGCTCTTATTTCACCACGGGACTTATGAGATTTTTATTGTTAATAAGAGGCAGCCCAAAATCCACTGGCAGCCTGAAATCGAACATATAGTATCCAGCAGACTAAGTGCTGTGATGGGAGACTTTCCCCTCGAATCCAAACAGCTCAATTAGGACATAAATCTGTCACTGAGCTGTAGGCTTGTGATTCACTTCGTACTTGTACTGTCGTACCGGAATTGTTCCTGTCCTCATCATTGGGGCAGGGACCGGGGCCGGCTTACTACAACATCAAAGCTTCTCCATTGCTCTACAATTACGTCCTGATTAGGGTGTTACCCGTGGTTGGGGAGCTGAGTCATAGCGAAGCAAATAGAATAAGTTATAAGATATATGTAGCAATAGTTGAGATTGTCAAGCGTGAACAGTGGGTCAGGCACACATACACGTGTATGTGTATGTTTGCTGTGGAGATTGTACTTGCCCCTTGTCCTATTCAGGTCATCGTCGCGAATCACACATGTAGTTCGACTCATGAAATGCAGGTGCTTATGGGCCGAGACAAGAGTTAAAGACCAGGTTTCTGATAAGGCTTCCCGACCTTCTCCTTTCAACAAATTTATAGCTCGTGGCCGCGAGCTCCACGAGACGAGATGAAAAATGATAGCGGTGAGCATGTAGAAGGCAACACGTCTGACGGGGGATGTCGGATCGTCATTATGCGCAAATCCAGTGTGGGGGAAATCTCACCGCTGGCACCTAGAGGGCCAGCTCAAAAGGGAGGTCGAAATCATACTCTACCCCTAGAGGAGGAGTCTATAGTTTCCAGAAAATAAGGGAAGTTGGATGGAAAACGGATCGAGAAGCCGGCGTGCGCGGCGCATAGGTCAAGAAAGGAACTTCGCTTTGCGACCCGAGGGAAGGACTCAAGTACCAACCAGCCGGATACTGAGACAATGGTCTGTCTCATATAAATATGTCGGGGAACTTGAATGCGTGAGTATGCGTTATTATCATGCATAAACGATATAAGTCTCGTGTGGTACACAATTTCGAAAATGAGGGCATCATGTATCTATTCATATGCTGAAGCCTGATGATAACCTCAGTTTCTACATCATGTAGTGTAATTGGGACTGACGCATGATGGCGGGGCGATGATGAGTTTGAGTTGGATATGTGGCTTGACTTGTTGCAGATTGTTAGGCCAACGAATGGGCCCCTCAGCTGAGTGTTCTACAAAAGCCACTCAGCGCACCGCCTCAAGGTGGGCTGGTGGGCGAGCGGGCAGCAATCATCCAACCCGAAAAGCAGCCCCCCTCTGCCCCTCCTTCATCAATCAGACCGCGCATCCGTCCACGGCTGGGGAACAACCTATCCTTTTTTTTCCTTTGACATCTGAAGCTCGTGCCAAACCTCTTGTAAACAACCATATCCTCTCCCCCTTAATCCTTTTGCTCTCTCGCCAACTCTACCTACAGAGACACACAAAACCAGATCAAGCAACCATGTCGTGGCAAGGTAAGTAAATATCTGAACATCCCCCTCATTCGAATGAAACCCCACCTTTGTTAGGGGGAACAGGGCTGACACCTCTCCGTCATAGCATATGTTGATTCCAGGTAAATATCTCGAAAACGCCGCAACACGACTACGATATGGCAACAGTATTTGCTGACAACTATTTCTACATATAACAGCCTTGTCGGCAGCGGCCATATCGACAAGGCTGCCATCATCAGTGTTGCGGGTGACAGCGTCTGGGCTTCTTCGGCTGGCTTTACGGTATTTAATTATCCTTGCTCTTTATTTATCTCCGTTGTCGCAAACTGGATACAACATGATATCAAGCACATGGACATATGGATCCTTGCTATCTATAAGGCGGAAAGGGTATGGGACTGATTTATTTTCGAAATATTAGGTCAAGCCCGAAGAGATGAAGAACCTCGTTGCCATCTTAACCAGCAGCGGTGATGCTGTCGACAAGGCCCACGCAGACGGCATCCACGTTGCAGGCGAGCGATACGTTGTCACCCGAATCGAGGACCGAAGTGTCTATGGACGACAGGTGGGTTTATAGAGCTAGCCCGTGACCCTCTAGGCAACGAAATAAATGTTGACTGGAATACGTAATATAGGGCCGGACGGGTATCGTTGTCGTCAAGACGAAGCAGGCCATCATAGTCGGTCACTACGGCGAGACCCAGCAAGTCGGTAACGCGACCCAGACCGTTGAGGCGCTAGCGGACTACCTCATCAAAGTCGGGTACTAAACGGAGCGGTATTTATCGAGGGTACTCCGTGTGCCGCGTCGAGGAGGCTGTAGACAGGCGGGTGCATCCGTGGGTACGCCGGGATGAATGGGAGCATGCTTGCTGTTTTGGGACTGCAAAGCGGAGAGTTTAGCAAGAGATTTCTGTTGATGATCACATACAACGCCAATGGTACGGCGGCTCAGATTGTTTCGTCCTTTTTTCGGAGACACAACCATCATTCTGCCGTTTCCCCCTAGATTCTGCATAGGCAAATGACAATGGGCCTTTTCTTCTTTTCACATGTAAAAAGTTACACGGCAGCCTGTCTGCTGCTGCTAACGGCGAAAATTAACTCTTCATGGCCTTGCGGGCTCGTCATACGTTCTAGTTTGCTTCTGGGTATCCCCAAACCTAACCTCGGTTTGGCGCATCTCCCAAATCGTCTATACCGTCATATACAATATCATACAGACCTGTATCCACTCCCCCTTTAACGCCTCTCAGCATGCAAACCATGTGGTATGAATAGATTATGGCTCGAATTTCGTAACCAGCCACTGGATAGCGTGAACATGGAGGCGAACATTAGGTAACTCTAACCGTAGTCGAGAAAAGGGGTAAGTACGTTCAGACAGGCAGCTCAGCATTCCGCCGTGCCCCGAAGCCGGGCACGCGATCAATAAGCATCCCAATATAAGGACCAATCACGGGGGCGTTTCGCGCGAAGCTCGCTATCGTGCCGAGGAAGTCGCCGAATAGGACCATGATGCCGTACAGCTCAACGCAGAAACCGATCAGCGCCCATCGCATCAAGATTAGTAGTAATCCCAGGAAGAAGGCTGCTGTGCCTTTGGCTTTTTGTTTCCGCGCGAAGAAGAGGAGCGTTTTTTGAGGACCGATGATTATTGTGAGGCCGATTAGGAAGAGGATCTAAAGGGAAGTTAGGGCGGGTGCTGGAGCGGAGGGAAGAGAGTTGGTTTTTCGAATAGGGGGTTAGGAGAGGGGGAAGAAGCGGCGTACATTGCCCATCGCAAGCCTGTAAACGCGCGATGTTAGAAAAGACTGGTGGGAGGAGAGCTTATGTTGGCGCAAACCACTTACATTGCTCGATCAAAGAACAGCATGACACCTCCGATTAGGAAAAAGCCTCCTATAAGAGCGAACAACAGACCGCATCAGCGCCGCTGTAGAGACTTCAGACTCTGCACACGCAAGCTAACTACCCGAATAGGCAGGAAGCATGCGAGCGCAGAAACATCTTGGATATCACGTACCGCCAGAGCAGAAAGCGACCCCAATTTCTGTGCGTAGTGGCAATGGTTAGTCCGCGCCATTCTCAGATTTAGAGCTATGAGGTCCTCTTATTTGGCCTTACTTTGGGTATCTGATAACCACATTGTCGGCATCTTGGCATACGTGGACTCAAGGAAGAGGAAGTAGAAAGGGGACGGAGGACCGAGTATGGGGTTCGTAAGACTCGTAATAGGGATCGTATACGAGATCGCACGGTAGTTAGACGGAAGGTGGGCGCAATTGGCCCGTATTTGGAAGCTTTGAGGATTTTATAACATTTATTTTTGAAGGCTTTCGTTAAGCTGCAATCAGGGGATAGAACACGAATCGCGGAATGAAACCTGACCCCGAACGCGACAGCCCGTGGATGTTAGTGGGCAGCTGGTCGACAGCTGCCGAAGATAAGCTTATAATTTAAATTCGATAAGAGAATTTTAGTTCTCCTTGTCTTCTCTGCCAGGATTGCATGCAGACGCCGAATTTTGTGCTGTCCTACCACAAGTATCAAGGGATAGAATCTGTAAAGTTTCGGAAATTTTGAGCAATATCGGCCCTACCTGCTAATTGATCAACTCTTTGGGCACTTCATACCGTTGAGCATGGTTTGTTATAGGAGACGGCCTCTGAGCTGCAGAGGGCCGGATGAGCACTCTCATTCCTGAAAAGTTAGATCTCTCTACATGTGAAAGGTAAGGTAAATGGAGAGGCAGATCAATTGCGAAGACACTGATATCAAACGTTGGTGAACTAGCCAGTTTTCTATTGAGGGCTATTCCGGCAAATCCCTACAAATCGCCATGATATCTTGTACATAATACCCTGCCGCGGCGTCCATAGCTTGAAAGCTATGGTCACTGAGATTGATCCTCCCCCATTCATTCTCGGTACTCGTCAGTCACAGGCGGAGAACAAACTTCATTCTCGGATCACGATTAAGCCGGAGCGTAACCTGCCATCCGTTGCCGAGAGGTGACTGGTGCATAGGATAGGCTTGACTTTGTTGGTCGAACATTTCTAGTATCTTCTTTTGACCGTACAGTGACCTTGTAATATCGTAAAGTGAATGTTCGCTAGGGCTCGAGACATCTCTGGGTCGAGGGACTTCGTAGATAAGGGAGCCGACCATATTGACAGTCCTACAGTACAGTAGGATCAAATAGCATCACCACGCTTAATAGCAATATTTGTACACGCCTTGAACAATCTCTTCCCCTTCACTTCAGAACTGTATGTGCGCCTCTAGCCTCCAGATACTGCTCGGCCGCGCCCTGCGGCAGCGTGCGAATGAAGCCGAACACCTCCTTGCTGTGATATCGTAGCCGGCTCTTGGGGTCTAAGTAAGGGGCAGGCAAGCCAGTGACGTCGCAGTACCGCTTCGTGTGTGCAAGTGACGGCGCGGACTCGATGTTGGTATAAGTGGCGCTGGGCGCCGCCGAGACGGTCGTTTTGGCACCATTGCCTTCGTTCGGTTTCAAGCTCTTCTCCAAGACCAGCTTCGACAAACTACGTGAAGCCTGGGCGAGGTTCGGCTGCAGGTTATTCGAGTTGCCACTGGCGGACTGCTGGGCGGGCGTCGAGGAGCCGCTGGTGCTGAGGCCGTCGCCGTCGCCGGGGGCTGGGGTGGCAGTGCCACTGTTGTCTTGAGGTGTGGCAACGATGGAAGCTTCTTTGCGGGATGCGTCGCCTAGGATGGTCTTGATGTTCTTGTTGCGTCGCTGGTTGGGTCGCCAGTGCGGGTTGCGGAAGTTCTTGTGGATGGAGTGGATGTCAAGCTTGTCGATTAGCTCTTGATGCGCGATCTGGGCTTCTGTCGGAGCCGACATTTTGAGATTGGTGCGAGTAGAGATTGACGAGAGTAGTTGTTCGTGGTGGAGGCTCTTTATAAATTGCCCTTTCGAAGATGTAGATAAGTGGCTGTAGGATTGTTGGTCAAGTTTAGGTTCTTGATTTAGCCCTTGATGTTTGCGGAATGAATGGCTGCAGAGGATGCGCGTACCTAAGCTGAAGCTTGGGGTACCTAGAGGACGGTCGAATTTGCCATTGGCCACCGCTTAAATGTTTAGATACTCTTACACTATTCCATATCACTTACACGCATTCCACATTTCACCGACAACGCCATTCAACGCTTCTACACTGAAAACTCGACAAGATGGTATTTGTTTATGATATCTTTGATAATACTCAATATAGGCTAATTGTATCTTCAGGAGAGTCCTCATGAGCATCAGCAGAACCTGCTCTTGTCGCGTATCATCACCAATGTTGTAAGTGACATGCTTCTTACGCCCCGCCCTTATCAAATAACTTATACAATATTTAAAGGAGAAACTCAACGAGGCCATCGTGGTTATGAACAAAAGCCTTCAGGAGATCAACATTCAGAACATGAATATCGAGCTCGTCGCGCAAATGTTCAAGAATTACCAGTCTAACGTGCTCTTCCACTTGGAAGGTAGGTGGTTCCTTAGTTGTTTAACAGCTCATTCTAAACTCTAGTTTTACAGCTACGGACAACCTGAAAGAACCGTCATGAGGTTACTTGATGCCGAGGGAACACAAAGCATGAAGCCGATTGATACAGTTGGCGGAGGATGGGCTATGCAGACCATGTACCAAGCATCAGACAGTTATACCGGGAGACCTCCCATCTGTCTCGTATTTCAGATCTTATAGTTCTTATGAATTGCTAATAATAAAGCTCTTCATTCTATAAGTTCTGCATAATAGGAATCATTCGATGGGTGTAATACTGAGAATTCCTACCTATACACATAACGTACATGTATAAAGGTATACCTAACCTATCCATATGACGCGATTACCCGTAAAGTCGCGATACTCATACGTAAGAAGCACTTCTACTACGTTGCGGCCCCACCAAATGATCCAATTTCGATGATACCGACCTTATCAAGTGCCTTATCCAATGGACTAAATAAACGGCTGCCAATAGGGATCTTTGACCACTGTACCACCGATGTAAGCAAGGGCAAGCTGTTTGTGCTTGTCAGCCTTGCGTCTTCACGGGAACGAACTCAAACCGTGCACTTTCCATGTGGTGGCGCGGATAAAACGCACCACTTACACGAATATCTTACCAATTGATAAGCCCAATTTCAAAATCAATCCAGGAAAAGCATCCGTCTCAACTTAAACCATGCAACATTCGCAACACCCATAACCATCACGACCGCATCACGACCGCGTATCCCCATCACCATGGCGCCGTCAGCGATCGACCCTCCTGCGCTTCCTGTGCGACAGGAGAAGACTTACCCGCCTGCGCGAATCTACCCCGTGAAGGAGACCAAGTTCGAGAAACCAATTCCTGCGCAGCCAGATGGGCGCGAGGAAGCTCTGACGAGGCCTGCCGGCAGTGTCGCCATCGTCATTGACAATGGTACACTTTCTCAATATCCCGCCATAATAACAAGTTGCTAACTTGGATTTTGTCTAAAGGCTCGTCTGCTGTCCGATCTGGATGGTCGTTCGAATCAAAGCCGAGATTGAACATCCCTCCCATCATGGCCAAGTACAGAGACAGGAAGCTAGGCAAGACCTATTCTTTCGCAGGTTACGATTGTTACGCCGACACAACTGCTCGAGGACACATCAGAAACGCCTTCGAAGCGGGAACAGGCATCGTTAGCAACTGGGACGTAGAGGAACATGTGTTGGATTGGACCTTTTTAAAACTAGGCATGAACAATGCCGATGGTTCGATCGACTTCCCTATCGTCATGACTGAGACTGTAGCAAACCTGCCTTATTCGCGAAAATGTGCGCTTCCTAAGCTTCTTCTGGTTTGGATATTGCTGACTTAATATAGCTATGAACGAAATCATCTTCGAATGCTACCAGGCCCCATCGCTTGCTACAGGCATCGATTCTCTTTTCTCCTACCGTTACAATAAGGGTCGGACCGGACTAGTGGTTTCTTCCTCATACAGCGCAACTCACGTCATACCCGTATTCGATTCGAAAGCCATGTTAGCCCAGGCTATTCGACTCAACTGGGGAGGATGGCATGCGGCTGAATACCTTCTCAAACTCATCCGCCTCAAGTATCCGTCGTTCCCGGGGAAGCTCAACGCCTCCCAGGCCGAGAAGATGATCAAAGATCATTGTTACGTGTCTAAGAACTACGACGAAGAACTACGATCCTACTTGGACTGGACGGGCCTAGAAGATCGGGACGTTGTGATTCAGTACCCGTATACAGAAGAAGTGGTGGTCCAGAAGAGCGAGGAAGAGCTCGCTCGGATAGCTGAGCGAAAGAAAGAGAGCGGCCGAAGATTACAAGAGCAGGCGGCGAAGATGCGCCTAGAAAAATTAATGCGGAAGGAGCAAGAATTGGAATACTACAAGAAGCTACAGGACAAGATCAGCGATGCGAATAAGAAGGACACCAGACGCCTTCTCGACGCAGAAGATATGAAGGATGAGGCAGCACTTGAGCGTACAATCAAGGAGCTGGACAAGGCCATCAAGCGCGCCCGTACGAAGGACGTGGGTGGTGATCCCGAAGAAGAGCAGGAGGTTCCCGACTTCAGCCTTCTCGAAGTTCCTGACGATCAGCTAGACGAGGCCGGTTTGAAGGCGAAACGACACCAGCGACTTCTAAAGTCGAACCATGAGGCACGAGCGCGCGCCAGGGCTGAGAAGGAGGCCGAGAAGGCACGTATCGCAGAGGAAGAACGGCTAGACCGAGAAAGACGTGAAAACGATTTGGAGGGATGGCTCGAGGAGAAACGAGTAGCCCGGAATCTTACACTACAGAAGATGAAGGAGCGCGATCGCCTGAAGGCGGACCTCGGAAATCGCAAGTCCCTGGCTTCCCAAATCCGTATGAAGTCTATTGCAAATCTTGCTTCAGATAACCCCCGGGGCAAGCGCCGTCGCGGAGGAGACGACGATAACTTCGGCGCGAACGATGAGGACTGGGGTGTATACAGACAGATCCAGGTGGGCGAGGGCGGTAGCGATGACGAGGACGGAGAGGAAGATCTCGAGGGCACCCTCAAGGCTCTTGAGGAGGACCTTCTCCGCTACGACGAGGGTTTCACACACGAACATACGTGGGAGGCCCAGAACGACTGGAATAAGAGTCTTCTACATGCATTCTTGCGTGGACCACGACCGTTTGACCCTTCCTCGCAGGCAGAGACCCACCAGATTCATCTTAATGTCGAGCGCATACGGGTACCCGAAGTCGTTTTCCAGCCCTCTATTGCGGGAGTCGACCAAGCCGGGCTCGTCGAAATCGCCGGAGATATTTTAACTCAGCGGCTCGTAGGCATTCCCGGTCTAAATCGGGACGATTTTCTCAAGGATATCTTCCTGACCGGCGGCAACACGCTCTTCGAGAACTTCGATTACCGACTTCGGCAAGGATTGACGCCGCTACTGCCTATCGACGCGCCGCTCAACATCCGCCGCGCGGAAGATGCCATCCTAGATGCATGGAAGGGCGCCGCTCAGTGGGTCGGGACGCCTGCTTGGAAGGCCGCTACGATAACGAAGGCGGAGTATCAAGAAAAGGGACACGATTACCTAAAGGTACGTCGGTGAACGAAATAACTGTCTAGTTGTTCTCTCCTTGCCGGCATCATGACATAATCACATCCCTGTATTAGGTATATGACATTGCTGTATCTAGTGGAGCAGCGTTCTACGGCCCACTGTCAGCTGCAAGGTAGTGAGATTCCTTGCGGCTCTTTTCTGCCTTAAACGAAGAGGCAGGAACTTAGGGTAGTCAACAGTGTCAAGAAAATCGTCAAAAGTATTAATCCCACAAGCGTGGAGTGGTTTTAGTCAACTCGACCCCATCCCATCCCATCCCATCTTTATGCCATCCCATTCCCTTCATCCCACGGGCAGACCTAAATCCTTCCCACACGAGGACCTAACAGTAATACGGTATGGAGTTCTCGAACATTGACATTTATTTTTAAATCCAGGAACATGATATGGGCAACTCGTATCCATGAGCGCCACAGCCGCAGCCGCACAATCACAACTACAGCCACCACTACACCCATCTTACATAACATAACGGGTATACAAGGTACTCTTACTAAAACCGGAGGGTCCGAACGGTCTCCGCTCGGATCTCGCAGCAAAGGTTCCGACGAAGGACAAAGGGTGTTGAAGGATCGACGTGCGGGAAGGGCTAGTAGATACCTACCTAGATACTGAATGTAAGGTAACAGTACGTTTGTGTGGTCTGTGTATGTGCGTAGCGTAAGAAGGATCGCTAGCTGGGCAGCTGGGGGAAGAGAAAAAACGGAGGGGCGGGCACGGATCTTGGTCGCTCGCGTAGGCGAACTTGAATCCTTCAGGCTGGCCTTTTGTACCACGCCGGCCGCGGCAGTGTAACATGGGTTGGATGCATACCTACAGCGTGGCTCTCGTTGGGTGCTTGCATGCGATGAACGGGTAACCTTGCTCCCGTTTTCAATAATAGCCCCCTGGTCTCGTGCTTAGCTAGCTAGGTATCTTAGGTATTCAATTGCCAAAGAAGCAAACTCGGAAAAAAAGAAAACATTGTACTCATAGGAGTTTTAGGTAGTTCCACGGTAAAGGGAGGTGGGTATACGGTTTATACAGGTGAAAATTCAATGGTATTATTAAAAACGAGGCGGCAAAGCCTCTAAAATGTACGGAAGGCGGCACTATTATTTCATCATGGAGCAGATGGCCTTCCGAGCGAAGGTGCCTATATTCGATTCAAACGAAATGAATTCGTCGGATTCCATGGTATTGACTAGAGGCCTCGCGTGCAACGTGCTTTGGAATTATCATCCGCGTTCTTAATCCTAACCTCGTGCTGCCTTTTCTCTGATAGACGACGACGAGTCCTCAGTCGCACAGACGAACACCCTATGCTCCATTCCATTCCTTCACACGTAAACCATCCTATCGATCCTTCCTCCTTGGGACCCCTCTGGTGTGCCGGCGATGCAGTAATAACCGTCTAAGAACGTCGCGAAACATTCATCCGTTGCTACAAGCCGTTGCAGTCCTGGTATGATGCTCTCGAACGCCTAAACCAACCAATTGTTGAAAAAAACAACCTCATGCGAACCTGTAACGCCACAGTATGACAAATATAAAACTAGGCCTAATGGCCAGAATCTTCTCTTTTGCCTACCTCCTCGACATCGTTGCTCCCACCTACTGTCTTGCGCGGTGGGTTCTAGATCCCGTAAAATCCGCCCCTCTGTTCGCCAGAGATGTTTCCTCGGGAACTTCTTAGTTCTGGATAAGTAAATGGACGGTATAGCTCGTCATTTGGACTAGGTCTCAATACGTAATCGGCATCCTGTTTCGTCTCATGAGTTGACTAGGCTCGCAAAGACGACGGAGCTGGTAATCCGTCCTGCTGCAGTTGCCTGCGAATTTCCTCTTGCGTCTGAGTATCTTCATTGGTCTCTGCCTTGTAAGCTGGCTTCGGATACAGGCCATCCGTTGAAGGTTCTCTAGCTCTTAAGCCCGCCACCGCTGCCGCGACGTCCGCTAGTGTACCGGCGTTGTTGCTGTTTGGACCAGGCTCAGGGCCCGCGGTCGCGTGCGCGCCACGAGCGCTACTTGACGCCGCACTAGGAGGCGTAATATTCACATTGGGTGGAGGCTGAGGATATTCGACCTGCAGATCCAGGAGGCGAGACTGCAATTGTATGACGTACTCGCGAAGCGCATAATTATCGTTCTGAATCGCCTTGAAGCTGTGTTCCATCTCCCCATAATCTCGTACTTGCTGCTCGAGCTTCTTGATGTAATGTTCCTTTCTTTGCCGAAAAGCACGCTACAAGATCGAGTTAGTTACGTAATGCTTCGGTCTAGTAAGTCTCGATATAGTGGAGCCGGACTAGGCAGCACACGAGCCCCGTTTACACCGAAGACATGAGATCCTCGGCTCTCTAACCGCATTGAATACGGAGGCTCCAGCATGTAAATCATGACACAACAGGGAAATGACTCCACTTACCTGAGCAGCTCTATTTTGGGCTGCTCGCTTTGACTGAGATAATTCTCGCTTCGCCTTTCGTCCATCGGCCACAGAATCATCAGGGTCATGCCCTAGGAGGCCTTGAGCAGCCATGCCAGCAACAGGAGATCCAGAAACAGGGCCGGCTTCGTCGGACGGAGGTGAGACTCCTCTCTGCATCATATCAGATGCTGGTACACCCGTAGTCGTCGTTCTGAGCTGAGGGTGAATATGCGACTGTGCCTCTATACTTGAACCGCCGTATCCATGCGATTGGGCTGACGGTCGTATAGGCTTGAGAGCGGAATGAGCTGTAGCGACAGTGGGTATTGAAGATGGCGCCGACGTAGATGCTGAGTGAGCCAAATAATTCGTTCTCTGTTCAATTTTTGCGCGCAATTCAGGATCCTCTAGAGAAAAAAAATGTCGTGTCAGTGAGTGAAATCAACAAAGGTCCGAAGTATATATCTAAAAACGGGAAAAGAGACATTAAGAGGGTATCAGAATTTAAGCCGCGAAGGTAAATGAGGCGGACTACAGGCAGACTATGTATGTAGGAAAGCTTGTCAAGGATGTAGGCGGGTATTTCGTAATGGAAGTATATGGGGCACCGGAAAAGCAAGCGGATGGATCCCAGATTGACCTTGCAACGCGACCCCGAAGCCGTCAAAAAGTAACAGCAAAAACTCCTGGCGCCAGCATATGAGGTATGTCTGATTACATATTCGCAGCAAGAGGTGTGACTTGAAGCGACTTAGACGGTAAGGACATAGCTGGGATGTTCCAAGGGGTGTGCGCCTTGCGCAGTAATGCGGCGTCACGGTGGAGGTGTGAGCGTATCGGGTGCAGGGGGTGGGGGGTTCAGGTTTCGATGATGGTTGTATATCTAGTGTAGTGTACCCATAGTAGCGCCAGAGAAAAGAAGCTAAAAAAGAGCGGCAACTTACCACTTAGGCCAGTGTGGTTCTGCATTTTGGGTATCTGAGTCAGCATCAAGATTACGTTGATTTTGTGTGGTGACGACTTGTGAGACCGTTACTGAAAGCGAAATACGGGCAGGGACGGAAACGATTCCGTCCAAAACGCACTATTAGGGGAGGGGAGCGCGCAACGGCTCCGCTCGGAGTAAGGACGGCGTTTGTCGTTGCAGGGGTGGAAAGTCAACTTGAACACCGAATAAGGTATGTACTATGTGCGCCCCTAGGATGTGGTTTATCGCACACCAAGGTTTAAGAAAAGAAAATGATGTGGCTGGAGTGTAATAACGAGCACGAAAATCTCTCTAGTTGCTGACCTGACCGACGGCTATAGTAGCAGCGGCTGCTGTAGCGTACTCCATAAGTACAAGCGACAGTACTCTTGTCAATAGTCGCGCGTCGCAAACTTTATGGGTGTCAGTATCCGGCGGTGGGCTGATCTCCCGAATAGTTTATTGTAGTGGCTGCCGTAGTTGATGACTCAAGGTAGTAGTCGTCGATAATTAACAAGGAAACTTCGATATTTGATGAGTACGCCTGGCGAGATTCGGCGAGTCAACAAGTTGGCAGACCAATCGAAGCCCCAGATTTCGTCGTCGTATAGGCTACCCAATCTGGTGTCGGCAGAATTCAAGGTGATATCACCGGCGTTAAGGACCCAATGATACCCGTAACTCCACGTGACCGATCTATCGTAATAGATTATTCAGCAGAGGTTTGATAAGCGGGCAGGTTAATGTATCCCTTCGGAATGATGAGCGTAAGAGAAATATGCAGGACAAAATACCTCGTGAGGAAAAAAGAACGGGCACACAACGAATGCCAGCTGCTCGGTCCCGTGGCTGGTGCGCGCAGATGCCTGAGGACGGTGCCACACGGTGTCTTGGCTAAAACCCGACTTGCCGCCAATAAAGAGAGTGAGTTGAATGAGTGGGGATATCAAGCTGCTTGTTGGTTTACCTACAGTATGTGGATGACCGAAATGTCCGAAGGGGGAGAAAGGGGACGAGGGTTGGCTGATCAGACAGTGAGGTCAATGTGGTTTGTCAGCACATGCAGCTGTGCACGCCCTAAATGTGCCACTAGTACGTAGCTACAACGACGGCCAAAGCAATCAAAGGACGAATGGAAATTGGAATTATAGTGATGTGGGGATTGTGGGCTTTGATAGCTGACCGAATAGTACGTAAAAACTACTATGTAATATTAGAAGTATCAATTCCAAGGTTCTCCCGTCCCAGAGAAGACGTTTGCGTAACAGGGTGATAGTGAACTGCCGGCGGGAGAATTTGAATGATGCGTGTTGGGGGTCGCGCAATGGAATGATGGCATGGAAAATGCTTGGCGCCGTTTCTTCTTCGTAATCACTGTTGGTTTGTCATTTGTGTAACCTGACTAAGGGTAAGAATAACATGAACCACAACAATAGGGAAGCTGCGAATTGATACCCGAAACAGATGGTCACCACAGGTTAAAAGGACTGCCTGCCTCAGGTAGCAGCTACCCATCAATGATACCTTACAACTTCAGTTTTCTTCCCATGCTCGGATTCCGCGTTGTCGGCCGAGGCACATCCTTTAGCTAAAGTTGCTATGATTGCGCTTGTATTTATGCGTACCTGCTCCGTCCTTCATTCCACGCGCCGTCGCACAAAACTATGACAGCCCCTTCCTTTCTAGGTAATTCTTTCCACTCCACATTTACGTCCGTACGTACATGTACTTGCTTAGTACGAATCCATTAAAACTTCCGACGTATTTGCAAAGTACCTGTTTAAGCACTGGTGTCACTTATACCACAGGCAAGTAAGCACCTTTTGAGTGTGCACAGATGGCTAAATGTCCACGGCACGGTATATCATACCTTAGGTAAAGCAGGCATTGTATAGCTAGGCTGGGGGATGAAAAGACTAGTAATAAAGGTCGGTTCTTTTTTTTGCCTTCTCTTTCTTGTCCTTTTGTGTGTTGAGTGTAGTGCAAGTACCTTACGTAGCTTTCAGCATCGGGTCTTGGAACTCTTTCGGCTATACGGTTCTCCAACTATACATACACCCGGGGGTGTTGGTGGGATACAGTTTTCGACGTCCCATAACACCTTGCTCTGTTGCTTGCAGCAGGTAGCAAGGTCTTAGAGCTTCGCATCTTTAATCCTTTTTGCGCCCACGTCATTACGTAAGGTATCACGGACGAAAGTTGGATAGATCAAAGTCTCAAACGCTCACACGACTTCTAACACACCATATACCTAAAAGGGTTGTTCGTCACAATTCCTTCATCAAAATTCAACCCGAGATTAATGCAAAAGTTCCAAGCGTACACTTACGTAATACAACTGGCTAAAGGTGCCCTCCGAGCGCACGTTTTTATTACTAATAAAGCCCCCCTGCTCTCTTAGCGGCCTAGTTACCGAGATGTACGATTTCATGTGCAGGGTCTCATGCGACACTGGATTGATTGGGTCCATGACACAGCGGGACTTCGGTGGTCTAAGAAGAAAAAGGGAATCCCAGTTTCCGTGACGCACGATCTGGTGGGTCGACTCCTACCGTGACGAAACGGTAGAACGTAATGGAGTATGTCCGAGCGAGCCAACCATTCGAGTCTCGCAAATCAGAAGTCCTTAAACTTAGCTGCCTACCGTATAGTGTCAGGTGTTAGTAATAACGGTCTCGTGTAAGACGATAATTAAGTAATCATACATGTACAGTATACTACTGCTTTAGGTAATCCACGCCCGCTGATAAGATTGAAAGCCAAGAGCCTCATCCTGGGAAAGGCTCTTATTACCCTTTTAGGTAATAAAAATGTCAATAAACCTACACGACGAATATCATTGTGAGAACCTTCCTATATACAACAATGTGGCATCCTTTGATGGTATTGTATGTATGTATGTTGGAACTCACTTAGTGCCGTCCAATCCAAGTGGACTTGGAAGAATCGAGATTGGTACGCAGACCAATATATTCCCGCACCTCCTTAGGAGTCTTGGCATTCCACGGCGGTCTTCGGCAACAATACCATTCCTCGCTTTTCTTCATGTTGGAGTGTTGGAGACTTTCTGTTGTCGGGTTTTAATTGCTCGGCCTACAGCTTACTCTGTTCTCCGCTAAGCAGAGACACTACGGCGTTTAAGGGTTCGACAAGCCCAAGGTGGAAAGCCGGGTCTATCGCATTGTTTCTTTAGTAATCCTGTCGATCTGTCCCCTCCACCAGACATTGGGAGGTTGTGTCACTTTCTATCAACCATTTTTGCCTGATTTATTCGCATTGTCATGAAAATGCAGTGAACTGATAGAAAATACACCGGCTCTTAATCGAAACGGGTTTAAAGCATGATAAACTAAAGAGCAACAAATCCCGGGAAGGATTTGCGGGACTGTGTCGACTAATTGGGTACCTGAACAACCTGTATGCCCTAGTCGCAAAAAAAGCGTCTTCTTACAGAATACATCCTCAACTATTAGGATGTGTAACGCTCCGGTCATGGATGGCACAGCAATTGGTTAGCATCCCCCATATAATCCTTCTTGGCTGCGCAGTATCTGGACTTAACAAGCTGAGAGTGAGTAGTATTGATGCCTGATAATGGTTCGCTCAACTTCTATAGTGCAGAGCATCGAGCCGACTGTGCCGAATAGCTTGCTCACCGTTTTCAATCGGGGATACACCCAGGGATGAAAACCTATACGGAATCTCAATCCTATCAATGTCAACTAGCAGCATCCTATCATGCCGTTTCGCAACTCGTTGTTTCTCGCTTGCGAATTGAGGCGCAACCCAACCGCAATGTGCGTCTCGTCTCAACTATAGGCAGTTACAGAATTAAGTAGGCGATCAAATTTCCATTCGATGTTGGTTCGACACTCAACCGTCACGTCATCTCAACATCATCAGACACGTTGGACCAAAGGTTTCGTCCAATACACGAACAAAAACCGAAAACTCCGACCAGCATAGGATTAGTAATGCTGTATTTCGTAACGGTTGGCCAATCTCATGTCACATTATACATGCAGAGCTGTAAGTTCTCGGCCCGGGAATGCAGTGCAACTGCCCAGGGCAGTGATGGCCAACGTAGGCTCGTTGAATATCAGAATAAAGTTAGGATTCAAGTCTATACTTAGCATCATAACATAGGCGAGGTTAACTCAGGATTCTTAGGCTTGTCCTTCCGAATAAGCTACGATGGAGGTTCTTGAACGAAAAAAAGGTCAACGTCGAGTGAATGAATATGGAGCCGAGACGAGGTAGCCTAACTCCAGTTCGCTCTACCGTTTCGAGAAAGCTGGGGGTTACCCATTTAGGTTGTTGGTGCTTACCTATCCCATTACACTAAATGACTAATGGGCTCTGGACAAGTCATCTCTTCGAACCAACCAGTTACGATTCCTTGGTCTGTATAAAGGGCCCGATTAGGAATGCGGAACGGAAGGGGTCTCAAAGTAGCATGGACGCGTTGGTTGCTGACATTGCATATCATATGTACGTGATCTACGCACGCCCATGCTGGGGTAAGCTTCAATAGCTATGTTACTATAGGGACAATCAAGGTATTACTGTGACTTAATACAGGCTATGTCGACTCGTGCGGCATTTCGTTCTATACCTAGTACGGAATCACCTCCTATGGGATCGAGAGTTACTGCGTGAACCGTCCACTCTAAGAAGATAGCAACGTGGCTTGGAGACCGGGAGTTGTCGCCGTGCCAGCATCGACAGTTACAGTAGGCTACGTCCCATCTCGATAGTATAATGAAGCTCTAGGGGAATTCTCTAAGAGAATTATGCAGTTCATTAAACCAACTTAAAACCCAGTCTCGACGCCATCAACTTTTCTCAGCCCTTCAAACAGCGTACATGCAGAGCCTCGAGAAGACTTACTGGACGTCCATCTAGACTTCACCGGCTGGTTGGTCCGACTCCTCAGCCCTCAGCTAGTAAAGTCCTATCTACCGTTTCTTATATCCAGTAGGTCGATGAGCCCATCTTCGCCACAATCCTCATTGCGCCTGGGTTGAGGCCATGAAGAGCATGCGATCATGCATGAATGTCGTATATTCGTCGCTCCGCAGCAAGCTCAGGGGGAGGCTTGGAACCCAAAAGCAGGACTGGGAGGCGGAAGACTACATCGACAAGCTCGCGGATAACACTAAGGGAAAATTAGAACTATGGTCACCGGAGATCAAAACAACCCGTCAATGGAGAAAGGATAGACCATTTGGTCCTCCGGCATGGCCAATTCTAAGTCCTCACGGTCTTATTTAGTGGTTGGTATATTAAAAAGGCTAGGCAGGTAGCATGGAGAATGTAAGGTTAGACACATTAAGAAGGTCGCTGCTAACCTCGTTCAAGATTCAAAAGCTGACAGGCTAGTCTACGAAGGTCTGTGCCGCTTGACCACAGCTGGCGGAATAGGATCATGAAGCATAAATGACTTTCCAACTTGGGACGAACTTGGCTCTCCACGTTGGGGAATATCCAGCCAGGGAGCCAGAGCACGAGATCGGGCACACTGACCTGGTTCTTTGAAACTCCGGGCAGGGTACGCCCCATTGGAGGCTGAATCTTCGGAGTTTGGGGAATCATGAATACTATCTGGAAACCTCCGAAAGTTGCCATTCCACAGCTAGACCGCTAGATTCTAGATTTGAAGCTGGCAACCTTCTAAGAGCCAGGTGACCGGGAGCATACGCATCTCATGTATGAACGTGGTGAATGGGATGATGTCGTTCCTGGTCTGGGACTTTCACGAAAAAAGCCCAACGCATAGAGCGTTGGCATCATTTATTACGACGGATAACCTACAGCCGGGAATGAGTAAGTCAGACCATACCACCGGTATTGTGGCGTTTTTGTTATCATTACGAATGTCATAGTTGCAGAGAAGGGATGGGACGAGACACCCACCATCCACGTGGGAGCCTCATCGTGGATGTGCTCGGACCGGACTCCACCAGGGTCAGGCGTGTAAGCTGAAATCGCGTCTTAGCGAGATTAGCAAATAGGTTTCCCGTCCGTTAGAAACTGTGGCATGTAAGTCTCGTAGTAAAACATGGGCGAGTCGCAAGCGGTGAGTACTGCACCAACAACAACGAGGTAGCCAATGTTGTCTGCTGATAATTACGGACGGAATGCGGATTTAGTAGGGGATAGCTCAGCCCAAATGAGGCATGATAAAGCGACCGTGCCATTACGAAACAGATGATCATCTGCAGCTATTCGGTGATAAGAGCTGAATATCCGAAAGCAGCAGGAGCTGTCACACCAACTACATATTATTCTTCTACACTAGTCCAAGCTATAATCAAGCTATAACCAAGCTATCATCGAGCTATAATCGAGCTATTCGATTTTTCGGTATAGACAAGAAAGTTGTGTAACTTCACATCTTCAGTCACATCCCGCTACATACCTACATAGGTACATATACTGTAATACCAGGCTAATTATAGGCCTAACCTAAGCGAGTAACACAAACTGGAGCTTAGGCCACCACCTAAACGTGACTTGTGTAACGAAACTTGCAAATAAACGACGGATATTATTCTCATTGATATCAAGCTTCGCTAATTCTTATTCCTCTACCGAATCAACGAATTGTAGCAAGCAAGCAAACCAGGATAGCTCGCAATCTGCTTCCAACCTAAGGGGTCAAATATTTACGACGGGAACTTACGTTACACCACAAGCCACCAGCTATCTAATAATCTAATAATAGTTGGCGTCGCGCCTAATCACCTAATGCACGCTCGATATACGCGCCCTCTACTCCGTTGCGCCAGCACCGCCGTGAGGAAAGCAGCGTCAAGCACTTCTCACGGAACGAAGCGCCATTACACACTAGCTATTGTGGACCCTGACGGGCGCTCACTTTTACATTCGAGCCGGCAAGCTTTCATAAGATCAGCCATGGCGACACGCGTTCAAGCCCAGGCTCCTCACTTCTCGCCTGGCGTCGACGAGCCGGCTCTGACTCGGGCGCTGGAGCCTCTGCTGGAATCAGCAGCTCGCGGGGGCCGATGGACACTAATTCCCGGCGGCGAGGGTTTAGAGAGGAGCTTCAAATTCAAGACATTTGCGAAGACGTGGGTGAGTCAGCCTTCTTTTCCCGGTTTTCTCTCCATATCGTACCACTAGGTCCCTTCGCTGTATACCTCTGGATACGGCATTCACTCTATTCGGCCGCAGCAGTTGCCGAAGATGATCCTCATTGGAGCCGCGCCTGCGTCAAGCACATCCCTTACCTTACCCTGGCCCCATGTACGAAGGGACTGGGGAAAAGGGAGAACTGCCGGTGTGCATATTTTTGGATAATCAACTAGAAACTTGGTTCTCTAAGTTTGCTGCCGGATTGAGCCACCTTGGGGTGCGAGCATAACTCGCATGATGAGTCCACCTCCGGGTGTCGACGGCGGGAAGACTGTGACTGGAATCCCGGAGGGCGTTGCACTTTCAAGGTCCCAATTTTTCAATTCTTAATTCGGGAAAAATACGCCAATGACCAACTATACGACGCCATGACTGATCATGAACGTTCAGTGGTCTTCTTGCTGACGCCAACGAAACCCTACTCGCCGGTGTCGGTGCTCGAAGGGCTTCGATATAGCCGTCTGGCTGGATGAAATGGTGGTATCCGGGCACTCGGGGTAGTCCTCTCCGCGCTATACCATACCGAAATGCCTATATGATCTCTATGGCCGCCTCAAGTGCCATCTTACAAGCCCTCTTTGAAGCAAATGCTATAATAGAGGTTACTTACTAATCAATATTGATCTACTAGGACTTCATGACTGCAGTATCACTGCAGTGTAAACTAAAGAATCATCATCCAGAGTGGTCCAACGTAAGGCACGCCCCGTCGTTATTCCCTTCCTACGTATGATATGAGATGCTACATCTGGCACACGTTCTATCACGAATCATTGTTTCGATCCCAGTTCTAGAATTGGCGTGTCAGCCTCAGTTACCAATCGCCCCCTGTTTCACGGCATGGTGGAGGTATAGCTGCTGCATGCAGTCATTCAGATATCTATCCGCTCAAAATCTCCTATCTAGGTAGTAACCGACTACTGGATGGACATACTCACATAATCACATGCTATCTCATCTTGCTGACTGATGATATACGACGGCTGACTCATCTCCTCGTCATCAACGTGTAGGTGTATAATACGACCTATATCCGGTGGACAACTCATAACCCCAAGGGTCTCTCCGCTAAGGATGTCGAGCTGGCGGCCATTTGCGACGGCCTTGCTAGGGACTTCGGCGAGATTATTGAGGAGACCAACGATGACAATAGCTGTTCACTAAAGCAAGTGGCTGACCGCGCGGTCACGAACGCCGGCGATTGTTGCACGCCTAAGAAATAAGGGCCTTTAAAGAGGTCATGAGGCTCTCAACATCAGACCATTCTGAACATGCTTTCATAGTTCGTCTTACACTATATAACAGGTATCTAATGGTAGGGGTTTGATGTCTTGTGCGATAGGGTTCTATAACCTGTCCCTAGTACCGGGTAAGAAAGCATGATGCCACTGCTACTTACATCGACACTATCACTACTATTATCATCGGTAAACTTAAAATCAAGCTTATTCACCCCGGGCAACATAAATTACGATAGTCATATCAAGTTTCTTACTGCAAGCAATAAGACGCTAAGCCGCACATTACACATACGGACACGGTCACAAGTAAGACTATATTACGGAAGCATAATAATATTGTGGACTTTGCTTCTGTTCCAATGAAGGACGCTGAGCTTGATATTAATCTATGGTACTTATTTTCTCTTCTCTTCGTTAGGATTACAAAGGTGTATTAAGGCAACCAGCCCGAGTCTATAGAATTATTGATCGACGCAAAAATCGTAGAATGGTCGTTCTCCTGGTGCCGCGTCTGCGCCATTAAGTCAACTTGCCCTTTCCTCAGTGACCAGCATTTCTGATACCTAGGGGTAAGTAGTTGAGGGACCGGCGGAATGTCATTACTAGTTGACCCGCCAGACAATTTTATTTCATGTCCCAATGCGAGGCGTCTTTGGGCTCTTTACTCGGCCTTCTCGGCCTTCCTGGCCTTGACGGCCTCCATCCTGGCGGTCTTCATTTTCCTCTCCCGGCGGCGCTTAGCTGCTTCGGGGCCGGACTCGGTGTCCAGCATCCAGTCCCACCATGTGAAGCTCGACGAGTAGTTGCCGATGAACTTCTCGTGGTGGATGTCGTGGTGAGCAGCGCCGGCCCAGAAGGGTAGGAAATGTCTCAAGCTCCAGGGGAAGTCGTATCCGCTGTGCGAGTCGATGGCCTGGAAGAGACGGCCGACAATCCACATGTACATGGTGAAAAGGTGGAGCTCGCCAGTTAGGGAGACCCATAGGATGGGGCTTCCGACGGTTCCTAGGGCGAGAAGCATGGTCTCGATCGGTGACGCGTACTCGGCAGCGAGACCGAAGGGGGCGGAGTAGGTGTGGTGGAGCTTGTGAATCATCTTGTATAGAGGGCCGTAGTGCAGTGCCCGGTGGAACCAGTAGTGCCATGCGTCCTCCATAACGAAGAAAACTGCAATTTGCAAAGCCATAGTCTGGATTTTAGGGAAGGGAACACCGTAGTCCATGCCGAAGTAGGTAGCGATCGGGTGGAAGAGCCAGATCTGAGGAAGCTCGACGGTAACGTGGCTGAGAAGTACGAGGCATGCGCATTCCCATTGTTCTTTCCATGTCGGGATCTTTTGGTTCTGGATCTTGTATTTGTTGAAGTAGGGAATGCGGTCGAGGACCATATAGGGAATACACCGGCCGAAGTAGATGATCTCGTGCATTAAGAAACTCATGATACCCGTCGCTAATGTGTCATTCTGCATCCACAAATACCAGGCCTGGGGGATTGAGTCAGTTAGCTGCATTGTACCTGACGCTTGGTGAATAGGGGTAAACTAACAGCCCAGGCACGCTCCACGATATTGAGCTGGACATTGTACTTCGAAACCTCCTCGAAGACACCCATAAATGTATCGGGATGGGTGAAAGCGCCCGCGACAGTGGCATTGCTATAAAACACGCAGTTAGTATGAGGCGGAAACACGTAATTGGTGTAACCCGACGCGAAGCAGTCTTGAGAACGTACATTGTCGCCATGATGGGAGTAAAGATACGATATCAGCGTCAACCAGTTATCCTTCCTTCAATGTAAGGGCTTGTCCCGAGTTGCAAAGAGGGTAGGGGTAGGATGAGAAGCTGTACCAACACTAGGGAAATAGGAAGGAAAGAAAAAGTCGAGAAGGCGACTGATATTTGTTGCAACTCAGGAGAACAAGGGCGGTGGAAGACGATAAGGAGAGATTAGAGGTTTAGGATTTTAGCGGCCCCTACTAATTCCCGGACGTACGACCAATCAATCTAATGCTGCCACAATGAGCCCACTGGAATTAGAGCTACCCGTCCCGCTTGCTGCTTTGTGGAGTAAATCCGTCAGGGGACGCGCATTTGGCCAGTGTTGAGTGGCTGTTCGTATTCGTATTCGAAATTGTTAGTGCTGCAGAACCTGAGCTCTAATTTCCTCCATCAGATAACTTTATCGGATAATCCACGGCAAATAATCCACGGCAAACCGGCAGGCCGATCCTGTCACCTGTCCGGCTGCCCGGCAGTCCTCCTACCCGAACCTCTCCTGCCTCTCCAATCATTCTTACCTAACCCAAACTGCCAAGTCAGGCCTTCCTCATACCCTGTACCTTACCCTATTCAGTCTAGCCGTTCACAAGTTAGAGCTGTGAACCCTGTGAACCACAGCTCAGGTGCTTGATTTTTTTTCTGTGCGGTTTATGACCTCATCCAACTGAACAGACGTCGAAATCAACATCGACTGACAACATTCGACCTGTGGAAAATAATCCACGTTCGACTCACCGCAATCTCATATCGTTTCATCATAGCTTTTGCAAAGGCGTCTAGCGAGGCTGAAGGATTCTATTCGTTTTCTTATTGGCTGATTACTTCCCTGCCGAACCCCGGCCCTCTTCCTTGAAGGCTTTCGTTCGGATCCCGAGATAGATACCTAACCTAGCTGCCGGGTTTGTTACCCGCCATGACATGAATTAGATAATCAGTTATGTCCAGCCGTACCTCCGAACATTGACCCATATAATCCATCCTTTCCAGAAAATCGCAGGTCTAGGTAACCAAGCGGAAAATGTCCTTGGTGGCCGAGTAAGTTTTACACACAAACGGGTCGCACCAGCAATGATAATGAGGCTTAGACGTCGTTTAGTCAAGTCCGGCGGTTGGACGCGCAACTGGACCGTATCCCGTTCGGTCACTTGACAACCTATGACGCCAAGCAAGCTTCAAGAGACTTGGAAAGCCCTCGTGTGAAGGAACTGCTGAGGATCATCAAGGCCTTATCGGCAGCCTCGGGAGCGCAAAATGTTCTCCCGGCATGGCAGATCCAGTTTCTGTTATCCCAGTCACGCTTATTATCAGAGCATGATGAGGAGATATCGGCGAATCAGTATGAAGTAGACCTCGAGTGGATATTGGTTAGCAAAGCAACTGTCCAAACGTACGGTATCATCCTAGATACGCTCCTAGATCAAATCATCCCCTTAAGTGACCATATCTGGTACTGGGATGATGTATTGTCATCTCCGACATATACTAGCATTTATATGGTGCAAACCTCTCCTATCCGGCTATTGGCCTGGTCCAAGGAAGTCTACGCAGACAGCAAGGCTAAATTTCAACAACTAACCAGTGGAGGTGCTTCTGTCGCAGGTGCTGAAGCTATATCGAATGCGGAGTCGATCCAAGACGGTCTTGCCCAGCGATGGAGCCAATTCTACGGAATCGTGAGGGACACCATACGAGAAAGGTCTCTGGCCAATTTGCAGCGGAAGATCATGTCTCCGGTTGCTCTCTGTCGGTCCGAGGCCCGCAGAAAGCAAGCCAAGCTAAGGAGGCTTCGAGAAATGACTTCCAGTGGTCTTGGTGTCTTGATCGACGAAGGCCTCGTCTTTGGTGGCAATGGAAGTGATGACGGCAAGAGCGATATGATCCTCTCAGCAAACCAAGATTGGAAAGGCGTCGTGGAGCGAAGTGTTGCTCTGATGGACATGGTACTCAAGGATGTCCTGACGCTGAATGTTGGTGTCGCCGACTTTGAAGATAGAGTTTTTGCTGGCGTTGAGGAGGATCCTGAGTTATCTATTCAAGCCGAAGAGAATGGAATAACTCGTCCAGCAATTGTGGCTAAGAGACTTCAAGACCTACTGGAGACCCACCTACCAGACCATCTACATGCAGCAAAAAAGCTCGTGGCAGAAAATGGACGACCGTCGAGACTTGTTAGATATTGGCTTCCCGCGACAGCGCTTCTCCTGTCGTCGACTACAATTCTCCGAATTTTAGTCAACAAAAAGCAAGAGCTCATACAGTGGGTTCGGGATCTCGGCGTGACTGTACGCGATTTCTGGTTCAACTGGGTTATCGAACCCGTTAGAAAGGTTATTGGTACCATCCGTCATGATTCGAACAGCGAGATTGCTATCATGAGCCGGGATAGCCTCCAGGCGGATAGAGAAAGCTTAGAGCGCATGGTCGTTGACTTTGCCCTCGATAAACCTAGTGTTGCAACTGGTTCCCCATCGATATCGGAATCAGAGGTGGCTGAAATCAGGGCTAAGGTCAGAGAGGGTGACGTGACGCCGATTCTCCGTGCGTACGAGAAAGACCTCCGCAGCCCCCTAATAGGCACTGTCCGTGGTGACTTGGTCCGAACGTTGCTTATCCAGGTCCAGAAGACTAAGGTCGATATAGAAGTTGCCATGGCCGGCATCGACTCTCTCCTGAGAAGCCAGGAGCTCGTCTTTGGCTTCGTAGGACTGACGCCTGGTATTCTCGTATCTGTCGGAGTCATGCAGTATCTCCGCGGTGTGTTTGGAGGGAGAAGAGGCTTCCGTGAGACACGGACAGCCGGCAAATGCGTTCGGGTTCTGCGCAACATCGACCGGATCCTATCCGAAGCAACGCCTTCGCCCAACAACCTCTTGTCTTACAAGGACCATGGTCTCCTTGTGTGTGAGGTACATGTCCTTCGACGGCTTGCCCATAGTCTCATTCCAGCCGACATTGAGAAGGAATTCTTGGAAGATCTCGATGACCTTGCTAATCTCAAAGGCATCCAGTCGCAACTGCGGGCCTTAGAAAGGATACGCTGGGCATACTCCAAGTGGTTAAGATAGTTATGACGACTAGCAAATACTAGCAAAGCATTTTAGACTAGCATGAAAGAGCACACAATAGCGGCATTTTTGTCTTTCAAAGACTGAATTTGCGCATTTGAGTTGATACTTCATGCAGAGCCGCTATATGAAAAGAATGATTGCAATGACCTTTAATAGTGTTAAATAAACTGGTGACTACCTACCACGTAGCACTTCGGTCAAAAAAGAAATGCCAGCTTTGTAGCATGCTTCCATGAAAAAAATAGAATTGATTAGTGTCTAAGCCCCTTTTATCTTCTCGATGAGGCAGGTCCAGAAGTCTGGGAAGTGTATCGAAACTGCCTAGGTCCCAGTACACTAATCCGCTGCGGCGGTATTCGTACGCACTCAGAGACCCACTCTTACATAACCTTAAGTCAGCCAGGTACGCAATCAGGCATCATAGGAAACTGCAGGTGCTTTTCTGGGGTAAATGTACCAATCCTATAGCGTGTTGAGCCCCCTACAAAAGCAAAACTGTAGGGAACTGAGCACTATAGGCATTAGAGTTGACAATCACAAGGCGGTGACTGCCCATGAGAAGGTTTGAGGGTTTGAGGCTACCTCGCTTTATTCAACAACTCATTTAAGTCTTTGCATTGTAGAAATGCACACCGTTTCTTGGTTTGCTGGTCATAGTTTCATCCGAGTAAATGCATAAAGTCCACATCCTCTTTTTTCTGTTTCTGGTTTCGTCTCATTGTTCCACTAGCATTTCAAACTTGAGCCTTTCAAGGTTCTATCTTCCGAAACTACAGAACTCGCAGCAGCGGTGCTAGTACAAAGCGAGTTAGACAAGCCAATTACCTAGGTACTGGCGCCAAGGATACATGTACCACATTGACGCTACCGCTACCGCTACTGCTACCACTGCCACAGACACATACTACTACTGCCACATCTGACGACACGTCTCTGTTTGCATCACCGTGAAGAAACATATCTTGACATTTGATACCCCGTCTACATCATAATCCGTAATTAATACGAACGAGAGAATCCCCCCTAGCCTTCCCTGCCGTCTAGGACGAGCGATTCTGCCAAAATGTCGGGCAACCGAAACTACGACTTCTTAGTATGTATACAGCATCTCTCCCTTTGAACAGCCCGCCACGGCCAGATAAACCAGTTTATATCTGGCTGGGTCATCAAGCCGTACCCCCCTTTTCTACATCAGATGTTAGCCCTCAAATATACTAACCAAGGCTCCCAATTGTACAGATTAAACTCCTCCTAATCGGCGACTCGGGCGTCGGCAAATCGTGCTGCTTGCTGCGATTTAGCGAAGACTCGTTCACGCCCTCCTTCATCACAACCATCGGCATCGACTTCAAGATTCGGACCATCGAGCTAGATGGCAAGCGCGTGAAGCTGCAGATTTGGGATACGGCCGGTCAGGAGCGATTCCGAACCATCACGACGGCTTATTATCGCGGCGCGATGGGCATCCTCTTGGTGTACGACGTTACGGATCAGAGATCTTTCGACAGTAAGACCACCTTCTATTCCTTCCTATTTCTCCACCGCTACATCGGCTGTACGATTTGCATGAAGCAAAGAGGGGCTCGAGTGAGCTTCGTATATCGATAACAGCTTACGTATTAGGGTACTGCTTTGGGAATACTCTGGCTGACACGCAATACAGACATTCGAACTTGGTTCGCAAACGTAGAACAGCACGCGACAGAAGGCGTCAACAAGATCCTCATCGGCAACAAGTGTGACTGGGAAGAAAAGCGCGTCGTCTCGAAGGAACAAGGCGAGGCGTTAGCCAAGGAGCTAGGTATCCCTTTCTTAGAAGTCTCCGCCAAGAGCAACATCAATATCGACGAGGCCTTCTACAGTTTAGCTGCCGACATTAAGAAGCGCATCATAAACACATCGAAGGCAGACGCACCAACGTCTGGCGGCGTTAACGTCTCGCAGGGCGAGGGTAGCGGCGGACTAGGGAAGTGCTGTTAAGCCTAGGAAGACGTAATTCGAGACGAGACATTGCAATTGACAGAGCAAAGACAAGGCACCAAGCTAGGCTTCGTGGGAGGCAAGCAAGATTCTTGTTATCGAGCGAGTTTACAATAGACCGAAGCATATGATTTATGGAGAAGGCAAAAGAACTCCAGAGACCGAAGAAGCAGGAAAGTGTATCACCTGGGAATTGGAGAGCAGAGGGGCAAGCAAGTAAGCCAGAAGGAGAAGAAACCAAAGCAAGGCAGAGCAGAGCTTGCTTCATGATAGACATTCATGCACACACATACGCGCACTAGGAAGAATGCGGCCTGGGGGGCTTAGTGAAGGGCGAAACTATATTGGCGGAGTTTGGTTGATATGGGTCTAATACATTTTCCAGTCATCATCGGTTCCTCTCTGTTTCATCATCCGTCGTTTCGAAGAGCCTTGATACCTGCATCATTGGAAGGCTTTTTCTGCTATCCCCTTAAGTATAAACACGTCGTTTCCGCACTCTGAGAATCCCGATAGTCTTAATGATTTGTGGTGGGGAATAAGTATGATCATTAGATGTAGATGGCTTCCAGTATATGCGTAGGTAGTTTATACGTCTTTCACCACAGTACGGAGACATTGAGTGTCCTAGTCTCGTCCCACGACACAGTATCCTTACCCTCCTCTTCACGGTTCATGCGTAGCTTGAACTGCCGCCGATGCCAGCCTCTAACGAAACGCTGCGCCTCAGCCGCATCTGTGAACGGGACGATGAAGCGGGGATACAGCCTATACTTCTTTTCATCAACAATACTCGCCTCTCCGGCTTCATCCCCCTCTCTCCTCTCCCGAGTCTGCTCAGCCTCGTCCAACAGGCTCTGCTCAAAGTTCTTGTTATCCCTATCATGCTTCTTCAGGATGCTCTTCCCAAACGGCATAATCCCATTCTCCAGGTCCGTCACCCGCCACGGTAAATTCCGCTCCACGCCATCTTCCTCGATGGCCTGGCGCAGGGTATCCACGGATATACGGCCGCCATCCACCGTCACGAGAACAAGGTGCTTCGTCCCAGCCTTCGCCGCTAACTGGTCCATAAACGCCGCGCCCCTTACATCCAAGTCCTCGATTTTCTCCCTGGTGTGCGAAGTCGAGAGCTCGAGGTAGTACCGCTGGCTCGGCGGGACTAACGTAAACCCCTTCATCGCCGCCGCTATATCTTTCCCCCTCTCATCTGTCCTCAGCCCTGGCGGGAACGGGATCCGCCGAAAGGCGTCCTTCTTGTGGTGCGCGCCGGGCACGTATGTCTTGCCTAGCTCCCACAGCCGCTCTACTTCGTTCTTGTAGGCGATGGCCGCGGTCTCGCTGACGAAGAGTATGAAGTAGTGGCCGAGAGGTGCTAATGTGTCCGGGTCTCGCGCTGGGATAACGCGTGTTATGCCCCCGACCCAGCCTTCGACGTGGTGGCCTGGTGGGGCGAGACGCAGGAAGTCGCTTTCGTAGAGGTGCTTGCTGGCGGCGGAGAGGATGAGCATGGCTTTGGCGCGGAGGGGGAAGGCGGAGGATGGGTCTGGGGTGTCCGATTCGCCGTCGCTGGAAGACGTATCCTTTTCGTGGGGGTTGTACTGGTATTCTCCGTCTACGGTCATAAGCTCGGGTTCGGGGTCGTTGGACAGATGTGATGCCCAGGGATTCTCCTGCTTTGCCTCATACGGGAATAGCTTCTCGAAGAGAGAAGGGGTTTTGTTCGTAGGTTGCGCGGCGCCCTTGGGGGGTGGGGATGGAGTTGATGGAGGTTCAGATTGGGATTGTGGTCGCTGGCTGCTACCGTGCAGCTGCGCTGTAGGTGTTAATCGCCATGCTGCTGCGGCTACCGATCGTGAGGATGGCCGCTGGAGCTGTCGTAGGAGCATGAGGCGACGAGGTGTGATGCCCAGCGCATTGCAATGCAGACGCGGGTTCGTCGAAGATTGATTTGAATTATAGAAAAAAGTTGAAGCCAATTGGCTCCCGGGTTTTGAGGGTGGAGGGTAGTAACTGCCAATTCGCACAGTCTTACGCCTAATATAGCGCTATTAGTGCTGCCTCATAGGGCAAGCTAGGCGATTCTAATTGGGTTATCGGCACAGCTATAGAAGCTGCTACTGTACATTTAAGCCCACAAGGCGCAAACGCTCACAATACTATGAGAACCATCCACTTGGGTATTATAAGACTTATGTTTATACAGTCCGGCTTTTCTAAAAACATCATTTCAAGTGCTAGCAATGAAGGATCTTATAACGAATAGTATTATCGAATTTGCCAATATTTTAAAGGGCCTGCATTATCCACAACTGACTCATTCATAAGAGCGTTGTGAAATTTGCATATATCTGAGCTGAGAAAACACCAAATTTTCATCCACGATGGGGAGAGACGACTTCAAAATCCGGCTCCAGCCCCAGGACGTAGCAGGGCAAAAGAACCCCAACTACAAAAATGCCGCCAAAATCTTCATCCATCCAACGACTTTCGCTCAGGGGGGCTTTACCACAGCACATCTCTGCAACGTCGAAACAGATGGACCTACTCGGTTGCAGGCAGTCGCCTGGCCTGCTCCGGACAAGAATGTTGCCAACAACATTATCTCTATTAGCCGAGTTTTCCAAAAGCTGGCCGGCTTAGAGCTTGGACAGACAGCTAGAGTTACTCCTGGTGGCCCGGTTCCTGACGCTGGTGTCGTTATTATGAAAGAAATAACTCCTGAAGCCACTCCATTACCTCCATCAGAACAGACGAGATGGCAGTACCATTTGGAGAGTCGATTAGGTGAGTTACTGCTTATTATCTTACACACTTCATAAAAGCGACCAGCGAGTTCCTCCTTGCTGGTAACGATTACCCCTGAATCAGTGTAAACCAGGTGTTTACGAATGCGCATATCAAGGTATCTATCAACCACTTAACACTTATCCTTGATAATTTGAACCCCTATTCCTCACGTTCTTTGAAGCTCGTCATGTATCACTAGTCTGACAATATCTACAGAGGTAGCTGAATACATCTTACCCGGCATATCATTTGACGAAATCGTCTTAAACGGGTCAAGGCGCTCTTTTGTGGTTACATCTATGAATGGCCGAGCAGATATCGTTGCCAAATACGCTCCAGGCTCTACGGTCGTTGAGTTTTCCGACGATGATGCAGACAAAACCAGGGGCAAGTTAGAAGTTAGCTCGCTCCCAGCCATGAAGCGACAAATAGACGAGCTTAACGAATTCTTCAATGATTTCGACGTCGAGTTTGAGGGATATACAACGCCAACTTACTCATGTGGAATCGTCATCCACGGAAGCCATGGAACGGGGAAGTCGATGCTACTAGACCACATTGCTGCGACCAACTGGGGCAGAGTCGTTCGGCTAAGTTACAGTGATAAGTCTTCAACTATCCAGACTCATTTTAAAACGGCCCTCGAGCAGCGCAGCCCTACCATTATCTTAATCGACGACATAACGAAGCTAATAGGAAAGGAACAGTCGAATCGCCTGGTTATGCTCGAAACTGTTGGTGAGGGACTCGATGCTTTGGCGAATAAGGCACGCCAACAAAACATGAGACCGCATGTCCTAGTAGTCGCTACTTGTCTCGACTACTTGAACGACATTCCTCACGCCCTTCAACGTCCCGGCCGGTTTGAGGAGCACATCGCTCTTCCCGTCCCGGACGCACAAGGTCGCAAGGAGATCATCCGTTACCTCAAGCCGACATTCACTCCTGAGGTATTCGACCAGTACGTATCAGATCTTGGTGACCGGACACATGCCTATACCGGTGCGGATTTGCGGAAAGTCCTCTATCGGGCTACCAAAGCTTGGAGAAAACGAGTGGGAAAACCCTCCAAGACGGACCCCTTAACATGGGATGATGTCGTGAAGGGACTACAAGAAGTGCGACCTACGGCTATGCATGACATAAATCTGAAGCCACCCACCGTGCGCTGGAGCGACATCGGTGGGTACGAAGAAGTCAAGGTAGCGCTGCAGAGAGTGCTCCGACATCCTACGGCAAGTTCCCAGTTTCAGCCTTATGTGACTGCAATTTTCTAACAGTACTACGACACTAGGGTCCTCGAGCTCGCATGTCCAAACCACCAAAAGGCGTCCTCCTCTACGGCCCACCCGGCTGCTCCAAGACCATGACAGCACAAGCCATGGCCACAGAATCCGACTTTAACTTCTTCGCCGTCAAGGGCGGCGAGCTGCTCAACATGTACGTGGGCGAGACCGAGCGCTCAATCCGGAACCTGTTCAAGCGTGCTCGCGAGGCCAGCCCCAGCATCATATTTTTTGACGAGTTCGACTCCATCGCAGGATCTCGCTCAGGTTCTACTGGCGGTAGTAGTGGCGGCGTCCAGGCCCTGACTACCCTACTCACGGAAATGGACGGCTTCGAGCGCATCGGCGAGGTCTTCGTCCTAGCGGCTACGAATAAGCCGGAGCTGCTGGACTCGGCGCTGCGAAGGCCAGGCCGCTTCGACGAACTCATCTACGTACCATTGCCGGACGCCAAGGCGCGCGAGGCTATCTTCATGGCTAAAGCAAAAGAGCTGGGCTTCCCCGAGGACGGAAGCATCGATGTAGCCGAGCTAGCGCGACAGACTGAGGGATACTCGGGTGCTGAAGTAGCGCGTATTTGCGACAAGGCATTCTGGGATGCGGGCGATGATGCGGAAGTTAATGCTATGGAAGTCCTGCTTGCGGCGATAAGGAAGACGCCGAAGTTGGTTACACAGGATATGCTGGATCACTATAGGGAGTGGCAGGAGAAGTTTAGGTCCTAGGCGGCATACCAAATGAGAGACTTTTACTTGGTATAATATTATAGTGATTGTACGAGTGCTTATTGTGAAGAATTTGCAAGTATCTCAGATCGAAACGTATTGTATTCTGATATCTAGTACCCAGACTTCTGGCATAGGCCACGCACCGGTACTCCACGGCGATAAGAAATCGTATAACCAGCCTGCAAGGACTGATCCAGAGTTGCCGGGCTCTGATTAGCAATGAACACCCATTGGGGATGCTAAATGAGTCATAATATTGAGGGCAGCTAAGAAGAGGGCAGACCACAATACAGTTATAAGATATACTAGAATTGTCAAAGGCGAAAATAGAATAAAGTACCTATATGTAGAGTTGAGCGTAGTTTGACAGCATCTTGTAACTGCAAGCAGTTGGTCTAACAGGCAGATTATGTGATCGTTACAGTCTACCTCTAAAACAGCAATCTTAATCCAAAAGTGATAATGAGATGCTACAGATAGCTACCAGGTAGGTAGGTAGGTAGGTACAAAATGAGAGCAATGGTTGTGAGGTAAATAAAAAGTAGAAAAAGATGATTTCGTCCAGGTTCGAACTGGAGACCTTCAGTGTGTTAGACTGACGTGATAACCAACTACACCACGAAACCATAAGCTGGAACTGTCCGTGACCGCCAGTCCAGTTCATACCAATTCGCCGACTCTGGTATCCTATATGCCATACCCTAAGCGATGGGTCGGAGAGAAATTTTCGCCCTGCTAAGGGCCTAGTGCGAATGGGTCCCCTAGTGGCTTCAAATTGCTATAGTGCCCCTTTCACAATACAGAATAGCGTTATAAAAGAGCCGTATTTGCGTCTCCTCCCCAAAAGATACCCCTCCCCTCCTATAAGACAGAAGAAAGAAAGAAAAGGCACCAAGGAACATGAGGTAAGCGGACAACTGTCAGCTTTTTCATCTGTATTATTTTTTTTCTCTTCTTTTCTTCAGAGAACTGAATATGTGTCATACTTGTCAAGTCTTGACATGGTTGACATATTATGCCATGTTACGCCCTCCGACTAGAGTTTGTGACATCTGTACTAATCTACTAAGAACTAAGAATCGGCCGTTGCGATTTGTTCCGCGCTACAGCATTTGGGAAGTGGAGCAGAGTCGCAAATCTGCAGCAGCGGTTGCCGTGTCGTATGTATGCATAGTATCGGAATCGAGTATAAAATATTTAGAATGTCGTGATCCTACCTAGACTTTAGAGTGGTTTTATTATCAGTGAGACTCTCAAATTCATTTTCTCCTGGAAGATTTCATGCCAACTTAGGTACTAGAGAGAAGTTCGATTGAATTCAATTAGCCGGCATGGACTCCAAGCAATTCCGAGAAGCGGCTGTATCGTCGATTGACGACAGTGAGTCTCACTTTGTCCCACGATCTCAAAACCACCCTATTAACATTTCATAGTCGTCAAATACTACGACACCATTGAGGAGCGCCGTGTTGTGTCAAATGTCGAGCCTGGATACTTGAGAAAGCTCCTGCCCGAGGAAGCGCCTCAAAATGGGGAGTCCTGGGCCGACATCCAAAAGGACCTCGAGGCCAAGATCGTCCCCGGCTTGACGCATTGGTCTGTAACACATGCCTCATTCACTTGCTCATCACCGACACACAACTAACCTAGAGGCTTTAGGCAATCACCCAACTTCCTAGCATGGTTCCCTTCATCCAGCAGCTTCCCAGCCATGCTGGGCGAGATGTACAGCACGGCCTTCACCGGGGCAGCATTCAACTGGATCTGCAGCCCGGCCGTCACCGAGCTCGAGACCATCGTCCTGGACTGGCTAGCCAAGGCCTTCGGTCTGCCATCCTGCTACCTCTCCACGGGCCCAACCAACGGCGGCGGCGTCATCCACGGCACCGCTTCCGAAGCCATCGCCACGGTCCTAGTCGCAGCACGGGACAAGTACCTGCGCGAGGCGACCTCCCACATTACCGACGAGGAAGAGCGCGAAGACGCCATCGCGATCCGCCGCAGTAAACTCGTAGCCCTCGGCAGCGCCGCAACCCACAGCGCCACCAAGAAAGCCGCCCAAATCGCCGGCGTCCGCTTCCGCACCGTCCCCGTGCACGCCGAAGACGGGTACCGGATGACCGGCTCCGAGCTAAAGCGCGTAATCCTCGAGCTACGGGCCAAGGGGTTAGAACCCTTCTACCTAACCGCGACGCTCGGCACAACCGACACCTGCGCGGTCGACGACATGGACGGCATCGCGACCGTACTCTCGGAAATCGCCCCACCCGGCAAAGGGGAGATATGGGTGCACGTCGACGCCGCATACGCGGGCGCCTCGCTAATCTGCCCGGAGTACCAGCACCTAGCGCGCTCCTTCGACAAATTCCACAGCTACAACACGAACCTGCACAAGTGGCTGCTCGTCAACTTCGACTGCAGCGCCGTCTGGGTGCGGGACCGGCGGCACCTGACCGACGCTCTCAGCGTCTCGCTCGCCATCCTCAAGAACCAGCACACGGACTCGGGGCTCGTGACCGACTACCGCGACTGGCAGATCCCGTTCGGCCGCCGCTTCCGCTCGCTCAAGGTCTGGTTCGTCGTGCGCTCGTACGGCATCGAGGGGCTGAGAAAGCATATTCGGAAACACATTAAGCTGGCGGAGACGTTTGCCGAGTTGGTGAAGGGGAGACCGGATTTGTTTGAGATTGTCACGGGTCCGCGGTTCGCGCTGACGGTGTTTAAGTTGGTGAAGGAGGGTGCTACGTTGGAGGAGCAGAATGCGCTTACGAAGAAGGCGTATGATGCTGTGGTGGAGGATGGGAGGATCTTCCTCTCGAGTACGGTTGTTGGGGGTGTGTTCGCTATTCGACATAATCCTGCGACGCCGTCAGTCGAGGAGCACCATGTTAGGAAGCACTTTGAGATCCTGGCTGAGGCGGCTGAGAAGGTGCTTAAGGAGACATAGATATAAAGACATTAGACATAGATAAATGTAACGAGTCACGATATGCATCAAGTGCAGGTGTTGTGAAATGTTTTTCATAAAATCATGAAGTCATCGTAGTATAGCTACTCGAGATATTTAACGCCATCAACACTTGGTATTTTGCAATTGCCATAAATAACTCCTTTTCCCTCTTCGATGCATGCTCGGGATATATGGCCATGCTCCTATAATAGATATGATGTTCCCTCAAACCCCGTTCAAGTAGATATTCCAAATCCTCTTCCCATGTTTCCAAGACTCCATGCTTTGCTTTATGCTAACTTATTCGAAATCATACTCCTTATATAAAAGCGCAATACAACAATGAAGTGAAATGTGTTTAGTGCGAGTGGACGATGGCTGTATATTGTATCTCGAAAAAGGTCGATGGTCAACGACTACCAGGAATCGCGCCGACTTCTTCTGGTGTAGTAATCTCGATCCCGATCTCGCCGGTCGTCATCGTGCCCTCTCTCATAGGGATAGCGTTGGTAATACGGGCTGTACGGGTCATCCTCGATATATCTTGGGCCCTCACGCCGGCCCATGTCCACAGACTGGACACGATCGCGACGGCTACGACGACCTCTTTCCAGGTCCACCGTATCTCTAGCCACGCTTCGGTCACTTCCGTGATCACTGCCTCCACCTCCAGCACGGCTACTCCGTCTATCTCTGTTGTGCCGGCTTCTACTTTCAGAGTCCCTATCCTCGTTCCTGGGATCGAAGGTACCGCCGCGAATCTGCTGTTCCCTTCTGTGGCGGCGGCGCTCTTCTCGGTCTTTTCCTTCCTGCTCCTCTTTGTCCTTGCGCTCCTCGTGCTTTTGGACTTGCTTCTCGATGTTCCAGGCTAGACCTATGCCCAGCAGGCCTAGGACTAATGGTTCTTTCCAGCCGAAGGGGTGTTCCTTCTCGATCTCTTTGCGCCTAGAGCGGTGCTCTGGGTGTGCTCTCGAGGGAAGATATTCGCGCGGGTCGACGGGGGATAGTTTTCCCATGATTATGTGTTTGGAGTATTATGCTGATGTATAACTTTTGACTTGGATAGTGAAGAATACCTATAGTCAACTGGTCTTCACTATTGTAAGGTAGGACAATAAGATAGAATATGTGGATATATGGCTTAGGTATTTTAGCTATGATATAATGTGAACACTTTCATGGGTTGGATGGGTTCCTTTCCCATAATATGTACATCCGGACCAACGATGGGATCGTGATACAAGCAAAGGTCAGGGGATCCAACGGGTACGCAACAGACTGCCAACGCAGACTCCATCGGTAGCTCGCCCCGGCATTGACATGCGTGGATGGGTGCGGGATGCCATCATCGAATAATAATAAAAACTGCGGCGCTGTTCGCCATTCGACAGGCACTTAAACGCGGCATCGCAAGGACGAAGGATCAGGGGTCGAGCGCATGCCTCTGGCTGGGACATGATGTCATTCCCCGGAGTTTGGATGCACACGCAAGCAACTTGGATATTGTCGCGCCAGCCCCGATTCGGCTTGGTGGCTTTTTGTTACTCAATCCCTGGATGTCTGGACCCGCCCATCTCCCAGATCACTGCAGAGCTCATCCCTATGACGATGGTTGAAGCATTACCAATAATCAACGGATCACTTCCCTGTCGTCATGTAGTGACACTCGCAAAACAGCTCCCGTCAACCACATGACCTGCCACTGCTTCCGTCCCCAAGCGGTGTGTGTTATGGAAGCGAATGTCGTGAGAGGCAATCCAAACAGACAAAACACTATGCCCGATTGCTGAGTTTAGCTCATGCCAATCTCCGAAGTCGAGATAAACTTGGTGTCTAGAAGCCACGTCGTCTGTTGCTCAACTTCTTGATCGTACCCGAATGAACGGAAACATCCCATTGACTTTGCCCTTGCAAAGGAATGGCAGCCCGGCTACTTGCTGAAGCCATCGTCGCTCTTCTGCTCCGCCGGGCGTCATGGGCTTCAGTTTATCTGTCTGGCCTAGCTGGTAACAAAGTCGGAAGCCACGACGTGCAGTCTTACACAATTTTCCTCGGTTTCGTACTTGACTTTCTGTGGGACCTCGCCTGAAAGCATCCAATCTGGAAGATGACAGCCAGAGCTGATGGCTGTTTGTTCCGTATGCATGTCTTGGATCCTTCTGAAGCTTGCTTTTTCTGGCGGGACGGTAACGGCGAATCGCCATTCTGCTTCAAAATAAGGGGAAAATATCCAAAAGACCATAGGAGTCGGCAGTCTTTTTATTCTCAAAGGAAAGTTTCCTCCAACTCTCCTGTTGACGGTTCATGACTTGAGTAGGCGCGCCCGTAATAGCTCATTCTGTCGTCATTCGGGGCTGCTGACCAATCAAGGGCCTTGAAAGCGAGACAGCCTCATAGAGCCATGCCGCCTAGAACGCCCTAGAGTTTCGATTACCTTCGCCTAGGTGCAAGCTCAAACCTCATTCAATGGGCATCGGCTGAGTCTCAGCTGAGCTTGTAGGAAAGTTCTCAAATCAGGCCAAGTCTCTAATTGTATTATTACCTTGATGTAGGGACGATGCTCTGAATTGCCGCGAGCCTCATTATAACAATATACTTATGAATTTATCTACGATGGGACGGCGAGGAACAAATACTAGCTGCTAAACAGAACCTTTCTATAATGGAAGAGGGTAAGCAAGGGTATACAGTAAGTCTAAGCCTACAGAGCGAGACCACTTCCCTCAATATCTGACATCTCCCGAGCCTCTACGTTCGCTTCCGACCTTCACATACAGGTACACTTCTATCGGAGGCACCTAAAGCCGGGACCTTGCCTAGAGGTCTTGATTCAGAATGAACTACGTTCATTTATACCCAGTCCCTTCATTCTACACGTTGGAGTCCAGCACAGTTGGTCCACTCTAGCTCATGGAGCATATCAGATCCATCAGCCAAACTCAAGTTTCGATTCTAGTAGGATTGCGCTCTATGGATTGCCTCACAGGGCTAACATCCAATTCGACTTTTCGCTGAAGTCGAAGTGCTTCAGTTGACGTTTACACTCGGGGCGAATCTACATGCCCGTAACACTACAGACCACAGCTGGCATGGAGAAGGGAATTCGGCTCTTTTCATAACTACATAGGCTTGAAATCACTACATGCTCTTAATATGATATTATTTACGGTTTTTTTTAATAAAAAAAAATCTTCTCGCAGGGCAAGGCGACATAAAGGGGTACGTACAGTAAAGGGGTAATAAATACGAAAGGGCCAACTCAGACAAGAAAATCAGAGAGAGCATCGCTCGTAAACAGACAGTATAGCAAATTTTTTTATTTTTCAACTTTTTTTTGCTTTTTATTGTTTTGATCATCACTTCACCGTTCTACACGCAATTTACAATTATAACTAGCTATGCCAGTTGTTCACCACTACTCACCGCTCTCGAAGTACGAGGCGCTCACTTTCCATCGTCCAGGCTTAGGCCCGCAAAACTTAGCTCTAGGTCACTTACCTCAGCCTTGTGTTTCTCTCCATCGTCCAGGCTTAGACCCGCCAAGCTTAGCTCTAGCTCACTTACCTCAGCCTTCTTCTCCTTCTCCTCCTTCTCCTTAAGGCAGGCCTCGCACTCAATAAGAGAGGTCCACGGCTTTACCTCAGTAACCTTGCCACAGGCTCCGAAGCCGGCTGACTTGGCTTCCGCACATGGGTACCAACGTGCGGGGACTGGATCCCTGGCTTGGTGCTGCCCGATGGTGCACCAGAAGATGTCCATGCTTTGCTTACACATCTTGGCTCGCTTTTCCCGTAGCTAGATTCCTTTGTTAGAGTTGAAGTGGATTGTTAGGTTGATAAAGGTATGGTGTTGATGGTGTGAGATCTCAGTAAAGACTTGGGTTTGACTCCTCAAAATTCCCTTTGTTGCAGTTTTGGCTTGGCTTTATATATAAAATGTGAACACTTGCGGTATTCGATAACAAGAGGTTTGTCCCAAAGTAATAAGGTTGGCTATCAACGGGGTAAGTATTTAGGGGAATATAGAAGGTTGTTTATGAATAACTCTTAACTGTTATGCCGTTTAACGGAAGAGAATATCGAATATTGTATGTATTCCCCTATCTCATGCCATGTCCTGCTCTACGGAATCATAGGAATTCATCCCTTTCCTCATGCTTCCTTCCCTATCATCGGTCAACTAGGCTCAGTAACATTCCCCGTCAAATTCGCATTGATAATCCACGTCAACAGCGAGCCTAAGCCACTAGCAATATGTTCCTCACCGTCTTCATTCGGATACACGCCATCTTTCAAGTAGGTATTCGGAAACGGATAAATATCATTAACATAAATCGGCGACTTAGTCGTGTTGTCCTCCCTCGCCCAGTCCGGAATCATGTCGTTGAGCTTCTTCACCGGTATCATATTCGCTGCTAAGGGTACTATGGTGTTCACCTGAGAACTTTTCTCAGCACTGTGTATTCGGCCGTGGTGAATAAGGGGAGAAAGAAGAAGAAGAAAAAGAGAAAGGGGAGGGGGCGATCTTACGATGACTTTGATGTACTGGTTGTAGTGCCGCATCGTGTGCACCATTTCCCCGTAAGCCTCGACTACATCCTGTAGCCGCTTACCCTTCGCTATATCGTCTGTCCCAAGCATGAACGTAACAATATCAGGCATAGTATCATTGATCCACGTCTCGATATGGTCGTACGCAACATCAATAGCCAGATATCCCGTATGGCCTTCATGATGCTGCTTAGCGAAATCCGGGTCTTCCGTATCGCATTCTTGGGTATTATTCTGCGACCCAACAAACTCAATCTTATCCGTCAGGTTATTGGCCTTTAGGTCCGCCCACAGCTTCGCTCGCCAACATGGAATCTCCGTAAGGCTGTCCCCCAGTGGCACTTGAACCGTATGTTAGGATTGTGTTTGATGAAAATAGGGAAGCGTTAAACCTCACTGATTCTCAATTTCGTATCATTCGTCTGAGCCAATGCGGTGCCTATTAAGCAGGCAGCTGCTAGAACACCCCTGAATTTCATGATCACGATAGGTACTTAGCTAAATAATAGTAAGGTCAGGATGAATAGAGACGGTGCCCTAGGATACATGAGACACAAAACAATTCCCACCGAAAGCCAAATCATAAGATCCAGAGTCTCGCTATGTCTGTAAATTGTAGATAGTTATCTATCGCAACAGCAACTCAGATCTGCAGCCCCTTGGCCGTTCTCCGAGCTCGTGGTGGTCCTCCACCACCGCATCGAGTTTCTGCAGGAACTCCGAATGTCCAAACCGGCAATGATGTTCAATCTTCTCTTTCGCTAGAATTACAATTTGGCTGTTCAAGCTTTGCGTGCGTGCGGGGTAGACAGGCATTCAGATGAAGGCATTCTAGGGTGGTTGTTTCGAAGAAGCTTTTATATAGCCTGAAAGAGGAAACATGGCCACCGCAAGGTATCATTACACAACTCCTTTATGAGAATATACACTTTGGTATCTCCTTACTACTCCCGCAACTAATCAGCCGAAGCTTGCCGATCACCTTCATCACATAAACAAGGTGAGGGTAAGGTGAGACCATTGTGTACATGGAAATGTAACGGGGCTTATACGAATCCACGAAGCCGCTGCTTTGATTTATGTACAATGAACGGCTGTATACGAGGAAGATGCTATGCTATTTATGATCATTTCTATCATCTAAGTTCATATGCTTGCGCGTCGCGGCGCCATGGTCCTTCGCAATGCCTTCTTTGCTTCGGTTTCTTCAACCAACGGAAGCACGCCCTCATCCTTCAAGCGATCGAGGAATTCCTTGCCAAACTTGTACCCCAACTTGTAGATCTCATCGAATTTCCCGAACTCTAGAGTTCCATATTCATCGATTGGCGGGCGCATGTAATAACATCCTGGAGCATTTTTGGCTCGTTCTAGAGCATCTACGCTGGACACGTAGGCTAGCCGCGCTTGGATTTCTGCCAGCGTAGGAGGATTTGGAATGGACGAAAAGGGATTCCATCTGTTAAAGAATGCCCAGAAGCCGGAGAGAGAATCTCCATATCGTTGAGGCGTATTGTCATCCAAAGCTCCTACGTCAATGGCGAAAATGACAGAAGCACCAAGAGACTTCATGTATGACACGGTGAGGTTATCAATGTATCCGCCATCCAAAAGCATGCTGCCTTCATCACACAGCGGCGGAAGTAAACCGGCCAAAGACATGGATGCTCGCACATATCGCCAAGCATACCCACTGGTGTGGAATTCTTGCCTGCTCTTGCTGATATTCGTAGTATTACAATAGTATTCTAGCCAGAAGTCTTCAATCTGGTGCTTGCCAAAGGTCTTGAAGATACCGCGGTTGAACTCGTGGCCAGTTGTGTAGGACACAGAGGGATAGGTCAGATCTAGTGCGAAGCGCCATATACTCGCCATCCTTCCGGCAAACTTCTTGGCCAGACCAAACATGGGCACTATATCAGCATGGCGGGCATAAAGTGCCCCAATGAATGATCCGATTGAGGTGCCGCCAACGATATCAATAGGGATGCCGGCCTCTTCCATTGCCTTAATGATACCAATTTGCGCGATGCCTCGGGCGCCACCCCCTCCAAGGACAAGACCTATCGATTTACCGCAAAGTCGTCTAGCAAGCCTTTGAAAGTCTCCTTTATAGGGAGCATCAGGTGAGTAGTAGGGCCTTTGCCGGATCTTCTGTACCGTATACTTCTGTATCTCAGCTTGTAGAATCTGCACACGTTCTTTCAGAGTCGGTCCACCCTTCCTCGGAGGCGGATGCGGGGGCAGAGCATTCGATTGGAAGGCCATTTGCAAATGATAGTGTCCGCCATTAATCCAAACACGGTTTCTTAACCAGGCTCTCGTCGAGCCAGGGGGCGAATAACGATCGGCGTGAAGCAGAACTAGTGTCTTACGGGCGGTAGATTTCATGCCAAGCATGAATCGTTCATATTCACCAATCTCAGGAGACCCTTCGGCCAAGCCCACGAGAAGAATACAGTCCGCTTGAGTAATGCACGTCTGTGTCCAAGGTGAGGTCACGCTCGTATCTGGCACTTGAGGTTAGAATTGTACGCGCATGAAGCCTCAAGGTAGATAAATGAAGTGTATTAGGGTCAGGAAAAAATTAGAGTTTTAAAGCCTTCATAGACGGCGCTCTGGATATAATTTGCTCATCATACTAAGTAGAAAGGGACGTGCAGGGAATTGACTTACCGGCGACGTAAACAACCAGCCCATACTTCTCCTCCAGATCGGCAAGATAGTGGGATAACTTTAACTTTCCCATCTTGTTGAAAGCATGTTTACCGAGATGACTGAGAATTGCGGCCTGGTTCAGAGACGTGGCGCCGTTTGGCGTGCCGACTTGCCCCAGGGCGTTCATCAAGCGGTTTCCAAATTCAACAACCGGAATGCCGGACCTAACAGGGAGGATAGCGACAGTCCTTATGTTAAGTGTCGACGAGACCCTATTGATAGATGTGCCAGATGCACTCTCTTTTCCGTTGAGGTTCGATGGGTCATCGACTAGGACTCGCATGCGAGATGCAATGATCTTCGAAATTTTGATCGTGATGTTGGGGTGCTCTTGGGCAAGACTGTTGAAGAGAGTGCGAGGAAATTTGACAAGTTCTGTAGCACGTATAGCGTGCAAGGTTCCAGAACGAGTAGACTCCGTCATGACCTCGAGCTCACCAACACTATCACCCTGTCCGAACTCCGCGCGAACGTTCATCCCACCATCTCTCCGGTCTTCAACCAGTCGCAACCGTCCATTAAGTACGAGATAGATAGCCTCACTCTCCTCGTCCTTACGGAACAGGACTTGCCCAGCATTGACTTGAACCCATTCGAGGGCGAAGTCAATATGAAGTATGAGTCTTGGGAGTAGATGGGTCAGTCTCTTTGCCATAGTTAGAAGCACGATCGGGTATCTCTCCACGATCTTCTCTAGAGTAGCCCTTGGAATGAAACCGACGTATACATCCGTCTTTGCAACTACATCAATGAAGGATCTGTATGACGAGACTGTACCAATGTAACCTGCAAGTCCACCAGGCTTCACGAGTCCCACACGCCGACGCTCTGGCCTGGAGTTTCGTTTGCCGTCGGGCACACTCCTGTTGCGATCTGAGTCTTTAGTTGGCCCAAAAGATGACGATCGCCGGGCAGCTTCTTCGGATTCCGCTCTCTGCATTGCAGATTTTGAAGTTCTGCTTGACGAACTCAGAATATTACTTCCCGAGTCTTCTAAAGGAACACAAATATCGAGAAACCCATCAATGACGTAGTAGAGCCCCGGGCTTCGCTCACCCTGCTCAACTAGGACAGATCCTTGGCGGAAGAAAACTATTTCTACCTCATGCTTCATTTCCGAGGCAAGAAACTGCGCATTCGGGGTGCCAGTCATTGACACGCCCCCGGAAGTCATGGATTCGGCATCCCAGTCAGCGGCGCCATCAAAAGGATCCATGAACCCAAATGCATTGCTACTGAAGACAGCTTTCTGCCTCCTCTGATCATACGAAACAAGTCTCGGGGATCCTTCCGTGGACTCGGGGCCCCTGGATGATGATCCACCACTGCTCATGCCTAAGGCATTGAAAACGCACTCCAAAACAGAAACTCTGAATAAGTTGTCTTCATCTACCGATTCGCGAGGGTCAATCGATAAACGAGCTCGTTTCTGGGTTGAAAAAGGATTGAAAGTACGTTGAGCCAGAGGGCTTGCATCCACTTTCCCGAAGTTGCCAGATGGGGGGAAGGGTTCCATTATGGGTATCTCTAATGTACCAGACGATCTTGTCCCCCCAGCGCGGGCCATCTGGACGTTAGCCAGTAGGTCTCCCGGGCTAGGAGTGTGAATCGAGAGACGGTCTTGCGGGGGCACGATTGTAGATGCTACAACAGACTGAGGTCGGGCACGGCTCATTGCTTGCAGCGTTGCTTCTTTGCGCAAGCTCGTCGAGGACCTACGGCTGCGAGCTGTTGCTGATGCGTTGTGCAGCGCAATCCCTTTGCCACTTTCCTCCTCACCAACTCTCTCCCTGTCCTGTTTAAATTTTTCCTTTAAACGTTCTAAAGCATCGCCTCGGAGCATATTTGGTAGTTGACAAGTTGTGTAGGGAATCATGCTCTTTTCAGTGTGAAGGACCTCGTTGGTCAGCCCGAGATAGTTATATGCCGTAGCAAGAGTAACACGCTGAAATCTAGACAAGATAACGTGAACAATATGAGCAGTCGCTTTGGGGTAAACTCTAATCAACCGGCGGAATGCACTTGCGGGTATTATCGCTATTGTCGTGTCGACCGTTGCCCTTGCAATAATATCGGGATGGACAGATGTGGCCGTCCTTTTTGGCGTAGGACGACGGATATTTCGGGGTAGTGGCGAGTCATCCAAGGAAATTGGAGGGATCTTTGGCAATATGGGCTGGTTAGGAGAGGAGGGAGAGGTAACTGCGGACTCGTCGGCCGTCGTTGGTCTCCCCTGATTGCGATTAAAATCTGAAGCTTCACTTATGAAGGCTGGCACATCATGCTGAGGTCCAAAATTAGCGCTAGATAAACGTTGATGACCAGAACGTCCATTGCCGCCGTTGGGTTCCAGAGGATCATCAGATGGTAGCTTGAGTTTCACATCTTCTGTGAACAAGGACATGATTGAGAAAAGTGACGACATGGGATTGCCGTTTCGGACCTCGGTCAACAATTGGTACCGTTGCTGACCAGGAATGGATTGCTCGTCTTCTTCAGAAAAGGAAGATTGCACGGAGCTCTCATATGGTGGAGTGGAGTGAGATGAGTGGTTGGGGTTAGAAGATTTGACAAAAATCTCTACGAGCCCATCCACAACCAGGCAAAATCCTTTCTCTTCCTCGAGGTTCAGTGTCTCTCCAGCGATTAACTTTCTAGTTTGCATACTTCGAGTCAATTCGTGAAACACAGGACGCTCAAGATACCCAAATATTTTGATGGCACTGAGAAATTCATCCAGATAGTTGGTAAGGCCGGGTTTGGCGCCCTCCTCATGGGTTTCTGGGAAAAGATCCAGTTCAGGTTCTTTGCGTTGCGGTTCTGGAGGTAGGCGAGAATACATATTCAAGTACCGATATCTCACGACCCAAGTGACGGCAGAGAACATGAGCAGCAATATCAATGCCCTATTTCTAATATTAGCACGTAGACAAATAGAAGAACAAAGCGAACTCTTACAATGTAGTGGCATTCATCGTTACTGTCCAGCTTGTAGAGAACAATGTGAAGAGTAACGTTGGCACAGATATTGTTGTGAGCTTGAGGCCCCAGTACAAAATTGTCGAAAGGATGTGAAGTATAAAGAGAACGAATCGGGCAAGTAGCCCGAGCCACGAAGACGAACCCTGAGCGCGTGCGACATCATCAACCCGTGTAACAGCAGAGGCGACAGCGGCTGAAGATGTTTTCGCGATAGTCGAAACGGCTTGCGAGAGCGCCGTCTCCATGGCGGAGGCGTTTGACGAGTCCATGGCCGTACGAGGAAGCAGAAATTTTATACAAATTGCTTAATGCCGAAGATATATCACGATATGGAAGTCATCCTCCAGCACGGTGGTGAAACCACGTTCCGGCTCTGCCTACCGACTGACTGAAGCTGGAAAGGTGTTTCCAGTGGACTCGCGAAGCCAGAGACATTTGAGCTGGGTTGAGAATTAAGAAGTAGAATTATTATAGGAGAGAAAGCTCCGAGACATGTGCTTTTGGTGGAACATCGTCGATTTTTTGAAGGTACTCAGGTGGGTCGGGTCTAAGCTCTGGCCGCGGCAATCGATACGGCTTCCAGATTCTTCCGCCTTCCGTCACTAGCCACAGAGGTACGTAGCTACATGTAGGTAGCTACGTTATGTATTACACTAACATTACCGACGAGATGGCGAGTCTGACAAATACATGGAATACAGCTCTTTGCAAAAGGAGGGAAATGGTATAATTGGACCAAGCACATTAACTAACATTAGGTATCTGTACGTATGTTCCAGCTCGATTCCTTAACCCTGTCCTGGTTTGGCGTGGAAGGTGTGGCCAACTTGTGTGGCTTGACACCCAGTCAATTTCGTACATGTAGTTAGGTAACCCCGCCAAAAGTCTTCGGGTGCCACACCCCACGCTCAGGTTGTAAAGATTTCGATCATTGAATAAATTTGTGACTCCTTCTTGCACGGCAGGAAAACAAATAATTGATTAGTCTCAGTCTGCCACGGCAACGCGCGCAACTTTCACAAAACTACGAGAAAGACCGGCCCTTCAATTTCCTACAAGACCGAGAAAAACTACTGGATTTCCGACCTAGAGAGAAATTTCAACCCCGCCCTGAGCGCGCGATCTCGGGCCAGCAATCAGCTTCTTCCATATTTTCGAGGTCACATAATAGTACTCTTGCCCAAGATGTCGTTAACAAACTGTCGCTTTTACGAGGAGAAGTATCCGGAGATCGATAGCTTCGTCATGGTCAATGTCAAGCAGGTTTGTTAGGCACTGGTACGCAACAGTTCGAACTCGCCTAACATGGATGGTCTAGATCGCCGATATGGGGGCCTACGTCAAACTCCTCGAATACGATAACATCGACGGCATGATTCTCCTATCTGAGCTTTCGAGACGTCGTATCCGAAGTATTCAGAAGCTTATCCGGGTTGGACGCAACGAGGTTGTGGTGGTACTCAGAGTCGACAAGGAGAAGGGTAAGCTTGGGGAGCAAGAGCATAATGGCGCGTTGAAATTAGTACTAATGAAATCCCAGGATATATCGACCTTTCGAAGCGCCGTGTTTCCCCAGAAGACATCGTCAAGTGCGAAGAGCGGTTCAACAAGAGTAAGATGGTCCACTCGATTATGCGCCATGTGGCCGAGAAGACACAGACCCCTATCGAGCGCCTATACGAGACCATAGCCTGGCCTCTGAACAAGAGATATGGCCACTCGATCGACGCATTCAAGCTCTCTATAACGTAAGTATCTGTCGTGATGCTTGTTTGTACCTGGTTGCTCACATTAAAAAAAAACACTAGGAATCCCGACGTATGGAGTGATATCACGTTCCCGAGCGAGGCCGTGGCAGAAGAGCTGAAGTCGTACATTGGAAAGCGCTTGACCCCTCAACCTACAAAAGTTCGTGCCGATATTGAAGTCACCTGCTTCGAATATGACGGAATCGATGCGGTCAAGGCCGCTTTAAGGACAGCTGAGGCACGAAATACAGAGGATAACCAAGTGAAAGTACGACTGGTGTCCCCACCGCTCTACGTTTTAACAAGCACGTGCCTGGACAAGAACGTCGGTATCCAACGATTAGAGGAGGCTATTGTTGATATCCGCAATAGCATTACGAGCGCAGGTGGTCAGCTTGTCGTCAAGATGGAGCCGAAGGCAGTTACAGACTCGGATGATGCCGAACTGCAGGCGCTCATGGAGAAGCGAGAACGCGAGAACGCGGAGGTTAGTGGAGACGAGAGTGTCAGCGAGAGTGACGACAACATTCCCGAGACTGTCTAAGTTTTTCGCCTCTGAGGCTTTCAGCTGGTTCCAACTAAGGGGTATAAGGCTAGGTTAAGGGTACCTAGGGGTCTTGACTTTTACGGGACATGAAAAGTACCTAGCATGCGGATAAAGCATTGTGTTTTCGGAATGAAGATAACGGTTAACAAACTCGGCTTGTACTGTATACCGTAGAATATGCTTCGTAAAAAATGAATCCTCTAGTAATTATTGCTCCGATACCGAGACTTGATATCAAGTGTATTTTGAAAAGTGGGATGAGGCGCGGGCTACTCGTGAATCCTTCATTGAACTCATTTTTATCTACTTATCCGATGTTGGTGTCATACTATGGGTCTGAGAATAGTCACGTGATAACCCTGGCGTTGCTTAAGGAAACTATACGATAAACCATAAAGGACTTACGATGGAATTTATTTATATATAATTTAAATAGTTATATTAAAAGGAATTTTTCTTTCTTAATTAACGTAAACATTAAGTAATAATTATAAATAAATTTATTAAACTTTTATAATAATAATTATTATAAACGTTTTAAGTTACTTTATAATATTACTTAATTAATAGTTATAAATAATTATTTATGTTAATAAAACGTTAATTAAAATAAATTAATATTTTTAAAACATTAATTAATAATATTTTTATTTAATGTAAGTTAAACGGTTAAGTAAATAATGATATTTAAGATTAATTTTAAAAGATTATAAGGTATTATTATTAAAATAATATATGAGAAAATAAATATTATAGTTAATAATGTAAAAAACCGATTTAATATTATGTTTAAAAATATGGTAAATATAAAGAAAAAGTTTAAAAACGCGATTAATAAGTTAATAAATATTATAAATATAAAATTTATAACTTTATAAACGACGATGTAATAATTAATCGAATATTTATCATTGATAAAATTATCATTATTAAATCTTTAAACGATTATTAATATTAATTAATTTATTAATTAGTTAATTTAAACGAAGATATTGTAAAATTAAATTAAAAAAAACGATTTTTAGATAATAAAATTAATTTATATAAAGTTAAAGTAAATTTTAACGTAATATTTATGTAAGAAATATATATTAAATAAATATAATTAAAAGTTGTACTTTTTATCGAAGGAAATAATTTTTTATATTACGAATAAAAAAATTAAGTTGTTTTTTTATTAAATTTAAAGCTTATATAAGTTAACGATAAAATATTTAAAAAGTTTAATGATATATAAAATAAACTAAAAATAGCCTTAGTTTTATATAACTTTTAAACAATATAAATATCGATAAAATTAATAAAAGATTTTTAATAAATAATAATTTATATTAAAAAGTTTTAAATAAATTAAGTGATATTTATAAAGATAATTTTATAAATACTTAACAAACATTACGTTATATACGATCTTTTAACAACTTTTACCATATTATTATTATATTAAAATAAAAACATATTTAACTTTATAAAAAAAATGCGTAAAAAATTTTATAAACTTTTAATTTAATAATAAAATTATTATTTAAAAAAAAAGATATTAATAAACCAATTTTAAATATATACATTAAGTATATAATTATTATTACATAATTATATATAAAATCTTAATATAAAATAAATTATGGAAAAAGTAATACAAAGAATAACATTAATTACTTAAACGGCAATTAAACTTAAAATATATAGTATGCTTTAAACTATAATTTAACTATAAGGTATAACAATATCTTTTTATAATTTATAAATTAATAAAGTTATACCTTAAAGCCTTAAAGTAGTATAATTAAAATAATAAAATATTATAAAAACAATATTTAACGTATAAAAATTAAATATATTTAATTTAAAAAAAAACAATTATTAAGTAAATTTAATAATCAAAGATAATTATGTAGTTAAAGCCGTAAATAATAAATGTTTTAATTATAAAAAAAAAGGATATTAAACAAAAAATTATTATTAAAAGCCAAAATTTCCTAGAAAATAATCAACTAATAAATAAAAGGTTACTTTAAAAAAAACGTTATTTAAATAAAATAATAATTAATTTAAATTTAAAAAGAAGATTTAATTAATATTTAATAAGTAAAAGAATAAAAGAAATAAAAAAGTTTATTTTATAAATAATGAAGACGATGATAATAAAAATTTAATTAAAATTAATAAATTTAACGATAATTAAATATTAACAAAAATTTTTAATATAATAAATAACGATTTAAAATAAGATAATGGTGTTTACTTAATAAAAGTGAACGTTGGTTATAAACTACCATCTTTTTAAGATAAGCTTGTTAAAAAAAATATAACGATTAATATAATTTTTTTTTAACTAAATATAACATGAGGTCCCCGCGCGGCGTGGACACAATAACCCCGAATTTAAAAATAATATAAAAATATGTTTATTTTATATTAAAAATTATAATTCTTTTAAAATAAATCGGAAAAATACGTGGTTAAATATATAAATAAATTAGTATTAATTTAAAAATAAATATTATTTTCATTAACTTATAACCTTTTTATTTAATTAATTATAAAATTTAAAGATGTTAATTTTTTAATTTCGTTTTTAACTGTTTTATTTTTTGTATTTTAACTTTTTTATTTTAATTTTTTTAATTTCTTTAAGTTATGTATAAGTTAAAGATATATTTTTATATATTAATTACGATTTTTATTATTACGTAATTATAATTCTATTAATAAATAAAACGTTAAAACGTTTAATAATTAATTTATTTTAAAGAAACTTTTTTTATATTAAATAACGTAATATATAAATTTAATTAAAATACTTATTTAACTATATTAAATCTAGTATAATTATATTATTATAATGATATATTTCTTAATTTTATACGACGTATATGCGTAAAGTTATTATTATTTGAAAAATTAAAAGTTGGTAAAATGTTAAGTTTTATGCTTCTTATCTTATAAAAACCTGAATAAATATTACTTTTTTTAAAAAAATTTAATATCTTTACGACGAATAGTCGTATCATCGTGCATTAAAAATCATTAAAACCGGAATTAATTTAACTTCTTAATGTTAAGATATTAAGTTTTAAATAAAAAAGAAAAAATCTAAATATTAACGTATAAACTTTAAGGAATTTATAGCTTTAATAGCTTTAAAGCTTTCGTAGCTATTATAACTTTAATAACTTTAATAACTTTAATATTATAAAATAATTTAAAAAAGTTTTACGTATTTTTTTAACGGCTTTTCTTATATTATTAATATTTAAATCTTAACAAGTTTAGTTATAAAAATCTTAGCGTAATCTATATTATAACGTTATATTTAAAATTATATAAGTAATTTAACGCGATCTTTTATTATTTATTTTAACTTATTTTTATAAAATTATTTGCTTTTAAACTTTAAATATTAATATTTATTCATATAACTTAACCATTTTAAGCTTAATTTTTTTTAGTTAATTTTATTAATTACTTAATTATATAAATATTTTTAATACGTTATTTAATATTTATTAAATTTAATTCCGTATATATATAAGTAAAAATATAAAAAATAAAATTCTTCTTACGGAAAGCATTTTTTTAATTATTAAAAATTAAATATTTAAAAAAAATAAAAGGAATAATAATGATAAAGAAAGTAAAAAAAGCAAAATTCCGTTTCAAGTTATTATATTAATTCTTTTATTATTTTAATTATTTATTTATATTTATTTATTTTAAAAAAAAACTTTCCTTTTAATTAAATAACTTAACGGATGAATTTTATAAAAATCTTTAATAAATTATATAAAAGGCTCCATTTAAATAATATTATTTTAATATATATTATAACTTTATACGACGTATATACGTGGAGTTATTATTATTTAAATTATTAAAAGGTTAAAATATGAAAAGTTGGAAAAAAAATGTCAAGTTTTATACGTCCTACCCTGTAAAAGCCTGTAGTAAAAATCACCCTTTAATTTCAACATTTAATATCTTTACGAGGAATGGCCACATCACCGTGCATTTAGAACCGTTAAAACCGGAATTAAGTTAGCTTTATAATGGTTTAAACTATTTCCTAATCGGGTAATTATTCGTTAAGTTATTAATTTTTTAATGGAAAAAGATAAAATCTGAAGATTAGCGTGGAAATTTCGAGTAATCTGTGGCTTTAGTGGCTTTAGTGGCTTTAGTGGCTTTAAGGCCTCTGTGGCTGCTATGGCTTTAATGGCTTTAGTGGCTTGAGGATTATAGGGTAGGTTGGGAGAGTTTTATGTATTTTTCTAATAGCTTTTTTTATATCGTTAAAGTTTAAACTTAAATAACCTTAGCTATAATAGTCGTAGCATAATGTATCTTATATTATTAAATTAGTAATTTTATAAGTTATTTAATGATATATATTATTATTTATTTAAGCTTAACCTCGTAAAGCTATTCGCTTTTAAGTATTAGGAAATAATGTTTATATATATAACTTAATTATTTTAAGTTTATTCTTTCTTTCGTTAACCTTATTAAATAGCTAATTTTATAAGCCTTCTTATATAGCTAATCCGAGATTTTTCCGATTTTATTCCGTTAAGTTATAAGTAAAAGCGTTATCAAATAAAAAGACTACAGGGTAAGTTAAGAGAGTCATGTATTTCTCCAACGGCTTTTCTTATATCTTTAAAGTTTAAACCTTAATACCTTTAGCTATAGTAATCGTGGTGTGATATATTTTATACCGTTATGTTAGTAATGTTATAAGCTACTTATTAATGTTTTTCATTTTCTTTTACGGCTTAGTTTCGTCGAGATATCTGCTTTTAAACGTTAATAAATAATGTTTATTTATATAACTTAACTATTTTAAGTTTATTTTTTCTTTAGTTAATTTTATTAAATAGCTAATTATATAAACCTTTTTATAAAACTTGTCCGGAATTTTTCCGATTTAATTTCGTAAGGTTATAAGTAAAAACGGTTGTAAAAATAAAAGCTTTTATTTTTTAATATTATAAGGTAAGTTAAGAAAGTTTTAGATATTTCTTTAACGGCCGTTTTTATATCGTTAAAGTTTAAACTTAAATAACCTTAGTTATAAAAGGCGTAACGTAATATATTATATATTGTTATATAAGCTATTACGTAAGCTATTTAATAATATATTTTATTGCGTATTTAGCTTTAACCTTGTAAAGATATTTGCTTTTTAGTATTAAAAAATAATAATTTTTTATATATTTTATCTATTTTAAATTCGTTTTTTTTCTAGTTAATTTTTTTAATTAGCTTAATTTATAAGCGTTTTTATAATCCTCATCCGGGATTTATCCGATTTTATTCCGTTAAGTTATAAGTAGAAACGTTTTTAATAAAATGGATTATAAGGTAAGTTGGGAAAGTCTTATGCATTTTTTTAAAGGCTTTTCTTATATCGTTAAAATTTAAACCTTAATAATTTTAGCCATAGCGATTATGGCGTAGTGTATCTTATATCGTTATATTCGTAATTACGTAAGCTATTTAATGCTGTTTTTCATCTCTTATTCTGGCCTAGCGTCGTAAAGTTATTTGCTTTTAAATATTAAAAAATGATATTTATTTATATAACTTAATCATTTTAAGTCCGTTTATTCTTAAATTAATTTTATTAATTAATTAATTATGTAAGCATTCTTATAAAGTTTACTTAAAATTTATCCGATTTAATTTTGTGAAGTTATACGTAAAGACGTTAATACGTAATAATCTTTTTTAAAGGGACTTTTTTACGGATTAACTGTTTTTCCGTTTTTTTTTCTTATCATTTAATTTCCTTATTAATTAAGTAAATAGTTTTATATATTACAGGGTAAGTTGGGAAAGTCTTATGCATTTTTTAACGGCTTTTTTTACACCTTTAAAGTTTAAACCTTAATTACTTCAGTTATAGTAATCGTGGCGTGGCATATCTTATATTATTATGTTAGTGATTTTATAAGCTATTTAATAATATTTTTTATTTCCTTTTACGGCTTAGTTCCGTCGAGATATTTGCTTTTAAACGTTAATTAATCATATTTATTTATATAACTTACTTATTTTAAGTTTGTTTTTTATTTAATTAATTTTATTAAATAGATAATTAAATAAGGGTTTTTATAAAACTTATCCGGGATTTTTCCGATTTAATTCCGTAAGGTTATAAGTAAAAACGGTCGAAAATAAAAAAGCTTTTATTTTTCAGTACTACAGGGTAGGTTGGGAAAGTCTTAGACATTTCTCCAACGGCCTTTCTTACATCGTTAAAGTTTAAACTTAAATAACTCCAGCTACAGTGGGCGTGGCGTAGTGCATCGTATACCGTTATATAGGTAATTACGTAAGCTATTTAATAAAGTTTTTTATTTCCTAATCGGGCTTAACCTCGTAAGGTTATTGGCTTTTAAGTATTAAAAAACATCATTTATATATATAACTTAACCATTTTAAGTCAGTTTTTTCTCTAATCAATTTTATTAATTAGCTTATTACGTAAGGCTTTTTATAAAGTTTATCCGAGATTTATCCGACTTGATTCCGTGAAGTTATAAGTAAAAACGTTAATACGTAATAATCTTTTCCGAGGGGACTTTTTTTCCGGATTAACGACTTTCCGGTTTTTTTTTTCTTATCTTATCAATTTCCTTATCAGTTTCCTTATCAATTAAATAATTTCTTTCACTGACCCCCCTGCTACAAAACCCCCTCATAAATTCGGGGCAAAAAAAATAACGTTTTATAATGTTTTTTAATTATAAATGTATTACTTATTATATCTTAAAGATATTAATAAAGATAATATTTAATTATAAATCAACAAAACCTTTTATAATAATAAAAATAAACGGCTTAAAACTTAAAATAACAAAGAAAACAATTATTAATATAAGATTTATAATATTATAAAGATTAATAATATTTTTCATAATGTTAATAAGAATTATTTTTAATTAAACGTTTCTTAATAACCTTACATTAAAAAAAAGAATTTTTTATAAGTAAGAAGTTTATTATTATAATTTAAAAACGAATAAATCGATTAAGTTAAATAAATATAAAGGAAAGCTTATATTAATATTAATTAATAACATAATATATATTATACCGAATAAGCTTACGTAATAACCTTAATAATAAGAGTACGATGGTATAAAGATACATTAATAATAAATAAAATCATTAACTTATACTTTACTAGTTACGCTTAAAAGATGTTAAAGCTTTTCGATGAAACGAAACAATAATTAAACATAAAAATAAAGATTAAATATTATATCGATACGGAGGGAAACGTATCGATTAAGTTATCGCCAAAAAGATATAATTTAACATAAAAGTAAGCTTTAAAAGACTTTATATAAAAGCATGAAGGTTTAATAATTAAAAAAAGTAAAAGCTTTTAATTATCATTATCTTTATTAATATTAAAAAAAGCTTTTAATTAAATAATAAAGCTAAATAAAAACGATCTAAAAATGATTTAACATTTTTATTATAATTATAAAAAACTTAATAAACGTATAAAAAAAACGCTCACCTTTTATTTAACGTAATAAATTAAATATAAAAGGTAATAAAACATAAATAATACGCTTTTTTAAACTTAAAAAACAGATTTTAACACATTTTTATTTATAAGCTACATCGTGAAAAGATAGTTTTTATTACGTCATTTAAAATATACGAATAAATTATAATATCTTTTAAATTAAACAACGTACCCGTAACATTTTAAGCTTTTATAAAAGAAATTTTAAATCTCTTTTAAAAATTTATAATAAAACTATTAAACGATATAATAATTTAAGTTAATGATAAAGATTAACTACACGATTAAATCATTAAAGTATTTAAATAATTAGTGGAGTATAATATAATTATTAATAACGAGAAGTTATAACTTTTTGTTAAAAAAAGGAATATTCTTTAAATTTATTATATTTAAGAAAAGTATTAAAGTTAATTTAATAAAAGTTGTAATGATTAAAGATAAATTAAAGCTATAAATAATTATAAAGATTAAAGCCTTTATAAACGCCGTAAGATACTTTAAATACTTAATTAAGAATTATTCTCTTAAAGTAAAATCTTTAATAACCTTAATAAAAAAATTAAAGAATGTATTAATAAAGCTTAACGAAGTAGCTAAAGTAACTTAAAAAAATATAAGATTTTATTACCACCATGTCGATTATATAGAAATTTAATTAAAAATTATTATCAATATTAAAGATAAACGTTAACTTAAAGTATGTTAACGCAGCATTTTTATAACTTCACCTACATAATAATTAAAAAGTTTTATATTTAATAGTATATTTTTTTAAAAAGCTTATTAAAACATAATCATAATACTTAACATAAAAGCGAAAGCTACTAATAATTATATTAACATTTTAACATTAAAAATATTAAGTTAAAAAAGGAAACGTTATAATTATTATTAATTATAAATCCTTAAAGATAATTAATATAAAGATAAAATAACTAGTTAAAATCGCATGCTTTTTAAATGTTATTAAATATTATGGTATTAAAATTATATATCGTTTAAAAAAAGTTAATATATTAGTAAACTATTTATTTAAATCTTTTAATTTATTAACTAATAAAGCTTTTCTTATTAAAGAACTTAAATTAAAAACGATTTAACATTTATATAAACTTAACCGAATTAATTTATAAGCCATTTATAAATACTTACGATTTAAAACGAACCTTTTTTAAATAATAAAGAAAAATTAAATAAAGAAATATTTTCTTATATATAAAGCTTAATTATATAAAATTGTAAAACATAAAAAAGTCTTTAAAGACCTTTTATACGTAATAAAGACGGCGATTAAAGTAATAATTTTATAGTAAATTTTAAAATAAGATGAGTTAATAAAATACTTAAAAAATATACATTATAATTAAAGATATATAACGGTTAAAGTAATTTTTAAAGAAGTTTTAAAGTAATTTTAACATTTAAAGATAACTTTAATGGCATAATAAACGATAGTTAAATGCTTTAATTATTAATTAATGTAAAAAATTAAGCTTAATATTGCTTAATTTATAGTTAATATATTTTTTATACCTTTTATATGATGGGTAATTAACTATACGTTTATAACGAATGTTATTATTTTAATAACTATTAAATATACTATAAAATAAGCCATAACTTAAGTTATTAATTCGATTAAATTTTAAGATTATATTTTATTAATTAATTAAATTAAAAAAACATTCGAATATTTTAAGGAATAAATTAACGATAATGTAATAACATTTATAAATAATAAAGCCATTAAATGATTTAAGCAATAAAGCTATATAATTAAACTTATTATATTAAAACGACTTAAAAAAAACGGTAAAGTTAAAAAAGCTAATAAAAATATTAAAAGAATTATAACTCGAAAAGCTATAAGCAACTTAACTTATAAAAATCTTCTTAATTTTTTAAAAAAAGTTATATAAATATACAACCATACATTTAAACTTAATGGCTATAATAACTTTTTCCTTATATTTAAAACTTAACCACCATAAGACATACCATTAATTAAGTAAGTTAAATACTTTTAAAACTTAATAAAAAAAGAAAAGTTAATATTTATAAAAAAGCTTATCATATAATATAAAGTATTAATAACCTGTAATAATTACAATAGTTTTAAAATAAGTAAAAATTAAATATAAATATACTTATAAAAAAAAGGTTTAATATAAACTTATACTTTTAAAAATTAAATATTATAAGTAAAATAATAATTAAAAAAACATAAGCTTTATTACGATAACTTATAAGTAATTGTTAATTATTATGTTAATAATACGTATAAAATTAAAAGCTTTAAAAAAGTTTAACTATAAAATAAATATAACGAAATTAACTTATTCTTAACATATATATTAAAAAAATAACTAATTAAAAGTTTATAATACGTAAGTAAAAAAATGCTACAATAAAATAAATAAAAACTATAAGATAATATAAAGTTATAAACGATTAAAACGATCGTTTAAAAGAAAAAAATAATATAAGTTTAAAAATAATCACGTGATAACTTTAACGTTGCTTAAAAAGATTATATAATAAACTATAAAAAACTTACGATGAAATTTATTTATATATAATTTAAGTAGCTATATTAAAAAGAATTTTTCCTTTTTAATTAACGTAAACATCAAGTAGTAATTATAAACAGACTTATTAGACTCTTATAATAATAATTATTACAGGCGTCCCAAGTCACCTTGTGATACTACCCAGCCAATAGCCATAATACTATGTTCTTATGAAGAAAATATTACTTAAGACATCATCGGGGCAACGGATATTCAGCTATCAAAGCTTCATGAAAGCTTGAGCTCATTATTGCAATAAACGCTGAACATCGCACACTTCAAGGCCTCCGCGAACTCCGTATCTCATTCTAATCACTCTTCAGGTTGATTCACGCCTAATGGCGTTTCGGCCGGCATGGACACAAATCAAACGTGAACGGCGACTGTTTGGCAGATTCGGCTACCAGCTTTTCGCATTTGCAACATGGATTCCCGTGGTCTGCATGTTCAACCACTATGTCGGCGAATTAGCTTGGATACGAGGCCCCTCGATGTATCCATTCCTGAACGCAGAAAAGGACCAGACGACACGGAGCGACATAGTGCTCGAATACAAGTTCAACGCGCAGTACGGGCTGCAGCGGGGAATGATTGTCACCTTCTGGTGCGTATTATATGATTAACAAGGCTTGCCTATTGAGTCTCTGCTAAATCTAGTGGTTGCGCCCTTGTAGGAACCCCTATAATCCGGAGCAGAAGGTTGTCAAGAGGATTGTTGGACTTGAGGGGGATATCATAAGGACACGAAGTCCGTATCCCTCTCCCACCGTCCGAGTGCCGCTTGGACATGTGTGGGTTGAAGGCGACGGAGGCGAGCGTTTTAGCATCGACAGCAATGACTATGGGCCGATCTCAACAAATCTAATAATTGGCAGGATCACGCATGTCCTGTGGCCGCGACACAGATTCGGTAGAGTTCGCTGGTGGGAGTTTGCAGAGAACATCAGGAATTGAGCAAAAATGACAAGACACTTTAAGTCTGCCTCTAAACCTTCCCACGTCTGTGATGTAGGATCCAATCAAAGATGTCAACATTGAATGACAGCGCAATGCGTACATGTAGTAATGGGACAGTGCTCAGTGACGGTAGATAGAGGTACATGTAGATACATGCATATCCGTAAAAAGCGACGGGCCTACCTCATTAAATACATGGACCCGACTATCTGGAACAGAGATAAGGCCTAGATAAGCAGATAGCGTAGAATTCGGCGCGAGTCCGCGATAAACCGCCGCGTAAACCGATATGGCCGATATCACTACACTAGTGCTAATAATATGTCGAAAATTTCCTAAATCTTGCTCTCATTCAGACTTGACACTCGGTCGGTGGTCGCTTTCGAGCGCGATCACTCACACAATCCGACCCTTCAATAAATCCGCGAAATCTGGGTGATGTCTCTCGGCGCATAAATTAATGACCACCTCCTCCGCTCGCTAGTTTGGCTGGAAGATCCGATTCGATTCCCCGAGTGTTGGTTACAACGATGGACCTTCGGAGCACAAATATTTGGTGGCAGTTATCTATTTTACGATACAGGCGCATGGTCATAAGATGACCTTCGACAAGGGGGAGGCGGAAGGACGCCCGCCCTATATCTACGTGCGTGCGACAATCTTTTTTAAAATAGGTTTCCGAGACTAACACCAGTTCACAGTCCATGATCGCTGGAGGGCTCGGTGGGACGACTGGTGACATGTTCATGCACTCACTTGATACCGTCAAAACTCGACAGCAAGGCGATCCGCATATTCCGCCTAAATACACATCTCTAGCATCATCCTATCATACAATATGGCGACAGGAAGGCGTTGCGCGTGGGCTATACGGAGGTTGGGTCCCAGCGATGATGGGGTCCTTCCCCGGCACGATACTGTTCTTTGGAACTTATGAATGGAGCAAGCGGCATATGCTAGACTACGGCATTCAACCTCATATCTCTTACTTAACGGCCGGTATGTGCCAAGGCAACTGTCGACGTAGTTCGGCCTGGTTAATGCTAACACGTGCTTAGGCTTCCTGGGCGATCTAGCTGCGTCGGTGGTCTATGTGCCTTCTGAGGTGTTAAAGACCCGTCTCCAACTTCAGGGGCGTTACAATAACCCGTATTTCAAGTCTGGATATAACTACCGTGGAACGTGGGATGCCGTAAAAACTATTGTCAGGACAGAGGGTTTCTCGGAACTATTTTCAGGCTATAAGGCAACCCTATACCGAGACCTCCCCTTCTCCGCTTTACAGTTCATGTTTTATGAACAATTCCAAAGTTGGGCTAGAGAATACAAGAAAAGCCGTGATATTGGGGTCCGACTAGAACTGCTAACTGGAGCTGCGGGCGGAGGACTAGCCGGTGTCATTACTTGTCCCCTTGACGTGGTCAAGACTCGGCTGCAGACGCAGATCGACCCAGTTCCAGCTCTGAGCAAGGCAAAAGACCGCTTGGTCACAGAGACAATGTCAGGACTTAAAGATCCATCAAAACAACCTCAACCTCCGCCTCCGCCCAAACAGCAAAAGCGTCCCATATCAACCTCATCACCTTCGACACACACGCCTCGACCTGGCGCCATCCCATTAGATGAAGATTCGATATTAAAGGGTCTTAAGTTGATTTATAAGACAGAAGGCGTTGGCGGGTGGTTTAGGGGAGTTGGTCCACGATTTGTCTGGACAAGTATACAAAGTGGTTGCATGCTGTTTTTGTATCAGACAATCCTACGAAAATTAGAGGTATGGCTTCCGGTAGAGAGATCTGACATGTCTGCTTCGACTTTGGAAAGGGGGATTTAAAGCCTTGAGTCTATGAAGGTTACCAGACATTGTACAAACAACCCAATACATATGCACGGCGTTCAAGGAAGAAATGGCAAAGAGGAAAAGAATAGAGGTTACGGTATATAGAAATCCCCAATTCATTCACGTACATACAGCTCTCCTGTTGGTTTTGCCTATTTTTGTGCCCAACTAATCACGATATTTTGAGAGTTATTTTTATAATTGCATATCTTGCATAGTCGAGGTGGATTATGCTGTGGAAAGCGATATTTATTAAGCGGATCTTCTCGGCAGAAAATCTCCATATCTTAGCTTAGGTACCTAACCCACTAACCGACGTCAATGATGGTACGATCCATATTCAACCAAGTCGCGCAATTTCGTCTTTTGATACGATTTCGACATTTCAACCACGAACTCAGTGAAGAAATTTTCACATTATGCTTCCTTAAGTATCCGGTCCGTAGGCAAGCTATGGAATAGTCGTTCGTATCCTTTCCCAGACATGAGATCGCACGTCTTACAACCATGCCACCTCCGTTGCCCGTCCCGTCGAAGGTTGCGATTAATGCCCTCCGAGGGATTGCTCTTGGTACTTCGTGTGCCATAGGCGTCATAGTAGAGGATCGAAGACGACGAATCAGTACTTTGAGGACCGTCCTCTCAAATAAAGAGAAACTGAAATCGGCCAAGCAATACCATGGAATGGCCGATGGTGCTGCATTACAACTTGACGAATCAATTTTCCTGGAAGACGAACTACGTTTGCATCAACTAGACGATCGAACCAAGACGCGAAATGCTTCTCTAAATACAGAGTCTACAACTACTTCGGAATTAGACGATATACTGGACCCCTCATCCTCGCCGACTACTGCCCAAACAGAAATATCAATACCTCCGCCTATGCAGAAGAAGAATCCAACCCCTTCTCTAGAATCTGTCCGACCTACGGCGACTTTTTCGCAAACAAGGATCAACGTCCCAGCTATCAATGCTCACGGAGCTCGGCAAACTGGCAAAACTACAGTCTCTAGGACGCGCTCAGAGGTCCTGGACGAATCGATCAGGACAATCACTAGCATTCTAGCTGGCGTAGAGAATGGGGGATTAGATCGAGCTCTCGAGAATTTCTTCGAGACCTCTCGTTCCTATTACTCGTTTAAAAAGTTTGATGAGAAGTGGATTGCTGTTTCTGCCCAGCTTTCGAGAGCATGCCAGGCAGAAGGCAGATGGGATGATGCCAGTAAAGTCCTTACCACCACTATTAATGCCGGTGCGCTGGATGAATCTCAGTTCCACGCCCATGAGCCCTTGTCTGTTGTAAAGTTCCATTTACGCCAGGTAAATGAAGATGGGCGCTGCTTGCCAGAAGCTATCGCCTCGGCAACACATATATTCCTAGCGACTTTCAAAGACAGGCCCCAAATGAAAGTTGCTGAGTTGGAAAGCGTTGCAAGACACCTATTCACTCAAAATCTCTTGTCGTATCGATTCGCCGTCCTCCACAACATTTACTGGAGAGTAATCTGTTATGGTGAAAATGTTGCATTTACCGGATGGGTCATTCAAAAACTCTATCAATATGGCGATTACAAAAATGCGGTCAAATATTTCTTACTCAATTACTCCAAGATGAACCCCGGCGTTGAATGTTACAATAAGACGGTTGATTGCGTCGTTTACTCCGTTGAGGGTCTAAGAGGCTTGAAAGCTCGTCAGGTCCTTCAGTCTCTAGAGAAAATGAATCGTCCCGGCAACGGATTTCTGCGGAGTCGATGGATCATGCGACTGTTACAAGCCCACTGGCGTCGCGACAAGGACTTCCCAGCGGTGAAGAAATTCTTCCAGCAAGTCATATCCTCAGGGCTACTGAAGAAAGTCAACCATCCAGAGGGCCCCTATCGTACAATGGTCGAGATTTCCGTCAAGGCAGGAGAGAATCACTCCATAATATCCTACTGTAAGGCAGTCATCCAGAAGTATCCTGATATGGCTTCGGATGTCGCTCTGAGAGGGTTTCTGGCCTTGGCGCTAGCTAAGGTTGGGGATTGGGACGGCGTGCTTGATGCTTTCACCGAGATGCGAGCTCTAAAATGCCTGCAAGAAACTCAATATGATGACGCTTTTGTCATGGTCTTGAAAGTTTTTGCGGATACCCATCCAGTCGCTGAAGTTCGAGATTTTGTGTTGAAGTATACGAACGATCTAGGCGTGCGCATGCATCTTTACACCGCCACTCTGGTAGCCAATAAATACGGCGAATGTCACGACATTCCGGGCTTCTCGTCATGGCTAACTTATTGTAGTGAAACCGGGGTTGTGTTGGATTCGGGCTTCTGCAACCCTATACTTCATAACTGTCGGACCAAGTTTGGGCTTTCTTACAATGAATTGCGAGAGATCTATTTGGAAATGAAACGGCTCAATCCGACGTTTGCTGACGATGTGACTCAAAGGATCATGAGCCAGGCTGCAATGACTGGCAAACGCGTCACTGGGTCGAAGAAGATCTATGCGCTGCATAAATTGGCGTACACGGGAAGGACAGCAAACAGCCGAGACGTTTACGAAGCTATGAATCAAGAGCTACATAAAGGCAGGCCAGCATCAGCAATTTCGATTTACAAGCGAGCTTTGAATTTCGGGATGCCATCCTGTCGGCATTGTCTGCAGTTAGCCGTGCTCGCGGCCTTGAGAAGCCATCAGGATGGGACTAATTCTGCCCTGAGTATCATTCGGAAAGCACACGCGCAGGGTGACGATGTGAATCTAGCAGTATCGACGTTCATCAAGTTCCAGCTCGACCATCTCCGAACAGACGTAGAAGATGTCCTTCTTCACATGCGGAACATGACCCGTCTATTTGAATCGTTAGACATCATCATCGATCCATCGGTTCTCACCCATATGGCCATGATCTGTGTCAAAATGGGTCATTTCAACAAAGTGCTGCCATTGTGCTCTCTCGCGATGGATAGAGCCGGCGCTAAAAATTTCTGCTTCTCAAGACAAAGCATCAGGGCATTGCTTATGGCCTACGAGAAGTTACGAGACGTAGAAGGGATGAGGAAGCTTACTAGCGATCTCCTAGCGAGCCGGTACGCTGCAGACCAGCATGTGCTTTTATATCTGAGAGCGAGCAGGAGGAGCATTCAAAGGCTCTGCCGAGGTGGTTATGTCGATGAGCTACTGGATATATTGGACAGTACTCTCGACACTGTGACGAGACGTCGGGCAGAAACCAGAATGACCGGGAAAGCAATGGCTGAGGAGACTCTCCGAATCATGCAGGATGCAGTTGCAAACCTGGAGGGCATAAACAAAGACTACCTACAGTACGAGGACGACGAAGCCTGTAGCGATACTTCGCGACTGGTTTCTGTCGCATAATGATGTATATCTTGTACTATACATATCATACATAGATCCATGATGACAAGGGTTATCATTGGATAGGCATCATCATAGAACATAGGTGTTTCTATGGTTGAATTCACACGATATCCATGGAGCCACATTCACATGTCTTTGGCGAGACCAAAATTACACAAGGTACTTCTACGTAGTTATATTTAGTCTTCCTTGATTGGACAATTGGACGTGGCGACAGAGTGGGGCATGGCATTACCTAATACCGCCTGGCGGGTATCCAACAATTTGGCGTCGGGCTTGGCAAAGGCATGTGCCTGCAAGGAACATAGCTGCATGGGTAGGGGTAAAAGAGATTCCACCCTCGAATCTCTTGAATTGGACAAACCCTGACAAGCCGATAAGGGGCAGAAAATGAATATCACTACTGATGGGACGATTCGTCGAACCATCATGATCTGAGAGAGTCAGTTTTTAACCTCTTTTTCCTAGCGACTCAACCTCATTCGCCTTAGTCCAGGGACCCCTAATTCTAGTCGCTAGCTCTTCATTACCGCAAGGCTAGCTAATAAATATTCAAGTTCGCCAGTCCCTTAGCTTCGTTCGTCCCGTCCTACCTTATTTATCGCGATACCCTCACTCGAGACGTCCACTTTCTAGACTATCTACGCCGCTAGACCTTTAATATTGTTATTGCCTATCTAATTAGCGAAGCCCGCACCCGAGTACCCTCCAGCGTTTCCTATGAGCGAAACTACAGTCGTCTTAGATCAGCTCGCCGAGCGGCGAATCAAGTACCATGAGGCCGATGTCGTAGTCATCGGTGCTGGCGTCTTCGGATGCGCCATGGCACATGCTCTAGCCGAACAGGGCAGGAGCGTAATCCTCCTCGAGAGATGGATGAAGGAGCCCAACCGAATCGTCGGCGAGTTAATGCAGCCGGGCGGTGTCAACTCGTTAAGGAAGCTAGGTCTAGGACACTGTATTGAGGATATCGACGGTATACCATGTCACGGATTCAACGTATTCTTTTACGGTGACGACGTCCGCATGCCGTATCCTCATATAGAGGGACTATTGGGAATGGGAGACGAAAAGGCGGACGGATCCGCGAATAGCAAGGCAGAACCACCGAGACCGCAAGGACGCAGTTTCCACCATGGCCGCTTCATCACGCAGCTGAGGAAGGCCTGTCTCAAGCACCCCAATATCAGCGTCTTCGAGACAGAGGCTGTGAGCACCATCAAGGGCGATCATAACCCCGAGATCCTCGGCGTCGAGACCCGCACCGTGAACCCATCCACCGGCGAGAAGGAACCCGATTGCTTCTTCGGCCAACTGACTATCGTCGCCGACGGCTATGCCTCCCGCTTCCGAAAGCAGTTCATCAATCAGACTCCTGTCGTCCGCTCCAAGTTTTACGCCTTAGAACTTATCGACTGCCAGCTACCTTCCCCAGGCTACGGCCACGTCGTGATCGGCGCCTCCAGCCCCGTCCTTCTATACCAGATCGGCACGCACGAGACACGAGTACTAGTCGACGTCCCCGAGAAACTCCCCGAGGCCTCGCCGGCCAACGGTGGCGTGAGAGGGTACATGAAGAACGTAGTGCTCCCCGCGCTTCCCCCCAGTGTACAGCCCTCCTTCAAAGCCGCGCTCGAGAAAGAATCCAAGATCCCCCAGAGCATGCCAAACAGCTGGCTTCCACCAACCAAGCAAGCAGTCCCCGGCCTCGTCATCCTCGGCGACGCGATGAACATGCGACACCCGCTCACAGGCGGCGGCATGACAGTAGCGCTAAACGACGTCGTACTACTCCGAGACCTGCTCTCGCCGCAGAACATCCCCGACCTCGCCGACACCGCCGCCGTGTGCCGCGCCATGGGCACCTTCCACTGGCAGCGCAAGCGGCTGACGGCCATCATCAACGTGCTGGCTATGGCGCTGTACTCGCTCTTCGCGGCGCAGAGCAAGGAGCTGGCGAAGCTGCAGCGGGGGTGCTTCGCGTATTTCAAGAGAGGCGTCACGAGGGATCCGATGGGACTGCTGGGGGGTTTGATCCCTGATCCGCTGGTCCTGGGGTACCACTTTTTCAGCGTGGCGTTCCTGGCTATTTGGCTTGATTGGAGGGAGACGGGGTTGTGGAAGGTGCCTGTGTTGTTGTGGAATGCGTTTTGGATCCTTTGGACGGCGAGTGTGGTGTTCTTGCCTGTTATGTATCGGGAGTTGTGCGTTTAGTCCAGTCGAAAGAAGAAAAGAATAATCGGCATCCCGTATCGTGGGGATAATCAGGTCAGATACAGCTTGTGAGAGCATGTCGACCTCGACGAAAGAGAATGGGAATGAGAGAGGAGTGGGAGAGGGCTATCCGATGGAGAGATCTCTGCTCGATTATCAGATCAGACAACCCTTTGGGGTGTATTGGCTTGTCCAGCGTAGCGTGGCATAGCATAGGGCAGAAACTGACTAGATTTACGGCTTTACGTATTAATTGCAATACTTAATACTAATGATAAAAATAAATCATCTATATAAATGGCCTATGTAACCGTCGGGAAGGTTCCTTGACTTATATCTGATCTACTGCCTCGCTTTGCTATGAGAAGCGGAACGTAGAGTACTGTCCCTTGAGCATCCTTGACAATTATGCGATATGAATTTTCGAATAACGTTTTCGCTCCAATTTTTTTGCTTTGAGGCAGACCATGTTGGGATCCTTCACACTGAATTGTGTGTTGATCTCGTGAATTTCCGATTCTCAAGCATGGGAAAATCACATAAAAGCAACCGAGGAGAGCTCGGAGTATATCAGCCTTCTAGCAGCTGAGAGCACTCAGGTTCTCTCTATCAGTTCATGTACATAATATTGAAATCTACGCTATGCAGTAAACCACGACTACCAAGCCTACGATAGTCAGCCTTCTATACCACGCTTTACCCCTTTCCGGTATCTCCTTATTCACCCGCCTATGTGAGCCGTCTCCTATACACGCCCATCATCCAGCTCGCCCTCAGCACCGCCAAACCAATGGCCATTTTAATACTGTCCTGTATAACATTCAACTTACTACCGCCAACCTCGTGCCAGTCGATAGGCACCTCAGCCACCTTGATACCAGGGCTACTGCCAATAACAGTGCCGTCGTGGCCGAGCACCGGCACCGCCGGGGCCGACTCGGCCAGCATCAGCATCTCGATGTCGAAGATCCAGCCCTCGGCGTGCATGTACGGGACGATGTGCGGCAGCGCGGCGCGCGAGAATAGCTTGAAGCCGCACTGCGTGTCGCGGATGCGTGAGGTCGCGGGCGGCGTCAGGATCATGAGGACTAGGTGGAAAGATCGCATGAGGAAGTTGCGCAGCGCCGAGCGCTTGACCACAGCCTCACTACCGACTAAGTGCCCCCGCGAACCAATGGCGACGCCCCGGTGCGCGCCGTCGACGACCTCCTCGCACCCCTCGATCAGCTTCTCAAGATCGCTGAACTTGGAGGCCCCGTCTGCATCTGCGAAGAGTGCGTACTCGCCCCGTACGTGCCGTAACCCATGGGTCACGCCGCCGCCCTTGCCCCGGTTCTTCTCCAAAGTGACCACGCGCAGGATGTCATGGAGGCCGTGTTCCCGCGAAAATTCCAGCGCTACATCGACGGTCCGATCTGTGCTGCCATCGTTCACGATCAAAATCTCGTACCCGGAGAGGTCCTCCCGCGGCGCATTTATAACATGCTTACGTGGCGTGGAAGGTCGCTTCGGGAGCGTCTTCCGGTGGTGGCGAGGGTGAGGGTGGCGGCCGAATGTTGCGTCGAGGTATTCGACTGCTTCTTTAAGAGTCGGTAGGATGCGATCTTCTTCGTTGTAAGCTGGGAACACCACGCTCATGCGTACTTCAGCAGGATCGATGGATCCGGTATCTGCTATATCGAGCTTGGTGGGGTCATCGTTTCTAGCTCGAGCCTCGCTTGCGTGTCGGTCCGCTAGCCATCGGTCGTGCCAGCACGGTAGTTGTCGGGTTACAATCCCAGTCGGCGTGGTGGTAATGTAAGTCTTCTCTGAGGGGAGGCCGGGGCGGGGTTTAGGTGCGATGAGATGGAGTACGGCGTAGAGCTGTGACCTAATTAGCTCAGCTATAAGCGTTTGCAGTTGGTGGAATTCGTACACTATAGAAGGCGAAGACAACCAATGCAACAGACGCTGCGAATAAAATATGAACGGGTGTCTCCCAAATCACCGAAGTGAGTGACTCCATGATTGCGATCGCAAAGGCGACAAGCAGTCAAGGTAGATCGTTCACATTGGGGGTCTCGTGTCAAATGATGCTTGTCCTTTCTCCCACCGGTCTTCGCTAAGGAGGAACATGTAGACAATTGAGATCTGTTTACATCTGTGACCCCCAAAGCTAAACCTTGAATTGTTGAGTTTGTTCCTACCGCCCGCGAAATTGAAACCACATGGCGTTAACTATAACACTTCTTAATTCAGAGTTTAAGGTAATAAGGAGCGTTCAGACGACGCGCGTGAAGAAGCCACGTCTCTAGGGCTGACCAATCGAAACGCTCAGGTGCCTCAGCACTGATCTTAGCAGCCAGGGAGCCCTGTCCCCTGTCTCTTAAACCCTCCATTATAGTGTAGACTAACGTACCTACAGTTCCCCACAATCCGGGCTAAGAAGCCTCTGTCCCAGCCCCATCATAGCTTTAGCCTCAACTCCCGACTTCCGTTTGCGCATTACATACATCTATTCTATCCGTTCATTACCTAATGTCCCCGAGCGGGGCTTGCAGCTCTTCCTTCATTCAAGAGAGCCAGCCTCTCCTCTCTCACCTCCTCCGCCTCGCGGCGGGGACATATGAAGTATTATTCACATCTATGTAGCTGTATTCACCACTACGACCTGTGTAGAGTCATCTCAGCTATCTATACTAGATAATTGAACAAATAACGAGAATCTCTATATGTTTTTATAGGTAATCCTCGAATTCTTTTTCGCAAGGAAATGCCGTCTTACAGAACATAATGTAGACTATCAGGACTGCTCAGGTTAGAGACATTATGAAGCCCTTATACCCTACCTTCGTCTTCCGAATCCAGCGAATATCACTTCATATTTAGAGACTAAAGCCGTTCTCCAACGTTAGATAGAAACATAATGGATGAGTGGCGACGAGTAATTCAGCGACACGCCTTCTCTCCCATATATAGCTAACCTGTCTCACACGGTTTTAGAATCTAATCGCACAGAATTACAACTCATATGTCTTCTTACTAGCAGTTTCAACTTCAGTAGATGCGTTGTATGTATCCTCATTTTGCTCGAGACGCGACCGAACGATATATCTGTATGACGCCCATAGAAACTTCTATTCAAAACACTCGATGTCATCGTGGTATTACCGAAATTAAGGATTGCACTTGCACTTACTTCTACGTAGCACACGACAGTGCATTGTATCAACGTAGGCTTGGAGTACATAAGAATACCCGATATCTTACCAGGGAATCCCATCGAGTAAGACGCGACCGACCCTACCTACACCTTATGCGACATCCCGAACCTCTGACATGCATAGGGCAGCTTAGCTGCGATGAACTGACGGGAAGCATCAGGAGGCCTGCTACTGGGTAACATGGCAAGTAACACATATTTTATAACGGCGCGTTTAGTAGATCTCCGCAGGCACGATCACGGAAAGCCATTCGCCAAAGATCAAGCAAGTAATCACGGAAAACAATCCTTATAATTCTCACAAATTATGCCCACTATAGGTAACAGTTAAATCCGAGGATAAATGGATTCACACCTTCGAAAAGCTATGTCCATTGTGCCAAAACTCCAGCCTGCCTCCTTGCCAATATAACATGTCTTTCTGTACGACTATGGGCTCACCGAGGAGACCATATCTCTGCCCCCAAATCAATAATACCGGCATCAGTCCCGTAATGGAGGACACTGTTCACTGTTGAGAAATGATCTTCATCCCCCAGTCCAATGACAAATCTTGAGGCTGTCTCGCGGCACACTGAGCCCACTATTACAGCCACGCTAATCTACCATCCCTTGCAACCCCCTAGCCCCCCAGACCCCCAGACCCCCACGAACACGCAGACACGGCGTAACGGGCTGCCAATAGCGACTGACAGCGGGCGCCAAACACTAGGCCGCAGCTAATTTCGGCCCTTGTAGCAGGATCGACTCTGGGATTATATGCAAGTCACTTGAAACGAACAAATTGTACAGCACCACAGACGAAAGAAATCCGGAACTATAAGTAAAAAAGAGAGAGAGAGAGAGTGTGTGTGTGTGTGTGTGGATAAGGCGCCAAACGCAAGAATAATGGAATGATTAGGTGGTATGTTTCAGGAATACTTCAGCTACGAGAACTGGCGATGTTATCTCCTGCCTCAAATCCGAGAAAGCCGAGCGAAGACGATGGGCGCATGACGCTCCTAACGTCGCATTCGAGGACGAGCTGAGTAGGCACCTCGCCTTGAATCCACCTCACGAACCATAAGTAACTAGCTGATGGTGGACCTCAGTCAGGTTCAGCGCCTGCTTGATTACTTCGACACGCGTGCTGACATCCAGCGCATCTTAATATCTTCAGTGGCATGATTCAGTTTCAAGATAGGTAGGTATGTCCTTCCTCAACAGCGCCAATACGTCCCAGCAGCAGCTCAATCCGAGCCTATATGCGAACCAAGGGTAGTAGCTCCGCGGCGCACAGCCTGGCGCCGTCAGCTGAGCTAAGATTAGAACGAGTCTAGATCCCGCGTGGCCCTTAGCACGAACGACAGATCCGGCCTATGGCGAAGGATTTCTGCCATCCATGAGCGAACTTAGCGTGCAGATGCCATTTCGGGACGTCCCGACCCTCCTATCTGTAATCCGTGAGGGTGCGCCGTACGGTTTCGAAGATCCGCAGATGTTCGCTGACCGCGTTTATGTAACGAGTGCTGAGACATTTACGCAAACGTATTTACGTATGGTTGAAGTAGATTTTAGCACAAGCATATTTGCTGAAAGTTGGTTATTAGTCGGCAAAGCTTCCAAGTTACCACTATGACATGCTCGATAGCGATATGATATGAATAACCTGTCGTTGACACATCATTCAATGTATTTTACCATAAAATATGGTATCTAAAGCAAAAAGAGATCGATGGTCATAATGTGTCATTGTCCAATTTCTAGCTAGACCGTTGCCATGATTAGTTTGCTAAGCATCTACCACTTGTCCATACAGATCCGTTGACTCAGGAAATATGCATTCCCTTTTACAAGGTCTATCTATATTTTTAAAATATGGCAAGGTGCAACTTTAGAAACGAAATATAAGAACGTGGATTGTATATATGTACATGTTTATATCACAGCCTGAGTCCAACGTTAAAGGGGTTCAGTGGGCGACGATGGCAGGTGTTTTGTTACCGAATGGGTTGAGTCGAGAGGTCCACCGCGCTTTTGAGTCATGTTTGGTATCTGGATTTTTAGTCAACTTTCCGGGTGTCTTCCGTACGAATTCGGAGCTAATTACGACAGTAGGTTCTTCGACTTTTTGTTGGACAGGAAGATCTATTTGACCGAAATCAAAGCCACTTGTAGCAGGGGTGGCGGTCGAATTTGACCTGATAGGACGTACCGTCTCGATCGACATCTTAGTTCCAGAGTCCTCGATACTTGGTGGCCGAGATTTCGATAATCTGCGTCTTCTCCTTTGCGGGAGCGGGGCTGCGGGCGGTATGGATTCTCTGTTTGGCCTTTCTGCGGTGGTATCCGCGGAGTCTTTGAAGCGTTCCATCGAAAATCTTTGTGATGTTTGTACATGAGGGGTATTGGGGGTTTCCGACTTGCGCCTCTGTTTTGAGGCAATACGGTCTTCTGTGAGGAGCGAAGGAGACGGGCGTTCAATGGAGGGGGGAGGCTGAGGTGGTGCAATGGCAACACCTATAGACTCGATAGACAAGGGTGCGGAGAAATGGCCAGAGGTACTTGATGAGGAAGTTGTCGAACCACGTCTCTCCCTGGCGGTAGAAAAAGGTGGCACGGATGTGTCTGCGGTAGGTGTCCGCCTCACCAGAGGACGAGGGGCTGAAAAATACGTGCTTTGAGCTGGGGGTGGATAGTGCCTATCAGCCTTAACAGAGGTCTCGGCAGTCGAGCCTGAGCTAGTCAGAGGTGTGCGATAAGACTTCTCACTTGATGGGGAGCTTCGCTGGGAAATGCTTGAGCGATAACCGAGACCCTGGGATCGATGATTGTTGGTAACCTCGTTCTTCATATCCAATTCATCATCAGAACCACTCAAATTCGCCGAACTGCCATTGAAAGACATGTCTATATGAAGGTCAGTGTGAATGTGCGTAGGACCGAGAACAGGAATTCTACCTTTACTTAATATAGTGCTTGATTGTCCTGCCGGTAAGATTGGAAACGGGCCTGCAGAGGAGGAGGGTCGTATGTATTCCGGTTCTTTTCCTTTGGAAGTTACTACACTTCCAGATTGAACAAAGGAGTTTCGACCGTCTTGGAAGTTGGCCAATGGCTCGCGCCAGGACGTAGGTATGTTACTATAAGTGTAGTTTCTAGGAAGAGGGACGACAGGGGTTGCGTAGACAGATGCGAATGAACCGTAGGATAATGAGCTTCCAACTCGGGGCATGCCAGCCATATGAGTTTCACTGTCCATTATAGCAGTTCTGCGTTTGTTCTGCTCCATGATCCTAGGCTTATCGGTGTCCTTCCAGCTTGAAGGGGCTCCTGCCAAAGCATCACTAGCAGCATGTGTAACAACATGCTTATAAGGTAATTTGACAGCTTCCTCTCTCGCTTTCTCGGCCTTCTTTGCGTTGTGCTCTTTTGCTTGAGCCCGGCCTCGCTTTATAATTGAAAAGACAGACATGGTATAGTATAGCCTAATCTGTGGATAATTCCTAAGCCGAAGCGAGCCTCGGATCATGGGACGGAGTACAGATACGCAGTGTCTAGATCCACAGGTACATAAATTGTTAACTTCAAGAGTGGACGTTGGTTCCACAAACTACCGCCCGGATCGCGATGGGCCGGACAGCGGATGTCATCCAATGCAGGCAGGTAGGCTAGGAAGGCAACCAAAGGAAAGGGTAAGCACTGAACCGAGGGCAGCTCAGTAACAAGAGTCGAAATCCCTAAAATGATATGAGGCTTTAGATCCGTCCTGGCTAGAGATCAAGCTCGAAAAAGGGTGATTCAGTCTTGGTCGCGTTGCAACAAACATGAAAGAAACAAGTGCTAAGGGGGAAGGATGCAATAGGGTGGCAGGGCCTCTGACGCTGGCGGACGAAAAGGTAGGTGGTTCCCTCAATGTTGCAACTTAAGAATTTAAGATTAAACTTCCAAACTTCGAGGCTGGCACGGCTATCTTATGTGAGCGGGTTGGAGGCAAGAGCTAAGGCAAGAGCTAAGGCTAGGAGAAAAAGGATGCATTGATATAACCTCTAACCTAGCGGCGCTTGCTGAGGCACTCAATTAGGACCGAAAATTTAGAATTTGCTTAAATCGTAAGACCAGGCATAACACTTTTCGGCCAGTGTACTAGTAGACAGGTGGCTGACATTCCGAGAAAATGGGAAGACGTGGGCGGTTGAAGAAGAAAATGAATATGTATTATTACCCCAACGAGACAAGACTTGCTTGCTTATCGTGTAAGGTAGCATCGACGATATTCCATGCCACACAATTCCGCTTAGGGTGCTGCATAGGTAGCTAGACTGTGCATGCAAGTATGTCGGAATAGGATAGATCATCATAAAATTCCCACGCAAATGGTGAATACCCAAAGGATAGGGGAAAAAAGAAGAAAATTGGTCGATCGGTTCTTGTAGAGAACAAGATAATTGGTGGTTTGAGGTTCGCATATGCAGAGAGATATGCATAGCTGTGCCAGTGTCTCGTATTCTCGCTGGGCCCCCTAAAAAGGTAACGAAGCGGCCTCGACCGCATGCTACTGATCCCACTGGTTCAGCTCATGCAGTTGTTCGGAACACGATGATAGGATTCCAGGCCTATGGGTTCGCATATCCTGCATAGTGCTACGTTGGCATATTAGTGAACCCATGTTCAGTGGTTTGTTTGCCATTCGCAGTCATAGACCCTGCCCTTCGCCTTAGGAAAGGAACAGGAACTACCTAGGTAGTTCACGGTGAGGCGAGTATCATCCCAATGCTACGCTGCATCTCGCCACAGTTTTGAAGGGAATTAAATTGAGGTCGTCATTCGGGGGAGCATGTCTGGGATGAGCACGTTAAGAGGAGGTGAGTTTTCTTTTGAGGAGAGAAAGATAACTACCAAATAGGTAGCCCTACGTCGGGAAGGTAAATTGTGGGACTGAAAGGACCCCCACTATAACTATCTCTTAAGGCAGATCCATCACTACCAACCTTCTCACATGCTAATTTTCATGTTCGCCCCTTTTCCCACTTCCTTCCCTCGCTCAACAGACTATTCGACTTACAGGTATCTAGGTAGTCATCTACTAAATTGCGTCAATTTACGTACATCTAGATATAGTTCCCTGCATACCAACGCGGTTTGGTTTTAATGATAAGCATCCCTAATCGTTGGGGTATTTAAAGTACTTATTCAAACTATCCTCTATAGACTGTAATGTATTGAGGAACTTATATACAAATTTTTGCACCATACTGAGATACGTGTCCAAGGTGGGTATTCACAGACTACGAGTAATCACTACCTAAAATAAAGTCGAGTCTCCTGAGTATCAATAAGGGTCTTACAGCTTTGAGGGCTTGGAAGACTGTGCATTCAAACACATGTGTCTACCAGGTACTTTGTTATGTCATTATATACCTACCAGGTAGGAGATTGTTGAAAAAGGCACACTCCCAAACCCATGTGGGCATCTCCATGCATCGTGTTCCAGCAACACTAGCCTATAACCAACCCTCACTGATTATAGATCGAAACAGGACGAGCGGTATAGATAACTACCAGGTAGCCAATTTTCTCTCGATGGCTACAGGAAAATTACGAGGCCGGTGAAATTATCTTGGACAAACCCTCCTTAGAGAACAATCCAAGGATGCTCAAGGTACGAGTGGACTACATAAGAAAGAGCGTACTAGCACGCCATTAAGCTATAGCATGTACGTTAAGTTGTAGAGTTTTCACTTAATCCATACTCCCTTGCATACCTATTTACGGCTGTGGAAATTTATTGAGTTAAGCTCTATCTAGCCATCACATATTCAAAATGACAATGGAACTCACAAAAACAACTGTGTACCTACGCAGGTATCCATGCCAACGTAGCACCTTGAATGTTCTTACTGTGAATATATAGAATGTTCATTCGCTATTTCTCGAATATACATATACGGAGATGAAAAACGAACAACTGTTATTGGGCAAAACTGAATCAGAAATCTAAGAGCGTAAGAAATTTCGAACTCGTGCACGTCATACTCAAGTGCATCGAACATCTTCGCTCCATCTAAGACGGTTGGACGTGGAATATCTACTGCAATTTCAATGTTTGATGTGTATTATGAGAGCGAATCTAGTCTGCATATATGAAACTGAGATCTTGAGGCTTAAACTTATCAACTCTATGGAGGCCTTGAGCAAGGCTCGGACTAGTTTATCATAGCTGAGTGTAGTAATCAAGCGTAACGAAATACAATGACAATGCTATTATTTACCTACCTAAGTATTATGATTTATGAATATAATTAAGCATAAGTCTCCTTTCTTCTTTTTGAGAAGCAGCATATTGAATTGATAACTACTAAGAGGGCAGATGCGTACATGTAGTTATCGTATATTATATTAGGCACCTAAGTAGATAATAAGTAACTGCTAGCTGCTTACCCGTGTCCGAAGCATCCTTTGATTCCATAATAGCTAGAGGAATGTTATATAATGTAAGATATCTGTCTACAGACAAAGACAACGACCGAATGCGATTATCTGTTATGTTAGTGAATTATCCGCCAGCTGTTTCTTTGTGAATATATGAGGTTGAAAGAGCTTTAGATTCCACTTGTTATCCCCCACAGCATTCACTAACCATTATGCGTCCACAGTCGCGCTTACAGCTATAGTCCACATAAAATTTGAGGATTTATCGGTATTCACAATGTTGGCCACACCGTGCGTTAATATTCAAAATCTACAGTTTGAAATAAGACTAATCTCCCGTCCGTAGAAAGAGTGATGCCGGCCTCCCCACTCCGTACGAGGCCTTACTACGAGAAGGTTCTCGTTGGAGGACCTTGCCCGTAGACGGCAGTAATGAAGTCATAAAGAATGCCGCGCATTCTAGCATACTGTTGCATCTAAGAAAATTTCGCGCTGGTCAGGACGCCGACAAGGCGCTGGCTGGAGCCTACCGTTCTGGCAAGCAACAGACGTGGGATTATGGGTTTGACAAGGATGGAATCAAGGAACGAGCCGCGATAACAGCAAACAAGCCGGGTAATGCTCTTGTGGAAGAAACAGACGCACTTATTAGACTGGCGAGATCAGTCTGGGAGGACCCTGATGACTTGTCAGATTGGATAGAATTTTTGTTCCAGCAGCGCTACCGAGACGCCTTATTGCAGGACGACGGGAGGAAGAATAATACACTAATGAGGGCTTTGGGTTGGGGTGACAAATGGGCCGAAGTCCGCTACCGATATCTAAATCACTACCTGCGTGACGACCCCGTGCATTGGCGGGTTTTAGAACAAGATGCATATCGTCAAGCTGGGGATAGAGCCAACAGTAGGTATACTGAATCTTGTTTCTAGATGGCAATCCGAAATAACGTATACAGGTCTGATCCACAGTAGTGCAGTTGATTTCGACAGCGATCTGGTGGAGTGCAAGTGGTTCACTGACGACAATAGGTTATTATACGAGGTTGTCTACGGTTTGGAAGTCAGCGAGGGCAGACGACTTCGTAAGTAGACTTGAGACTGCCTTTCGCTTGTAGGCGAGTACTAATAAATACAACTAGGGACCCTCTCAAAATGGACCGTCCTTGACCCATCCCTGATGCGTGTCTTTCATTGGGCTATCCAATATATCAATCGTCTGATCAACTGGCGAGAGAGAAACCTCAGAAGGACGACAAGGGGGTTGCTCAACAATCTTCGTTGGGCGCAGGATAGAGAACAAGCCAAGATAAGTCACCACGAAGAGACGGCACGTCAACTCCAAGGGGTGACTACTGCTTATCAACAGTTTCTCGGATCTTTGAGAATTCTGATGTCGGAGGCAGCGCATCATGCGACAATAAAAAGACATAGCTGGGATCAATTCATGGTCAGAATCAGAAATCTAAGGGTTGCGGTTCAGACGAGTCCCTTGACTGACACCCGAATGTGGCCCAGGGGTCAGGAAGACTCATCGCTATTTGAACTAAGCCCGCAAAGGCCACACTATAGTTCTTTTGCATGATAGAAGGAGTGGAGGATATACCGGCCTTACCATAATGGCGTTAGAGGTAGCTCGCTATATTCAAGATTACCTTAGAGAAAATATAGTTATTCTTTCTCTTTCATGTTTGGAACCTAACCGCGGTTAAACCTTTATATTCGGGAAATAAGTGAAGCTACTAGTTTGCCATGATGTCTCCTATGGCAGCCGCAAATACGTGGAAATGGCACAGTCTTGGCACTCCTCCTCCTATTGCAACACCACGTATTATATTTAATAACTAATTGAAAAAAATCGTAAAAATTACAGAAAAATTATCTGTTAATTCTACGGCCTTTGCTATCCCTGATATCAATCTAGCGCTATGGCATATCCTTATATACCTTATTAATCTCCTTTTAAAAGACCTTAGCCTACTCCTTCTCAGCCAGCTTTCGAATTCTCCTAATATTATTATATTATTATCGCGTCAAAAAAAAATGATAAAAATATGTAGTAATTAAAATAGCTTCTTGCGATTAATTTGATATAATTTACAATTAAATAGCTGTTGTTGTTGTCGTCGAATGTGTTGTTATGTTTAAGGGGTTGAAAAGTGGTGTTTTTTTAGGTGGGTTTAGTGACATTTTCACGTACTGGGGGCTGTATGGATAACACGCGGGCTATGCTTAGCATTTATTGGTGGGCTATAATAAGTACCAACCACTACCGGGCGCTAATACACCTGTTTCAATGTGTGTGGCGCATTTCGGTACATATCTGTGGGAAGTAGATACATGTGTACCTACCAGTAGGCTGCCACACGTGGGTGCCGACAGGTACCCAGTTTTCTGTGCTGCTCATCCAAGCACGGACCAGAAGCCGCTCTCCAAGCAACAGTCGCAAAGTCCAAAAGTGTCCGCATCCCAAAAAATCCCGACATCCCAAGTTCGTAGGAAAAAAGCAACTTTATGATTTGCGTCTACTTATGCTTACTACCTCCTCGCATATTCGACGTTGCCGTTGAATAGCGACAATCTATTGCCGTTCTGTGTCGTCCGTCTCTGTCTAACTTAGGTACCTATAAGTACCTCTCATTATCTGACGCTTCACTTAAAATACGTCACAAGTCCCGATCTGCGCACGCCCCCCCAAGCGAACCCCCCCGAGCGGCGAGCCGAGCTTTCTCCCTTGCCCCAAAAAAGACAATCCAATCTAGACCCTGTCGCAACGGGAAGACAATCTTGCCTTGCCTGGCCCGACTTCTCGACATCTCACGTCGCCTCACTCATCTCAAACCACAAACCACAAACCAATCCTCCCACCACGAGCCACAGAGCCCCATCTTGGTCTGTCCGTGATCAATCGCCCGCTACACCTTGTCTTCTTTCTCGGCCCGCTCGTGCCTTTTTTAATTTGATAGTTATCGTCTTGCCTCACCACCCCTCCGCACATACTTTTGTCGCGTGCGCGCCCGTCAATTAGCGCGCCCATATCGAGGAAAAGTGGCTGCGCTCACCCTTCTCAGCCAGATCGACACCGAATTATCCCTTCAACAACATCTAGACTTGGCACCAGACATCCTGCAATACAACCGGCTGGCCACCGACTCCGATTCTGACGCACCGTTGACGATGGCGGCACAGCCTGTGCCTCATCCGTCGACGGACAAGAAACGAGTTAAAGTCTATGAGCTGCGCAATGGGGATTGGTTTGATCGTGGCACCGGCTTCTGTACTGCCGCCTTCAACATTGTAAGCATTTCCCAACTTACAACGCGCCTTGCGCAGTTGTTATCTCCCGTCGCATTGTCTCTTCTTTTTACTGTTATCCCGACCTCTAATCGCTAATGACATGTTATCCCAGTCTGAAGCTGGCCAGCAACGAGATCCACGAGTAATTGTCGAATCTGAAGACCACCCTGACCGCGTGATCCTTAACACGAGAATCTGCAAAGAAGATGGTTTCCACAAACAACCGGGTATGTTGAGAACCCAGCGCGATCTTGCCAGAATATACGTGATTGTTAACTATCACTTTTCTAGATACCTTAATCGTCTGGACAGATCCGGGCAATGGCGTGGACATGGCCCTCAGCTTCCAAGAAGCCGAGGGCTGCGCTATGATATGGTATGGCTTGCCGCACTCTCACCCTCCCGAAATATGTCTGCAAAGGTCTACTAGCTAAACGTGTCGTAGGGAGTTTATCAACGGCATCCAGCAGCAATACCATTCTGTGACTGCGCCAGGTATGGGTGTAAATTGTCTCCCCTGGCCGGCGAGCCACTAATATAGTCTTATGTAGATGACGGCCTATCCGATGATCTCGCTATGGATGCGCCGAATGCCATCTCTCTTCCGCCGGCTTCGATGGCTAACCTTGCCGAGATTGAATCGCAAATGCGAGGGTATAGTGGAACGGCCAACGGCCGCGATGCTTTAACGAAGTACGTCCTGAACGAGGATTTAATTGGCAAGCTGATCCCTCTGGTTACCGATGCGGAGGACCTCGAAAGCCTTAATGACCTACATCGTCTCTGCAACATCATGAAGATCATCATCCTTCTCAACGACACGAGCATTATAGAGCATGCTGTATCTGACGAGTGTGTGATTGGTGTGGTCGGCGCATTGGAATACGATCCCGATTTCCCGAGCCACAAGGCCAACCATCGACAATGGTTAGAAGGTGAGGGTCGATATAAGGAGGTTGTTCGTATCGAAGACTCCCAGATATTAAAGAAGATTCACCAAACATACCGGCTCCAATATTTAAAAGACGTCGTGTTGGCACGCATACTAGATGACAATACCTTCTCGGTACTCAACTCCCTCATCTTCTTCAACCAGGTGGATATTGTGCAGCATCTGCAGTCCAATGCGACTTTCTTGGCGGAGTTGTTCAACATATTTAAGTCTCCTCAGCCCGATCAGCGGCGTAAAAAGGAGGCTGTGCTATTTATACAGCAATGCTGCGCTATCGCCAAAAACCTTCAACCGCCTGCCCGACAGACCCTCTACAACAATTTCCTTGCTCATGGCCTCCTTCAAGTCATCAACTTTGGCCTACGTCACGGAGACGTGGCGGTTCGAGTTGGCGCGACTGACATATTGGTGTCCATGATTGATCATGATCCGCAGATGATTCGGTCGATGATATACCGGCAGCTTCATGAGAAACAACTACCTCTAACGGACTCGCTTATCGATCTACTCTTGGTGGAGGTTGATTTGGGCGTCAAGTCGCAAATATCTGATGCATTGAAGGTCCTCCTTGACCAGAGCCCGCCACCGCAACCAGAAGCGTTTGCGAAAGCCAACGGAGAGTACGCAGTCAGGGCTGCAACCAGAATACCGCCAAATGCGGATCCGCAACAGGATAACTTCCTCAATAGTTTCTACGAAAGCTCGGCCACCAAATTGTTTCAACCTTTAATTAACTTGCAGGGACGAGCGAGCATGGAATTCTCAGTTCAGCAGGCTTCTATGTTTACATATCTGATTGAAATCCTCTGCTTTTTCATCCGACAGCATCAGCACCGCAGCAAATTCTTCGTCCTGAATAACGATATCGTCTTGCGCATCAGCCAGCTCCTGAATTGCCCAGAGAAATTTCTTAAACTTGGTGCGTAGTTTGAGACCGTGGTTTTGTTCACGTGCTAATGATTACCTTACAGTCGCGGTGCGATTTCTTCGTCAGCTTATTGGTCTGCAAGACGAGTTTTATGTCAAGCATGTAATAGAGAAGAAGGTCATCGGGCCAATCCTTGATGTTCTCGCTAAAACTATGCCAAGGGACAACCTGCTCAGTTCTGCATGCTTGGAATTCTTCGAATTTATCAGAAAGGAGAATATTAAGGAGCTGGTAAAGCACATCGTCGAGAATTACAGGGATAAAGTACAAGCGCTGGCCTACTTGGACCTCTTCAGGACCTTCCTGATACGCTACGACCAAACTGGGGGTTTCAGTGCCAACATGGACTATTTCCTAGAGGTGGACGACGAGCCGAGAAAACGGGCGAACATCGTTAATCCAAAGACCGGGGCGTTAATGGAACATCTAGCGATGGACCAGGCCGAGGAAGAATATTGGAACACATCTGACGATGAGGACGACCTCCAGACGAGACCTGGAAATCGGTTATCATCCATGAATGGGGAATCGTCAGGCACTAAACCATTAGTCGACTATGCCTCGGACGAAGAGGGAGACGAAAATTTAGAAGCTGGAGCAATCTCAGCTGATGAAGAGAGGCAAAGTGGTGGACTTCGAAAAGCGGACGAAAGTCTCAGGGACGTTGCACCCCCACCAGAGCGTCTGTCTGAGAAGCGACGACGTGAAGAGGATGAAGAGGATGACCTGAGCAAGATGGTCCAGCATAAACGTCGAAACAGCACTTCTGCTAGCTCCAATGCTTCGAGTGTCTCCGGTGTACTCCGAAAGAAGAAGGCTATTTCTGGTGCTCGCGATGCCGGTGGTGGACCGAAGAAGATCGCCATAAGTCTTTCTCCCAATCTGAAGAGTGGCAACGTACAAGGTCACAGTCGATTCGATGGCGAGGCATGAACAGATCCATAATGGGCTAATCACTTCTCGGTACCTAAGTTGCGCGCCAGCATGATTTGGTTTCGGCACAATCAATGATGATAGGAAAGGAGGCCGGCGTTTGGCGAGGGGATTCTTTTCGGCCCCGTGTCTCGCGGGAATAGAGCCTAGATATTGCCTAGGAGAAGGGAGGGGGCCGAGGATTTTCTAGGATCAAGGGCAAAAATTTGCGGCTAGGGCCCATCTACGTTAAGAGCCAAGATTGGCGCTTGTGAGGAAGTTTTGGTCGCCAAGGGTGTGAACTGTGGCCTCCGACAGCCGCAGGCAAGGAGAATGTCATGCCAATGTAATATTACTCTTATGAACCTCCCCAGCAAATAGCCCAAGGTCTAATGATACGTCATCCGGGCGGAGATTGAAGGGGGAGTAACAGGAATAAAACAATGACCACAGACTCAGTCCGGCCCATTACGGTGTTTGGCATCAGGTAGTCAGATTGATCCTCACGAGCTATGCAGGTAGTTATCCCGAGTTTCTAATGACACACTTTCTGGCCGTATGCCTACCGGACCAAACGCCACCTATAGCTTTGCGCCTCCCTCTTCTTCCGACGGGGCGATCTCTATAACGAGCTTACCGAACTGCTTTCCCTTCCTCATATCCTCAAACAGGCCGTCGATAGCCTCAATGTTATCCAACCCCTTCACGACTCGACTCACGACCGGTCGGATCTGCTGCTTCCGGACAAACTCGACCATGTCCCGGAACTCGGCGCGCGAGCCCATGGTGCTGCCTCTAAGTTCGAGGTTCTTCATCACCGCCGACATCGTCCAGTCCATCTTCGGCCCCACCGTCATCCCATAGACCGCGATCACGCCGCCCGGTCGCAGTAGTTTCACGCTCTTGGATACTATGTCCCCGCCCGCGCCGTCGACGACTACGTCTAGGTACGGCCGCGAGGTTGGTAGTTGTGATAGAAGTTGCTTCTCCCAGGTTGCTTCTTTGTACGAGACTCCGCCTTTGGCGCCGAGGGCTTTGGCTTTTTCCAGTTTGGACGGGTCACTCGAGGTCACGTAGACGTTGCACCCGAGCGCTACGCCGAATTGCAGGGCTGCGAGCGCGACGCCCCCGCCGATCCCCGTCACGAGGATGTTCTTGCCAGCGGCGGAGGCGGTGTTACCGCTGAGACCTTTGGTCACGAGGGCGCGCCACGCTGTTACGCCTACGAGAGGTAGAGCGGCGGCCTCGTGGGAGGTGAGATGCGCCGGCGCGATCTCGACTTCGTCCGCGTCGACGAGGATGTAGTCTTGCGCTGTGCCGACGGGGTACAGAGCCGAGCCGCCGATGACGCTGAATTTAGATGGGTCCTCGGGGCCGTCGGGCGAGGAGGCCCAGCCCCGAGATGGGGTTAGGATTACCTTCTTGCCGACGAAGGAGGAGGCTTCGGACCCGGCTTCGAGGACGGTGCCGAAACCGTCGGATAGTAGGGGGTTGCTGAAGGATATGCCTGGGTATAGGTGCTGCCGGATGAAGACATCGCGGTGGTTGAGCGCCGCGGCTTGTACTTTGACTAGGAGCTCCTTGGGCCCTGGTGTTGGTTTGGGAACCTCGTTGAGTTGGAGGCTGTGCAGGGCATGTGAGCGATACGAAGTCCGCAGATGGAAGTAAGGGGATAGGGGGACAACTCACGGGTAGTAGACTTGGCCAGGCTTGCCGTCTACTTTCTGAATGGTTAAAGCTTGCGGCATCGTGAGTGGTTTTTATTTATGCGATTATTAGTTTATAATTACTTGAATTTACATCTAATTTAGACAATTAAACAATTTACCCCTTTGTAACTAAAGAGTATGTTGATATTCATACATTGGAATTCATTTGTAAGCTCGCAGGACGTGATGTAATCCGTACTTCCTTGGGGTAATTTACCCCCGCCGCATTAACCTCGGCACTACCAGCCTTAGTATAGCATAGCACTGACCACCCGCATTGTATAACCGTGGCTGCGTGGTTAGGTAGGTACCCGTAACACCAGTCCAGGCACCTAAATCTTATTTTGCCGTCACGTCGAAATAAACTTTCTTCAGATGTTTCAAGGTTTCAAGGTGTTTGCTTAATATTTGGCGCCTTCTCAAGTTATAGAGATGCACTTGAAATAGGCGTGATTCATTGGAAAGAGACATAGGAGTAGCTCTGACTTGTTGTACTAGATTCCGAGGGACTTTACCTTCCTGCTTTGTAGGAAAAGCAACTATGAATCCCGGGAAATCAATTTGTCTCGAATGAAATTCGTTTTTAAGCAGCTGATAACCTCAGAGCGAATGACAGCAGATCATTTCTTTATGATGATACCTGGAACTCATGAAGGTGGGCGTTTTCAGAGCCTTTCAGGTCGAAACAAAGGTTTGGTGCTCCTTCCGATGACTTCGTCGAGGTCAGATACCTGTGCTTGGCTGTAGAACCGAAAATGACGATGCGCATTCGACGTCTTCGAAGGATTTTATTCTCCGAGAAGCCTTTACCGCGATGTGGCGCGATTTCCAGCACGCTTTAAGTAAGGGTGAGATATGGCGCAATACAGCGCCCCAAACTCGGTTGGCTTGGCCTTCGATCCAAGCTAATTTAACACGTGTATGCTGTAGCATTGACTGCGGTTCCAGGTATTCGGGTCATGAATTTGCTTGCAATGATTGCGCAATGCCGCTGACCGGCCGGTGCCCTAAGGAGAGTCCTAGAAGACCTTATCAGTCTCTAATGCAGCTCAATGGCAAAAATCAACAACAATATAGGCGATTCATTTCAGAATCATTCTGTATAGGTGTGTCACAGGCCAAGCGGATGAAGGAGATTATCACAAGTTTAAAACGGGAGATTTATGACTCGGTTTAAAGCCGAAGACCCATAAAACCGCCACGAGATCCCCATGGACGTCGGCGAGCGCACGGACAACGATCCATGCGAGATCCCCGAGACCCTATATTTTAGTGATCGCCGTTTACTCTTCAGCCTTAGGGCAAGTTCCGCCTCCAATGTTTAAATTGTAGTGTTTCAAAGCAGCGTTCTCGAAACATGCATTAATACCTTCGAAGACTGGGGCTTGCTGCATGGAGGTATTTCGAAGTTCTGTAGAAGCTCACTGCGTGCAACCATCCGCTGCTCCCCTTACGGCATAGTGCGGCGTATTCGGTCCAAAAAGGGGCATAGAACTACTAACTAATAACATCTAGGGTGACGAATATCCACTCATAATGTAGGAAAATGGACAGAAGGCCAACTTGGCGTGGCATGGCATGGCATGGTAGAGATACTGACTCACTAGCGTCGCCGACCGTTGAGATCGACTCTGCAGCCGAAAGACATGGATAATGCAAATTTCCCAAAATCCCATGGATTTGGTACCCATCCATATTAGGCTTGCGGGTCTGTTTCTAGGATTCTTGTCCCCAGTAGAGCAGTTCTCTGATGGCAACAAAGAGAGGTGGATTCTCAAGTCGGCGATTCAGAACCAAATAAGATGTACTAGAGCATAAAACCTTGTCACTGGGATTCGAAGCTGGAACTGATCTAGCGATCCCTCGCCAACATTTCTCTAGCTGTCTATTACCGTTTATTCAACCTGGGCAACTTAGGACGACGGTACTCAGGAGAATGTTTAGACCTTTTGTATCTGGTGCCGCCTTCGGTGCGGCCTTGGCGGCTTCAGCGATTTATCAACCTGACGCCATTATCGAGCAGATGAATTTTCGAAAGTGGCAAATGGTCACAACCTTCCTGACTGCTTCAGGCACCAGCACGTAAGATCATATCCTCGTGTCGCGAACTGGGTTCCTTTTCATTCATCTTCAAGGCCATGAACTAAGGAGACGTTCGTTAACCCCTGAGCAGTCTCGTTGTCCATGTACTCCAACGACTGGGCTACCTCCACTTGAATCCGCGGAACTACTCGACACTAAACATCTTCGGATCTCTCGATGGAAACATAATAGGGGGTTTGCTCTTAGGCGCCGGTATGACCATCTCTGGTTCCTGTCCCGGAACCGTCTTCGCGCAAGTCGGTAGCGGCATTCGTTCCGGACTCTTTACGCTTGGGGGAGCCATAATTGGTGGTATAATCTGGTCAGGCTTCCTGCGGCCGGTGCTTCGTAATCGAACGAAGCCGGATACGGAAGTGGAGAACGTTCAAAAGCGTCCCTTAACTATAGACGAGTGGACAGGGGCAAGTCAGGGTAGCATCGTCGTTGCTGTCGAAACTCTGTTCGCGGGGGTCATTGCAGCAATAGTCTATCTAGCTGCTCCCGAGTCTGGCGGCTTGGTAGGTCCGGTGACGGGCGGTCTCTTGATTGCCGGCGCCCAGCTACTTTCTATTGTGACACGAAGAACCCTCCTTGGTACCTCAACCTCCTTTGAGGAGGTCGGCGACTATTTCTGGTGGGCAATAGGGCGAGGGGTAAGACCGAAGTCTTACAGCGCCATTGCTCTTACAACAGGCATGGTAGCCGGGGCACTCACCGTCTCTCTGGTGTCGCCGTCTACGCGTGTAACGCCCGAAGTCATCGTTGAACCCAATAGAGCGGTACTTGGCGGCATACTCCTTGCCATCGGATCCAGGATGGCAGGCGGTTGCACATCCGGCCACGGAATCAGTGGAATTTCGCTTCTCTCCGTTTCGAGCTTCGTCAGCGTGGCTGCTATGTTCGCTGGAGGAATGAGCGTCGCTATGATCATGAAATAGCTTGATTGTCGCAAAATTTCGTTCTTATGTACGCAGAAAGGGGTAAGTCTCTCGTGAAGATTTCGCCGTACCGACTATCAAGGAGAGAAGACGGCTAACAAGAATCTACGAAAAGCCGCCGTTTCGTCGCGCTGTCCTGCCATCGCATTGCCACCGCTACCTCCCCAACGCCGAGGGCAAAGAACGGCAGCGGATCCCACGTCTCGGGAACAAGCGATCGAGTTAGTCCCCCGGGCTTTGTACAACCAAGTTCATTTTCGGAGGATTGGAAAGGGAGCATCCCTGATATGCACATATTTGCCAAATAGACGCCGAAATGAAGGAGGGCAATGTAAAATGCACATTCACTCAATATACATGTCTGACGGAAGGGATCAGCGACGCTCGCAAGATATCACGAATATGGGCATATGAAGTCGGGCAATAATCCGGGGAAAGTCGAGAGCCGGGGTCGCCGACCCGATTCATATTCATAAGCTCTTCCTGCGCTTTCTGCGTTTTCCGTGCGACGTCAGGCTCCGGCATCGCTACCAATAGAGGAACTTCTCGGTAGCATCATGGATGCAAATAAGGAGCGGGGGACAGTAAGCATATTGTCTCGGCCAGCTGCGGGGGATACTAACCGTCCATTCTCCCCTTTCTACCAGAGAAGTCTGCGTCTATGCACATTTCTTATATATTGGATACATACAATGTATGAAGCAACAATGCTTCTATGTGTTACATTACGTCTGAACATATCTGACGTATCGTTTCTTAGCATGGGCTTTTATACTTGACATTTAATATCCCACAGCATCTCGGCGATTCATACTTGCATATCTGTACCTACTTTTCTGCTTCCTACCTACGACATCGGCATGTGTGTGTACGACCCTAAGCTGCAAAACAGCAACGTCTACTACTGTAAGATAAGGTGAAGTCGCCGGGACCGCGCTATATCCCGCTGTAATATAATACATTATCACCGCCGCTGCGCCTGCTTTGCATATTAGCGTTGGTTCCTTCTTCATGCGCCAATTCCTGCATAATCTTCAATATATCTCGTAACACCTTTCCAACACAACCTAGGTAACCTTTCCTACGTGCCTTGCAACCATCGCCGACTCGCCTATGCAGCGCCGCGTAGGTTAGGTAGGTATAATATACCTGATATATTTATATCTACCTCCAACAAAGACGAAGAGGTTCCCCGAAGGGAGAATCCCCGGTCCGACCTGCGTACCTCTTAAACAACCTACCTTATCAGGTACCTAAGGCAGTTGGTCCTTTAACCTCCAAACTTGGCTTGTTCGGAGGGAGACGTCATCGTGGCTGGTATAATGCAGGTAGAATATAGGCTCAGTGTCCGTCCCCGTTTCGCCGAACGGAGAGACCGAGGTTAAGTAAGTCTGCTCTTCAGCTAAGGTCCTGGGAGCATTCAGACTACATACGTTCATGTGAACGAGGTTGAAAGTATCATAGACAAGCCTTACTAGACGCTGCCTCATTAGTATCGACCTTGCTTAGATGTAAATAATACGAGCCCGTTTCTAATAAAGGGATACAACTACGTAAAATTCGATGCTACTTCAGCGAAAAGCCTCCAGCGACTTTGTGATTTCGAATTCTAGCTTTTCTTTTCCAGTTACCTCTTAATTGATTACCTAACGTAAAGTCTGTGGGAGAATCAAGCAACTAATTACACAAGCCAAAGGCTACCCTCCTCTCCTCTCCTCCTGCTCCATGAGTCATCATTGCGACTGCAACTGCCACTACCACTTAATATCATTTTTGCTTCCCTTTCTGCATTTTCTGTATTGTATTGTATTGTATTGTATTGTACATTTCGTAGTGACCCATTTGCGCGCAGACTCCGAGAGAGTAAACCGTTGTCATGATACCACAGAGAAAAAAAACCTTTCCGTAGTGAGAAGAGGCGGCGATAGGAAACGACCAGCTAACGGGACGAACCACTGTGATTTCGATTGATTTTAGTAACATAAGGTACCTAGGTAGAGTAGACGGTTCAACGAGTGACCGTCTGATTATTGTCGAGAGCTAGATGCTTCGTACTAGTAGACCGTGGAAATCGTACTAGTATTCGGATGAAGGGAATTTATACCCTCCAAATTTGGCGTTTGCAATCAGCAGCAGTACGAAAGTCGTATAGTCATAATGGCTTTTGACTGGGTCGATAACCTAGTAGTTCAGCTCGCCGCCACCTCCACTAGCGACGTGGTCCAGATCTTCGTAGCTCTTCAAACTACGACCCTGAACAGCTTCGCGGGGTCCAACTGCAGCTCCACCAGCAGCTCCATCACCCCATCGACCGGCACCTCCTCGTCCGCGGCCCGCACCCTGACCATCCTGTCCCCAGCGTCCCTGCTGCTGGCGACGATCATAAGGTCCGGTGCGGTTTTGGAATCTTCCCGAGTTGGCACCACCGCGGCGGATTGGTCCGGTACCGCGTTCCTCGCCTCCGGCGCTCCATCCGCCGGCGGCTTGCACGCCATGGTTGCCCGTGAAAAGAGGTAGAGCCGGCATACCGGGGAAACCAGGAAACGGCGGGACCATGTTATTCATGGTGAAGTTCTGAAGATTGAATCCACGGGGAGTGCCCTGTTGTGTTTGGCCATTTGAGGGAGGGAAATGTCCATTACTGTTGGCATCGGTTCTCGACGGCGCAATGTGAGCCGGATCGAGGACATATGCATTGATTAAGTCAAACTAAATCCAGTCAGCTTAATTCATCAATCACTTGACACATCTTGATTACCTCTTGCTTCATGTTCTCTAGCCAGTCAGTATGGCGTTTTTCTACGTGCTTCTTCCAGAAGTGCTCCTCCTTGAAGAGCTTGGTGCATTCAGGCACCTTGCACCTCCACTTGTGCTCATCTTCCTGCTTGACAAACTTGGACAGTTCATCGTTGAGGGCATCCTCGGTTGGCTTGCCGCCAAGCTTACGTATATCCACTGATTCCGGCTCGAGGATCTGCATAATCTTGTCCTCAAACGTCTTGACCCATTTATATGCACGTTCGAGTTGCTGTTCAGATTTAGAAGTGGCATTGCGGAATTTACGATCCGGCTCAGGAGCCTCGCCTTCTTCTTCATCCTTGACCTCCTTCGGCTTCTTGGATGGAAACGGTTCCCCGCTAGCACTGGCACGAGCTACGTTCTTAGCGGCAGACGAGAGAGTACTACGAGGTCGGCGCAGATGACCACCAGGGCATTTTCTGGTCAATTCGTGAATAGAATCGCTCTCGAAAACGCAGAAGAAACAGAAATTGAAAACTCGACGGAGATACTCAATCATGAGATCGAGCTGTTTCTTCTTCACTAGAAGATCTTCGTCATCGACTTCATCGTCCACGGCGCCCTCTTCGTCCGACTCGCCCATCTCACCTTCTTCGCCTTCGTCCATAGCATCGTCGAAATCAAGGTTACGCTCCTTCTTAGCCTTCTTGGTTGTTGCTACAGGTACAGCCGGCTGAAGACTTCCTGCACTTCGGAGAGTCTCGACTCTCTCCTCAATCTTGAGGGCGGCGTTGAAGTCTGAGCCAAAATCCTCTTCAAACTTGTTGATGAGTCGTTGAGCGAGGCTGAGATCCTTCTCAATTCTCTCAGGGGCAGAGAAGAGGTCCCACAAAGCCTTCTTGCGAGGGTTGCTGGGAGGGTTGTGAACACCCACATGGCAAACAAAGTCGCCTCGGACCTCATCCTTTACTGTCTTTCCGTTAATGGCTTCCAAAGCCTTCTCCGCAGTAGATGTAGCTACGGGTTCATCGGGTTTGGTCTCAATCATGGCATCATCCTCGTCTTTTGGATCTGCCCGTTCAACAGGTGCCGCAGTCTCAGATGAAGGATGCAGCATGACCCAGCCCATGCGATGATATCTCTTACTAGGGTTAGGATCGCTGAGGGAGAGCCATTTAAAGCCGCCTTCCTCCTCCCCAAGATGCTCTTTGCAGAACGACTCCAAATTCTGGCGGCTGACGTGGGGCGCGATGGTTTTGATCAGAAGAGTAGGCTGATACAAGTTTTCGTCTCGGAGATCACTACCGTTGGCAGGAACTAGATCGCCAACACCAAGAACTTCGTTCGCTGCGGTTGCCTCTCCCTCTTCTTTTTCAACCACACCACCAGCTCCATTGCTCTCACTCTTAGGAATGCCTTCTAGAGAAAACTCGTCAAAGGTGCCAGATTCTAAGTCTTGTTCCCATTGGCTGTAGGCGCCACGACGGAACTCGTTGATTTGCTTACGTAGAGCATCTCGGACTTCAGGGACATAACGTTCGCGAAACCACTGCTCCTTCTTGTGTTCAGCGACGAAAGTTCTCGCCATCTTCGCCTGAAGCTCCTCTTTATACGCGTCATAGGCAGCTTGGATCTTGGCCTTTTCTTTGTCACGATCTTCTTGCGTCTCTCGACCACGTGGACGCTCAGGTTCACGTCTTCGGCCGGTTCGGGCGCGCTCCTTCTCTTCCTTGATCTTCTCATTGGCTCTCCACCACTCGCCAAAGTAAGAAAACCCAACCTGAAATGGAAGTTTGACCGGATCGGTCAATGGGTTCACTGTTGGCTGAGGGGGTGGGTTGCTACTCTGGCCTGGAACGTAGCGGTCAATGTTCGCCGGAGGTGAATTGATACGTCGTCGATCATCTCGATCGCGCGTACCAGCATAGTCATCTCTACCACGTCCTCTAGGCTCGTATCGGTCCACGGGCGGAGGTGAGCGCGATCGGTTACGACGGGTACGGTCGTGGCCTATTGTTGTTAGTTCACAATTCTAAGGTAAGCAAGCCAAGCCGAATAAAAACCGCCACCGAAGTAAGCAAACATAGAATCAGACGGAACTAGCAGGGCTTATCTAACGCGTAATGGAGACTACGAAGGAGGCAGGGTCAAACAGATGATAGGAAACGCACCAGGTGAACGACCACGATAAAAGTTATCCCGGGGCTCATCTTTCATTCGGTCATCACGGCTGCTCCAGCCGCGATCAGGGGGAGAGCGCCCAGTGTTGTCGCGATACGAGTATGAGTCCATCTTGCTCATTCAGAGTGTCGCAGCGCGCATTTGGTGTATTCCCTAACAACTTGGCTTAATATTTGATTCAAGAACTTGTTGGTTATAACAACCGATGTGACCGCGGTGACATATATGTATGCGCTCGGTGTCGGGGGGTAACGGTCGCACGGGAGTAGGTAAAGCCGATTGCTTGCGAAGAAATCCGTAGCCTATTGTTTGACGAGTCGATTGCTGTTAGAGAAACCATCTTGACAATGTTTGGGAGAGCAATGAGAAGAATAGAAGGTATGGGTCTAGCAAGATGAAGAGGGATGAATGTTATCGGCAAGCCAAATTGAGAAGCTGAGCATGGGGCAAGAGCGTGAGCTCTGCAATAAGCAAACCGAGAGTGGGAGCAAGGAAGATTATAAAAAGTTTGTCACGGCTTTGTGAGAATACTATAGATGGGGAGAAGCGAAGGGTTGATAATGGGGAAGAGAGATCAGTCGGGATCTGGAGGGAAGCGTTCGTGAGGAAAATGGGAGACAACTGGTGCTAGAAAGGCCATTGACAATAAGGAAGTGGTCAAAAAAGGGGGATAGACGAACTGTAAAGATGATGGCAGATATTCCTAGAGGGCGCGACGTCCCAAGATCACCAGGATATCTGCTGGTGTTTGTGTAGAAAAGGTGAAGAAGAAGAAAAAAGGTTATAACCGCCGACTAGGGACAAAGCCGGTGGCTGATCGATTGGATGGCTGAGATTCCGAGTGTGTCAGGTTGAACGCGTCGGGGTTAGTCAGCAATTTGTGGCGGGAAAATCAGATTGCTCGTGCGCCAAATCGGGGAACGCCGGTTTTAAACCCGATTGAAGTAGTACCTACTAAGCTGCCTTACAATGATAGGTATTGACATACACGTAGTGACATCCGATTATACTACGTACGAGGACTGGAAGCCAATGCAGGTAGTTGCTACTCGGACTACATGGGAAGCACTTCAAATGCCTTCATGTTGGATTTTACGGTATTACGGTAGTCACATATAGCTACGGAAATTTATGGAATATTATTTGAACTCAATTCGTATGAGACAAAGACTTACCGTAGAAGCTCCACCAGTTCGAACTATTAAATACCCTACGTCATTGTAAGACTTGAGTTTCATTAGGTAGTTCACGACACTTGAGACGTTCAGTCTGGAAAACCAAGAAGCGTCTAATTGCCCTCCCAATCCAAGATATCCCGAAGCACGAGAGTTTGAATCTTAAAGATATTTCGAAAATGACGACTTTCCTCTCCCGTCTCAACGCAATTCCCTACGATGTCTTCGCAAACCCAGCAGCCTCAGTCCTGCTACCTATCGCTCTGGGTACGTCGGTAGGCTTCAGCTCTCGACGTAAGTCTCCATTCCTGACCAATGAACTGTGCATACCATGCTAAGAGACAGAACCACAGCCAAGCAAACGCAGACCACATACCTCGCAATTAAGCAGCCGCCTCTACGTCCTCCGCCGCAGGTCTTCGGGCCCGTCTGGACTGTGCTTTACGGGCTGATGGGCTACGCTGCCCATCGTGCTGTGACGAGTGTCTCTCCCCTGGTCTCAACGGACCACATGCGTACTCTGTATTCTATGCAGCTCGGTTTGAACCTGCTATATATGCCTCTTTTCTTTGGGTTACGAAAACCTGTCCTTGCCTTGGCAGACATTGTCTCACTCGTCGGGCTCAACGGCTACCTGACCTACCTGTATTTCTCTGTTGACAGCGTGGCGGGTTGGTGCCAGGTGCCCTACATGGCTTGGCTTGGTTTTGCGACTTACCTCACGGCGGGCGCAGGTTACTTGAATAACTGGGATATTTCGGAGGCCACGTTAAAGAAGAGAATGTCATAAGTTGAACCACTTTGCGCTCTAAGTTAGTTGCTGTAGACTATCCTTGCGAAAATAGACCCTACTCTGGTGAATACCTCACTTCGGCTGTATCAATAGTATTTCTTCACGTTCATGACCTTATGTGAAAAACCTCTCTTCTCTCGTAGACGACGGCATGTGAATATCGCAACATGACTTCATAAATCTATAGTAACCTAGGTATGAACGAGGACGCCAAAACGCCAAAAACACCGAAAGCTGACCCATCTATCGGCGTCTATATCATACGTCGGTGTATGCAGGTATATCATCCAAATATCATGAAGAGTGTGTCATTCACAGCGAAAGATACCGCTTCAAGCCGTCATAAACGATAAAAATAAAGGCCGAGCTAGGTGCAGACCGCATCACCGTAATCCCGCACCCACGATAAAGGCCCCGTAGTCCGTGTTGATTCCACAGAGCTTTTCCCTCCTGCCAAAAGGTTCTGTTCTGAGTAGAACCACCGACCGGGGAAGTCTGCATGCGAGACTTGATCGTGTCGGCTGGGAAAAATAAGAAATTGTAAGACATGCCAGCGGAGGCGCCAGCGACAGCTTGTTGCCACAATGGCAATGCTTCAGTCGCCAATGCATCCTTCTCTAACTGCGATTTAGCAGATCGGTCATTGAGAAGATAGAACAACTTAGTTGTAGTCTCCTTGGAGCCAAACCAAGCCGCGCAGCCGCCAGATTCTCGGAGAAAGGTACCCATCTGTCCATGCCAGAAGCCCTTTACGCCCTCATGTTTGTATACATCTCGGATAACCGATGCGATGCTAGGGGCCTTTGGTTTTCCATCCGCGCCAGTCGATGTCGGCACTTGGATCTTACATTTGACCAGCTCGATGGGCGTGAGGACGAAAGAGGTGAAGGCCCCAGCAAACGCGCCGGTGAACCACAGTGCTGAAAGTGGAAGTACTCGGTCTCGTGAGTAATATCCCGATGCGTATACGACTTCGCGACCTATGCGCTCGAAAAAGAAGAGGCTACTCGTCTCAGCCGCGGCTCCGAAAAGCGGAGCACTTATTCCACGATATAATCCCAGAAAACCATCGGCTTTGATGGATTGGCGGAAGCAATCGAGCGGACCCGTGTAGCGAAGAGGAAGGTGGTCAGGTTGGGACTGTAGTCTGACCTTGACAGTGTCGAAAGGATACTCGATATATTTACCCACGATGCCGGCGATCTAGGAATGTTAGAGGGCGCAAGGAGCTATTCGGTGAGAGCTAGCTTACAGATCCGAAAACAATATCCTCCACAGCCTCCACCACGCCCGACTTTGCCGGCTTTGCCTGGATCGGAGTTTGCGAGGGTTTCGTCGCCGTGGTCTCTACTTCTGTAGTTGCCATGTTTCCAGCTCAGAGGTCTAAAGAGAGTGGTGAAGCGTGCGACTGTGGACGGTTACCTAGGAACCCGGACAAGCTTGGAATTCGCTAGGAGCTTCTGGGAATTGAGCAATCGCGTACGACAGCAACAGACGGGAGTGACGACGAAACCCAGGCTAGGCTATTGCTAGAACATTTCGATACTATCACGGTTGAGCGTGGTAGGAAAGTGGAGCTAATTGGTGTTGGGCGTAGATTTTTTCACACAACCTTACGCGGCCGGGACAAGAGTCGCTATTTGCCCCTAAGTGGATGCAGATGCCAATACCTATAAAGGCCACACATATCGGACCATCTCACTAGAGAAAAAAAGGGCGAAGGGGAAAAAGTGGGTGAAAGCAAAAAGTCAACTGCCTAATTGAAGGGCATCATGTGCGCGTTGGAGATTCCGAGAAGAATTCGCTCGGTGAAAACCAACAGCGTCGTATGCAGTATGTAGTTGTAAAAGGTTCGCGATGCGATGAAGATTTCCCTCTCACCTGGAGGTCGAGCTACTTCCGATTAGCGAATGATTCGCTTGTGCGCTGTCCGCGCAGGCCCGTGGGTGGCCGTGTTACACAGAAAAAAGCTTGATCGGGATCGGGATTTAAGCTGCCCTATAAGAATTCAATGTTGATAAGAGAAATAAGTTACAAAGCTACATCTTTAGTGCGGGGGAGGGGCTGCCAGCTGGCAGAGAGGAGCATTTTCTGTCAACCTTGAAATTAAAATATTAAAATATTATATAAACTCTCTGTCCTTACTCTTTATTAAACCTTTGGAATAAGAACTGACTGTTATATCCTGAATGCCTAGGCCCTGCGTATGAGATCATTACGCCATGGCAAAGGACAAGAAGGGAAAGTCAGAAGGCAAAAAGGCAAAGGCCGCCGAGAAGAAGCAGAAACAAGAGAAGAAAGCCCAGAAAAAAGAAAAAGTCAAGGCTTCGAAAGTCGAGGGGAGCGATGCTGAAGACGTAGATCTAGATGCGGTTCTTGCCGAATACAAGAAGGCTCAAGAGGAATTCGTCAAGATCACAGAGACTGTTTGTGAAGCTCCTCCTAAACCGCGGTCGTCCGCAACCTTCCTAGCTTCCCCGTCAAATAGTAACCAGCTCTTATTATTTGGCGGGGAGACATGGAACGGAGCTCTTGCGAGCTTCTACAATGATCTCAATATCTATTACACAGATAGAGATGAATGGCATTGTGTAACTTCACCAAATGCTCCCCTCCCGCGATCTGGTCATGCTTGGTGCAGAGGAGGGAATCAGAAAGATTCCGTCTTCCTATTTGGTGGCGAGTTTAGCAGGTTTGTAATATAAAATGGCCATATTTAGGCGTCGATTCTCTCTGCCTAGATATTATACTAACAACAACATAACAATTATAGTCCTAAGCAAGGTACATTTTACCATTATAATGACTTCTGGAGGCTTGAGCCTAGTACTCGAGAATGGACACGCATAGAAACCAAGGGCAAGACCCCGCCAGCCAGAAGTGGACATCGTATGACTTACTACAAGAATTACATTATACTCTTCGGTGGTATGTATTGAATCTCAGATGTAAACCTCTAGACTAACGTTCAGTCGAAGGCTTTCAGGATACCTCAAATCAAACGAAATATCTAAATGATCTATGGCTTTATGACACTCAGGTATACGAGCCCTCCTATGTCCTATGCCTGGCAAGTTCAATATTGACGTGAGATACAGAACTTCTTCTGGCACAGTCCCACACTTCCACCAGCACAGCTAAAACCGGACGCCAGGTCGTCTTTCACCTTTCTCCCTCACGAGCAAGGTGCAGTATTATTTGGCGGCTACTCCCGAGTTAAGGCAACTGTATCAGCAAACAAGTCGGCGAAGGGAGCATCACAGGGACAGAGAAATATCCTCAAGCCCATGGTACATGAGGACTGCTTCTTCCTGCGGATAACTCAACCTCCAGCAGATTCCCCACCAAACACCCCTCCAAATGTAAGATGGGAGAAACGGAAGAAGCCGGCGAATGCACCCAACCCTCGCCGTGCCGGAGCAACTATGGCCTATCACAAGGGCCGTGGTATTCTCTTCGGTGGAGTTCACGACGTTGAGCAAAGCGAAGAGGGCATGGACAGCGAATTCTTCAACCAGCTTTTCGCATGGAACATAGAGCGAAACAGATTCTTCCCGCTAACACTCCGTAAACCGCGGGTGCAGAAGAAAAATGCCCCATCGGAGCAGAGAGTCGGCCGACGTGGCAGAGCTCAAGCAAACGAGGAGGAGCTATTGAAGCAACTCGCAGCTCTGCAAGCCGGGTCATCTGTAGAGGACGCAGATGCTATGGACATCGACCTTAAAGCTGGACAGGAGCCAGGAGAGCCTGAAAAGCCAGCCAGAGAAATGCCTGTGTCCATGGAGCTACCCCATCCGCGATTTAACGCCCAACTAGCAGTTCAGGATGATATACTGTACATTTATGGCGGTACTTACGAGGCGAAAGACCGAGAGTATACGTTTGACGATCTATACGCTATCGATCTCGGCAAGATGGACGGGTGCAAGCAGGTATTCAAGAGAGAGGACGATACTTGGGTTGTAAGAATTTCTCCTTTTCATATCGTAGTTGGCTGTGCACGCTTGGTTGTTTTGATTCTGATACGAACATTATTATAGGGCTCCGATGACGAAGATGAAGACGAAGAGGACGATGATGAGGATGAGGATGAGGAAGACGAGGAAGGTGATGTTGAAATGCCTGATGAAGAACCCGAGACTCTTATATCTCCGAGCAAACGCAAGAAGAAGCAAGCCGATGAGGCGTCAATGGCCGACACGGCATCTACTGCGGGCTCCTCAGTCGGAGACGAAGAGTCGGAAGCCGATACCACTGCAATTAGTGTTGATGATGGATTACCACATCCACGAGTATGTCTCTCCAAAGCCCCTTACTTTCTGGCATATGACTAATTTTCTGTAGCCGTTTGAATCTAGAAGGGATTTCTTCAATCGCACCTCCAATGAGTGGCAAGAGATCCTCATGACGAGCTTGAGATGGAAGGGTATCCAACCTGAGAGCTTGACAATAAAGGAGATCAAGACGAAAGCGTTCGAGCTCAGCGAAGAGAAGTGGTGGGACTGCCGCGAAGAGATTACCGCTTTGGAAGACGAGCAGGAAGCTGCTGGCATTGGTGAAGTTGTCTCCCTGGCTGACAAAGGTGATTCAGCGCCTGGCGGTGCTGGACGGAGGAGATGATAACCGTGTTTTATACCCCTGTTTTATACTCTTGGAATGAAGAGTGACAAGTATATAGCAGACTGAGGAAGTGCCTCGATACTGAATCCAAGCGATTAATGGCGATCTGAAGTCCCTTGATCTTAATTATATGCCTGGGTAAAATGTGAAGTTTTGGGTTAAGCCAAGGTTCTTAAGACCAAACTATCTAATATCACAGCTGTATAATAGAGAAAAGGGTACAAGTAAAGACATCTTTGCGCTTGACTAAAGGCGCTGAGATCTCGAATTGCTAACAAAATGGCATAATAGTAATTTCCCAGTGGGTGCCTAGGAGTGGCGACGTTTCCAAGATAAGGAGCCGGATAGCGGGGTTCATAGCGTATCTTCCCCTGCATTGCGGACAAAAAGTCCCTATAACCACCTAAACTCAATCACTGGAAAAGACCCGACGGAATTGAACCGCCACTTTCCTAAGAGGCAGCAAAGGTGTGAATCATCTACTTCCTTCTTTGCTTTCATCTGGATTTCAGAGATTCTTGGAATTAACAGCCTAATCTTTCCTTGCACATCGCGAAGTAAACCTGGCGTGATTGAAGCCAAATAATAACTTCTAAAGCACAACTCTTGGATTAACGTCACATTTGCATCCCTTCTCTTTGCTCGCCTTTGCGACACATCCGAGCAGTCTGTAACTCATATGGTCTCGACTTGTATCCGGAACCACGATGCCTCTTGGGTTCGAGCGACTCAATGCGAAGAAATCGCAGCCAAATGAACGTATCGTCTTCATTAAACCCCTGGAAGGACCGGACAAGGAGACTGCACAGAAATTCTTGGAACGGATTGCAGCGCAGTGCTGTGAGTATCACGCCAAGCCGATGCTTACTAGGCATCACGTCAAGGGAGCTGGATATCATTTGCTAACATCCACTAGTACCCGTCATGAGAGAAAACCACATTTTGGTTACTTCTCTGGAGGAATATGAGCCAAATAGGGAGTTTGTTGGCCGCAATTTCAATGCGGGAGAAGTCATACAGCTGGTGTTGAAGTCGGCGACTACCAGGCAATGGCTACCATTCAACTATGTCCAGATGGTCATGATGCATGAGTATGTCCGCATGTAACTATGCCTATTTATGGCACTAACTGCGTATTCAATCAGGCTGGCGCACTGCAAACAGATGAATCATTCCAAATTCTTCTGGGCTGTTAGAAACCAGTATGCGGATCAGATGAGAACTTTATGGTCTCGCGGTTACACTGGTGAAGGTTTATGGGGAAGAGGCACCTTGTTAGAGTCTGGAGAATTCGACAGGAACACGATTGGCTCCGGCAAGGATTTGCCTGAGCACCTGTGCGGAGGAACCTACCGCTCAAGAGGACGAAAGCGGAAACAGAAGAAGCAATTATCTTACCAAGAGAGAAAAGAGCGGCGAATACTGAAGAAATTCGGTGCTAATGGTGTTGCCCTCGGAGAAGACGAGGAGATCAAGTCGGAGTTGGAGAAGGGAAAGAAAACTCAAGGCAAACCACGTGTGGCATCAAGCAAACGAGGTAGAGAACTCCGAGCCGCTGCAGCTCTGGCACGATTCGACCAGCAGAAGAAAGCGGAAGAGAAAAAGGAGCCCGAAGATGTCGATTCTATCAAGAAGGAAGATGATAGTGGGTCGGAAACTGTTAGCGATACTGATGACGAAGCAGCTATGGATATTAACGGCCAACGACTTGTCGACAAGAAAGGCTACGACTTGGTCAAGGTATGCGAGGACGAGGACACCAAAGATGAAGATGCGCAAAACGAGCTTCGGGAACTCTTCCAGTCTACAATCAAGGTGAAGCGCGAGGATGACGATTCACTGCCATCTCTAGGAATCGGACCAAAAGCAACACAACCGACGAATCGACGGAGCAATCAGAAGGAATCGAAGAATAGCACCGA
>MU386538.1:675097-821192 GCA_022497025.1 Hypoxylon sp. FL0890 | reverse complement strand
CGGCCCCCCCCCCCCCCCGCCCCCCCCCCCCCCCCCCCCCCCCCCCCCCCCCCCCCCCCCCGCCCCCCCCCCCCCCCCTTGCCCATTGCTCGGAAAGCAATCTCCTCGAGTTTAAATGAAGTGATTAAAAAAGGATTCACGAGAGTTCATCCGAATATATGAATAGGAACTAAACGTCGTGACTCGGGCTACAAACATTATGCAACTCAAATAGGACTTAACAATTAATTGAGCAGCGATAATAATCGAATGGAGATCTAAGATACACTACGTGAATACCCTAATCTATTATAGGATCTAGCTGCATTAGCCGTCTCCACCCAATGGCGCCCCGCTGCGGCTATCCCCCGAAACATGCGATAGAAACCCCGAGCTAGCCGATAAGATAAGAAAGCATATCCATGGCAGCTGCTTGGCAATTGTGTAAACTCCCATTCGAGCAACATCGCATCGTGCATCGTGCATCATATCTCCCCATCCCACCTTGTTACGGAGGAACCTCATCAGCACTACGTCTTTCTTTTCACTTTCGTGAACCCTACCAGGTATATTGTAAGGTTTGAGCACCTTTTTGACTTGTAAGTTTGGAGAATGAACTTTCTTGTGCATAGGAAGGCCATGACCTCAGCCCCTCAATATACCACAATATACCACGCGCCGTGGCATCGTTACCCATCGCGACTCGAGCATTGCTAACTCCCTCACAGCTTTCCATCAGTTTGATACACCCTGGACACGTTCGTATCTATAACCTGGCCTGACTAGTAAGAAGATATTCCGAAGACCTTCCACCCTCATCGGTGCTTCCATGACCTCCCTTTCAGCGCCCCCTCAAGCGGCCTAAGCGAGTCTAGATTGTAAGATGTCTGCTACTGATAATGAGGCCGCCGCGCCTCATCTGTCTGAGGAGGGTGCTCTGGTGATAAGCGACACCGAGTCGGGAAGCTCGGTTATTGGAAGTGCTGGCCCAGATACTCCCGCCTGTCCATACCAAAACGCCGAATTCTTCGGCCAAGAATGCTCCCGCTATCACGACTGCCCAACGCACCTGATCGAGAGAAGCCCTGTAGGAGAGACTACCGCCGATACTGGGGCGATTGAAACAAGTAGTGCACCTACGCAGCCCGAGGTCACGCCGCCGCGAGTTAACGGCACAGTGGAAGATGCAGCGAACACGGAAGGCATGGGCGCTGGAGTAAGTCAAGGAGGCGCATCAATACCGGAACAAAATCAGGATATAGCTACGCCTTCGTTGCCGGTTGTCGTCAATGGTTCTTCTTCGGGACAGACAAACTCGACATCGCGACCGGTATCGCAGAGAGAACGGGTCTCTGCTGCGCAAGAGGAGGGCATTACTCTCAGGGAAGCTTTGCATCAAACAACCGAATCGCTTGACGGACTATCTATTGGGAATAGTGCGCCATCTAGCTCTATATCGGACTCGAGGTCGCCGCACCCCAGATATACAAGTCGAAATGGAACAGCACCATCAGTTCCTCCAGAAAGTCAACAGCCGAATTCGAGTTTGAACCCGACAGCACTGGCATTCTCTCCACGGACGGAAAGGAGGTCTCCGCAAGAGATTACCCTTCCAAGGTGGCAACCAGACAGTGAGGTAACCTATTGTCCGATATGTCATACCCAATTTAGCTTTTTTGTTAGGAAACATCATTGCCGGTAAGCATTGCATTTGCATGATGGTAACTGCTGGCAGAGGCTGATAAGCGAGATAGGAAATGTGGAAGAGTTGTGTGTAACGCGTGCTCACCGCATAAGATCACTATACCACACCAATATATTGTACGACCACCTGGCGAACGGTCGTTTCACCGATATTCGTTTCTCGGGGATGAAGGCGGCATAGCCGACTTCAGTGCCCTCGGGGGTGGTGAACAGGTCCGTCTCTGCAACCCTTGTGTCCCGGACCCGAATACCACTCCACCGCAGACTCAACATTCGACAAGTCAGTTCTCGCCAAGGTCACCACATCAACGATCTCAGAGTAGTTCCAGTGGCAATTTCAATAGCGACAGCAATACGAACCGCTATTCGCCATACCTGATGTCGCCGAATTTAGCCCCTGATGCTTATTCTAGGAGTAGAAGTGTCACTATGGTAGGTCCTCTTCTTCTATACTGTACGATGGTGTACTAACACCGTCACAGCATTCTGGCCCGGGTTCCTCGAGATCTACGAGTAGTAATTACTTACCACCTCAGAGTCGAATTATGGCTGGGACACCTCCAGCCTACTATCCCCATCCATACCCGACACATCGTCACCCTTCACTCCTAGGCCATCACTTCCCTGGAGCTTCTCTGATAGATCTTGCTGGTCCGTCGTCTTCATCCTCGTCGGTTGCAATGAATCGCCCGTTGCCACCCCCACCACAGATTCCGGAGGAGGACGAATGCCCGATATGTCACCGCGAGCTTCCCTCGAGGGAATTACCGAACTTCGAGGCTCGCCGGGAGTCACATATCGAATCATGTATCATAGCTCACAGCACGTACAGTCCGAGCCGAAGCGCATCCGGTAGGTCAGGTCACCATGGGACGCCACCTCCCCGAGCTATTCGCAGAACTGGGATGTTTCCGTATCTAGCGACGGAAAAAGATTGCGTTGATTCTGCAGAGTGCACCATCTGCCTCGAGGAGTTCGAGGTCGGTGTTCCGATGGCTCGCTTGGAGTGTTTGTGCCGTTTCCATCGCTCTTGCATCACCGCATGGTTTGTCGACCATCCCGGACGATGCCCAGTTCACCAACATGATAGTTTTGGCTATTAATCAGACTCTGGGGACCATACTCTGTTTGCATGCCTCTTGCTCATGGCTCATAATATAGCTTTCAGTCTCATCACGTTGTACTTATACCAGTTTCTCGATCTAGGTGTGTGGATAAGGGGTCGGCTGGCAACTGGGGTCGGCATCGTAGCATTGCTCTACGCTCTTTACAGTTCTTTACAATTTGCATTTCCCAAGGTTCAGCGCCGAGTCTTCTCTTGTCCCTAGATGCATGTGGCCTTACGTCACTACATAGTTCGGAGTCTGGCGTCCGGCTGTGCTCTTTTAGCGCTTGGATAGATAGATATATACCTATTTCTTGTAAGTCATCATATTTCGAAACCTTCATCTCCGGAATACTACCCGGTGACGTGATTAGGTAAGGCATAGGTGGTTGCTGATAATCTCACACTGTATGTCTACACCCCTGATGCTAGCTAGTTTTTCCAGTGTCATGCCATTATGATTCAACCACGTTTCCTACTCGCTGTGTTTTAGTCTAGCTCGACTGGAGTATGAGAAGCTCGTAGTATCCCGTGGGCCGCGGTTACAGGGGTTATAATACACTAGTCTCGTGAAACTTGGACTTCACCGACTTATAACTGCTACGCTGCTATACTGTACTCCGACTCCACCTTGGCCCTTTTAGTTCTAGTTTTGGCTCCCGAGATCGAGATTCCCCAAGTTCTCAGCGCCTGTCAACCTGTTACCCTAACCTCCACAATGACCTGTCATGTACGTGGTGCGACTTGAGTGCTCCCAGGGGTCTGGCATGACGTACGGGGTAGACGCTAAGGAGTGCCAGCCACCACACTAGGGACTTGACAGTCGACCCCTATTTCGCCCTGCCTGCCTGCCTCAAGGCTTAGTTAGGGTGGGTGGATGGGTTGCCCGGAGCAACTTGACAGGAACTTTGACATGTTCCCGCTGAGCTCCGCATGCTTTCTTCCGTGTTCCCCGGCCTTGGCACACAGGTCCGCTGGAGATACATTCCACGCGTCGTTACCTCGGGTATGGAGGCAATACGGAGCCTTGCCATGAGCTACTTGGTTAGCTCGAGCGTGTACTCGTGGTGTTCCACGTCTGCTGGTATTTGAAGGTCTGTCAATACCGGATGTGGGATTTGGGGCTAAGTTCCGTAAGAACCGGGCCTGAACACCTGGCAGATAGAAGATGTGAGAGAGATGTCAATTGCCTCATCCATTTGAGAGTCCGCTCAGCCGCCAACGACCTTTTGAAGGTAATTGCCACAGCCCCATTGCAATATTAGACCCGCAGGTCATGTGCGCTATCCGTCTGACAAGCGCAGAGTTCTCCGTGCCATAGTGAGGCGACTACGGAAGATGGCACGTGAATCGCAACCCCTTTCGGCGACGCCATGTTTCCAACCCTCAATTCCGGTTGCCCGCGAAAATGGTATAATAGATTGGCCTTTATCTAGGAAGTCTCGATGACATCTACAAATAGGCCATAGTAGCATCGAACACACCTAGAACTCGTTGGTAATGGGCAGAAAGAAGGCCAACAAAGTTTGAAAGCAATTTATTTCCCTTTTTCAAGATCGGTTTGTCGTCGCATTCTCTCGCTTTTACTCCACTCCGATATCTCGCACTGAAGAGTTTCGTCGCATTGGGGAATAAGCAGAACAAGCAGCGTGTGGCTTATTCATGATAGAACGTTTGATAGCTAATAGCCATCTATAAATATCGACGCATTCCGCCATGGGAAATATGTGCTTTATCTTTCCCCGATCTTGGTGGAGTAGCGTAGTGCTTCTAGTAACTGTGCTGTCACTTACCTCCCTATCTACCAGTATGTCTCCTCGATGATACCCTAAAGGGAATGCTTCTCGAATTTCCATGCATGAGGCCCACGCGAATATGGATGCCACTTTGGATTAGAAGTTACCCCAATACGCATCCATGTACCTGTCATAGACAGATAGGCGTGTATGGCGTGCTTGCGCACTGCAGCCTTTACTGATGTCTATCATTGATCAGCACGGCAACCTCGGGCAATCAGCGTCCAGTCCGCATCTAGCCGAAGACTTCAGCTTTTTGCTGATCGACGTCGAGGCATATATTTCAGACAAGGCACCCGACGCGTCCTACTTAGGCAGGTATCTGCCTCGCTAAACAAGTCGAGAGGGAAAAGGGACCTCTGAGTTAGTCTAGTCAAGGATCGCGAAGGGCGACTAAAGACGGAGGATTCATCGCTCACGTGTCGCACCAGCCTATCATAGCTTGGTAGACTATTAGTTGCTATCATCTAGACGCAACTAAAAAGTAGCCGGGATTCGGTATCTCGCAACTTTTTCGATACGGAAATGTACAAAAGAAGCGAAAGCGGTGAACGAAAAATATGCCATTCTTTTTTTTCTCCATCCATCCAGCCATCCCACGTGCCTGCGGGAAAATAACCTGTAAGGGTTAGTGAGAATCGGCAGCCCGCCCCACCAAGAGAGGACCGGTCTGACCTCATGATGATATATGAAATCTGCCTGCTGGTAGTTTATATAAACAGACAATAATAGGAGTAAATATACCGAGAGCACCTGACATTGACGCTCACCGAGAACTATCCATGGATGTCTCTATATTGTGTACGTACGTGGGTACAGTAAGGTAGGCGGTGCCTACACTAGAAGATAAGAAAAATGTTCCATGATAACCCCTGTCTAGCCCTCCGCGCAAGTGGATCCTGTCAAAAAAAACGAGGACCCTGTTCGTCACTTCGTGCCAATATCTAGCGAGGCGCGATGACTAACAGCCTCATTTCACTCTCAACTCCTTACGTAGAACCTGGTGTATAGAACCTGGTATACACTAGATTACGAAGCTCAGTGGATATATGAACCAACAGTAAAGTGAAAATCTCATTTTGGAAGCCAGGGAAGAATGAAAATGCTACTATGTATCTGATCCTCGTTCAGTCACCAACAGTTCGTCTGCCTAAGCCGTGGGGTGGCATTGATATATGACAGGTCCCTTGACCGAGAGGAACACACAGGGTTGGGGAAATAAGGGGTTTGAAGACGTATATTCTCATACAACTCAGGTGTGGTTACACAAGGTAAGATTTCCTCACGGTTCAACTCGGGTACCGGCTTTATGGGATTTTCAACGTTTATGATGAGTAAACTGATCATCCTGGATCCTTCCCCTTTTCTCACGATGCTCATCTTCCCCCCGAGACTCTACATACAGTGAGACAGTCTGCCCACTTAAACCCGGCAGAAGCGAACGGCTTACGGCTGACACCGAGTGATCGGCTCAGTACCGTCATGACTTTGACCCATAAACCGGCGGAAATGTCCCGGGAAGAAGGAGTTGGTTGGAAGGACAAAGCAGATAACCATCGAAGCCCCTATTCTGACCGGGCCGGTCACTCCACCATTGCCGAATGAGTCTCCTTACGCTGACTGCATGTTGATTTTCTGTACGGTAATCCTAGCTTCCATATATTCCCATCTATCCCCTGGATCATGGGAATTACAGCATCTGCACTGCTCAAGTATCCAACGACACGGTATATCGTAAAACTGCTCTCCAGCCGCACGCGTGGCCGAACAGATGCGTCCCTTCTCTTTCAAATGTAATGTAGCTTAATTAGCAGCTTCATAGTTGCCCAAAGCAAAATTATCTGCGTCTCGCCTCCCACAGTATGAGAGTAACGGAATGGCTGGCACCCAGACGAGTCGTTCCTATCGTTGAAAGATAACTTGAGTCTGTACAGACACGACGCAACTGACAACAAGATTGTAAATCCCCTTGAACTGTAATCGAATGGCTGTCAGCCTCCCAACATCGCGCAACCGGTAGTGGATGCAGATCCGGAAGCGATTAAGACGAGAGGGTCCACCGACTGAAAGGTCACAAGGTACTATTCGTTATCAAGGCCAAGCCCAGAGTAGTAGTCGAATGAACGGGTAGGCTCTATTTGCGAATCATTGTCCATTGTTGTGCCCCAATGATGAGCAACGCCTACGTACATGTAATGTCGTCAAAGAGGTCAATCGCCCCTGGTTGACTGCCCAAATCAGAATAATCGTTATTTGCAAACGCCGTATGTGATGCCAAATTCCGTTTCAACCCACCCCGTGAGCCAATGGTAGTCCTGATGCTGATGTTGTAAGTCATGAAACGGCAGTGGTATATAAACTCTTTTCCAACACCGGATTCCCTGTCTTGGTATAATATCATAGTACGACTCATCGCCCTCATTGAGTAGCACTGCTGCTTATCACACACTCAGAATCGAAGTCCCCTAATGAGTCGGCTCAGATATTCGGTTGAAGCGAAGTAGTAAAGAAGAAGCGACCAATGGCTACCGAGTAAACTTCGATGGAGACGAGGTATCGTATAATCCGCTCAGTTCCTTTCTCGGTGCCGCATGCGATCTAAAACCGCTAAATGAGTATGGGTATCATAGGCGCCATTGTCGCGACAAAGCGGCCTTCGTAGTCCAGCTTGACTCCTCCCCATTGCAGAAATCATAAGGTAGTGATAGCTCATTTTCTGCCCCTAGTGCTGGAGGTGATCTTGCTTGTGCTCATAAGATCCCCTATATACTTCTGCAAAAATTTATTATGGTTATCGAGCTTGTCGTGTTCTTCCCTAACGGCTTCTATTCGATTGAAGATCATTAAGAGGGAATCTTGCAATGCTCGAGCATGTCTAGCATTGTTAGTCCAAACTTCCAATTACATGGAGTAAAATAGGAAGCAACTTACTTGTGAAGCTCTTCCCGTGCCTCGCGCCCCATAACCTCTATATCTTCGCTTGTCCTTCGCGGACTCATCGCCCTAACGTCATCCGGCTCAAGCTCCGGCTCAACTGGACCAACTTGGGAAGAATCTCGAGGGACTATAAGTGTGCCGCTGCTCTTTCTATTAGGCAAGCGCGGTCGAATCGGGACGGGGTTGTGAATCTCCTGCGCCTCTCCAGAAGAGGAGGATGAGGAATCCGATCGCTCGGGAGGATTAGGTTTTGTCGAGGTAGGTTCACTGCTCATTGTGAACGGGTTGCTTAAACAATCGTATTATCTCTGGTCCAGACCGTAGAAGTTGTGTCGAAATGAAGTATTGAGCTGGGTAAAAGCGAAGGACGTTAAGCCGAAGTATTATAAGGGATTAAGGCTGGCAATGTGCCGTCAACGTTTACGCCCGTGTCCTCCCGTCACCCAAGCCCTCAAAGGGATTGCCACCATTCAATAGGGACGGTGCGCTGTTGTCGAGGAGCGGGTAGGAGATGCGTTGGTGCGTTGCGTGCAACAGGCCTGAAGCGCAAGTAACGAGAGAAGAGGCGCGGAAGGCTAGCTTGGCTAATTCCTCCAAGAAGGATACATCGGCTCTTTTTCTAAGATGATTGCTTCGTGGGAGGGTGGTGGGTTGTATAAGTCGGTCAGGCTAAGGTAGTAGGAAGAAGATGGACGGACTTTGGGTAATAAGGGAGAGGAGCAGAAAGAGGTCGAAGGGGGCCTAGTCTCTTTGCGAATCGGGGATGAGCGGGGGGGAACCAATTCGACATAGGTTGAAGTGATCGTCAATCCAAACCTCAGGACTCTCGACGGGGGGTGCAACAGGTTGTTTTGGGGGGGGTGACTGGGTGAGCGTGGTTGGGTTTTGCGCTGGCCGAGTTATGGGAGAGTTTGTGTGGTCAGCGAGCTCGTGGGTCGTTGTCGATCGGTACAAAAATGTTCAAAGGACGGCAAGACGACGTTTTTTGTTTGGCCTCTGATGTGACAGAGATTACGGCAACGGCGCAGGGACATGGGCAACATGGGCGACATGGGCGGACTTGGACGAAGTGACATAGACACAGTAAAGTTGGCACGGTACGTTTTTCGGTACGTATCCACTCTCGCTTGCCCCAGCTACGTACACCCAAGTACCTTTCGGTACGTGCAATTTTGTACAACATTCTACGTAAGGTACAACGCACCTAGGGAAGGGGGCTTCCTCATTGAGGTCATTTGGGTCGATACTAAGTTGCGCCTATCTGTGTTTCCCTATCCATCCTCCAGGGCTATCCATGTATGAAGAAGGTTTACGCCTTACCGTCGAAACTCGGAAGTGAGCGCCTCTGCGATACATAACCTGATACCTGCTGAATTAAGCGTCCAAAGTACACACTTAGGTGCGTACCTACATGGTAGGAAGTCTATTACCCTCCGCGACCCATCGCACCGACGCTCATTTCGCTATACCTTATACAACTCATTATATATGCCTCCGTAGTATACAACATTCTTTATTACAGCGTCCTTACTAGGCAATTTTAAACTACAGCCACGTCAAGGTCTATTTCAGTTTATAAAGATCTCCCTCAATTCAGCCAAATCACAAAGTTGAATACATCCTATACGTGGTTCCTCACGGCTTCAAAAACTTGAGACACGACGGCAGCAATGAGGAGAAAAAGAATGTCTCAGGAAGACTATCAGTTCCATTCTCTCTTACTAATAACATTCGGTACTGCAGTCCGAGAGAGAGGCCACCACGCCCATAATACTCTTGTATGAGACTACCATTGAAGGGCATCCACATAAGAGTATCCCAGTCGCGCTGATCGTCGTCCACTTTGTGACTCCAACAGACAGCTCATGATTGGAAGGTTTGATAAGAAGTGGTCCTTTGTATGGGGAATGGACAGGCGTGGTAACGAGGAATGGGATTTCTGATGGATTCCTCTCGGGCTTGGCCAAGGATAATCTGGCCAATGACCGTGCTCGCGCTCGTGGGCCAGCAACGGAAGTTGATGAGTACGGCAATCTTGAGCCGTTTCCAAGGGGCTTCTTGTGATGAGCAACTGATCTTAGAAGCCTGCTTCACGACGACGTTTTCAGTAAGTGATAAGCAGAAGGCTCCATTTAAGGGCCCATTATGATGTCTAGAATCCGCACAATCTGGCGGTCGGAACGACACCCTAAGGACCTCGCGTTTGAGGAGTTCTACCGTGGAATATCGCATCTCTTATATTGTAGATGGCATTCCCATAATTACTACACGAGGTCAAGAAGCAATCATATTGAAGATAATTTTTGGTGGCGTCGAAAAAGAGGCATTTCGCATGAAGCGAAGAACCCGAACCGGAGGGCCAGCACCACATATGACTGGTCTATCTAACACTTTAGCGCAGATCATAGTTGCTCTTCCGTTCTGCATGGCGCCATTTCAGAGGATGGGAGAAGGACCCCTAAAAAAGGGCTGGGATTTTAAGGATGCAAGTTCGGCAAAATGCGAATTGCCATCCGTCAAAACCGCATGAGATAGCAAGAATACCACTGGATATTGAGTCATCACCGGACCATTCAATTCAGTAGAGCCTTGTTGCCTCGTTCTCTTTCGCACTGATTGATTTGAAGGCCCCCTGGAAATTTTTCGGTAGACCAAGCAAAGAGAAACAAGAATCTTCGAGACGATATAGAGATGGCGTAATCGGTACGTCCTCGGGTCCTTTTTTGTGGACAGTTTCATGACCTGACGCTAAAGCGGTACCCGGAAGATGACGATTTGACAGACGGAACAGACAGGGCAAATATATCTGGGGCATTTGAGCTGAGGGCCGAGCTGGGCTGGCTCTGCACAGTCGATGATACAGTACTGTAGGTATCTTACAGTAAGTAACTCTTGGTACTTTAATAATGTAGTCTAAACCGGATGCGGGGCCTTTCCAAACCCCTGGCGTATACTATGTAATGGGAAATATCACCGTGATGTCATCTTAGAACAAAAATATATGATATTCGTGGCCGCCTCAGCATGGCCTACCAATACTATGTACATAGCAGGAAGCGCCCTGCGTCCGGTGTCCTTGTACTGGGCCGTAGTTATTTTAGAACAGGACAGACAACATTGATGTTTTATTCCTCGGGAGTAGAAACAACCCACTGGGATGGATAAGAAAGGAGACGGTCGAATGGGAAGACGACGATCCAAATGTAAGGTATTTGGTAAGGCATCCCCAGAGTATCCCTATGCGCACGGCCCTTGTGCTATTAAGTACCCAGCTGGCAGCTACTCAGGTACTTTAGCTATTCAAATGGGCTAATGAGACACTTCTTCATCCACCGCTGTCTTATTTTTACCGTCCTGGGAAGGTGGATTAGTCAATCCTCATTTGAGCGAGGCAGTTGACGGTGATTGTAGTGTATTAAGAGGCCCCGATCGCCCCGTTTTTTCATTCTCGGATTCTTCAACGCAATGTTTTCTTCCTTGGATCCTTTGGCGTTCGCGCTCGCGTTCGGCCGTGCTTTGACGAAGCCTCGTGGCATCCCATGTGGCTGTTTGCCATTTCTATCACGGGTGACGACATGTGTTCTAAATACATACAAGAGAGGTACAAATGCCGAGTTACATATACATGTAATCGATTTCATTTACCCCCCGCGTTTGTTAAAGCCTTTGTGTGTATCAGCCACTGCACCAACCCGAGTACAATCTGAGACCCTTTAATCTCAGCCCCCCAGCCCCCTCCATGGACCCCTTGAAGGCGTCGTCATATCTCGAATTCGCTCCTGCGATCTCCTGCTGCTAGCCGCTTCCTATGCTTATGCTTATGTTGTGGAACGGCAATGACATCACATCCCCAATTCCTCCGTCATTCGACCCCTTGAAAGAAAATAATGAATCTTATACCTCCCTTTCCCCTCATTGAACCGTTTCAATGTCATCCCAGCCCGTTCAGCCCGTTATGTAAAGCCCCTCGAAACTCATGTGAGATATTTTATTACGTATACCTACATACGGATGCACCCGCATTTGCAAAGCGCATGCAGTAAACCAGCATCGCTACGTGTATACTACACTAAATGCGCCAGTATTTATACCTGCGCTTATGTGGGTTTATACTGTAAGAATGAGGGCACCGTATCCGTTATGCGCGTATCTAGGTGCTTACCGATAACGACCATACCTGATAGAGTCCTCTGCTACCTAATTGCACTTACGTATTTGTCTGATTAGTGCCCGCTCTTGTCCCGAAGCCCAATTTTCGAAGGGCCGAATCTGCATGTCTCACCTTGTTCTACTACGCCGCCGAGTTCTGCTACCACTGTCAGTCCACTCAGCAAATATATTGTGGCTCGGTGTCATCTATCATCACGTAATGCAGCTGCCTGGAACCTCTCCTGACCTTTTAACTAGAGAGGTGTCTAAAGGTAATAGGTAGATTGTCGCTCCATATAATAATCGACAGCACGCAGCGCCTCCACCTTTCAGTCTGTTCATACAGAAGTGTATCTTAAGCTGCATCTCAAGAGTCCTGAATATCTCATGGAAACAGGAAAGGGAAAGGGACACCTCACCGACAAAAAAAAAACTGCCTCGAAGTGTCGATCTTATGCTCCCGCATCGCCTGTCCGACGTGCCCGGCCAATCAGATACTATACAGGCGGGCATCTTCTCCTCCAAGTCCTAGTTCCAGAGATCGTCGGCCGTTGGGGCCAAGTCTCGTTGTCGGAGCATTCTCGCCTCCCAGTTTTTACTCACCCCAAAAATTCATATCACGAGGGACTTCTTGATCTCTGCGCCATGCCACGTGCAGCACGAGCCGTTGCCTCTCGTCGGCTTGCATGGTTCCGCCCATCCTGAGAGGGGCTTAAGTTTATGGTAAGGCGCATTGTCATACTCCACTCTCTGACTTGCTTATCAGATGCTGGCGCGGTCCAATATCTCCAAGGCTGTCCAGGCCTAGACGGTGGCCATGCCGTAACCACATTGTTGGCCAGATGTATAACTCTTACTGGAGTTACAGTCCTGTTACGAGCTTATTAGGCTCCATAGACGGTTGAAACTGGTCGCCAGCTTGACAACAGTCAGATCAGCAGAACTTGCAACTGCTGAAGCCAAGTGCCAACACCATCGGACTCTACTTGGTACGACTATGAGAGGTTAAAAGTCCTTGTGTCAGGCAGTGTGTGTCGATCACTTTTACTCACACCACTCTTGCCTAGTCGTGGGTCTTCCTCTTCCTCTTCCTAGCTCTATTCGAAAGTGGAAATTCATCAAAGCCTCGCTCAAATTTCGGTTTTCTTTTGTTTAGTTGGCATGCCACAAGCTTATCAACTAAATGTCTGCATGACGCGGTAGGGATATTCCCTCCACAGTATCACGAATGGTTCCAAGAAGGTCTGGGCGATGGCTATCGTGGGTCTCTTTACTTAGGAAACAAGAGCGTTGCGATCAGCAGGCGACAATTTGCCCTGATCAGCAATGCAAGTTCGCGAACTCAAGAATGGCAACGCGTGGAACTGATTGCATCCTACAACGCCAGCCTGCCTAACAGGTTCGTGCATACCATTAGAATACCTAACGGAGTCGGTTGGGCTTTGAAGCACGACTCCACTGTGTCCCCTTGTCCGGTACCCTCCTTCACGTGTTAGCGCACAGAAGCGTCAGGTATGGCGACTTCTAGAAGGGTGTGGACGATAAATTGAATCGAGGATGGGTTTCAACTAGCAGCTACCCATGCAGATTACACGTTGGGTAAAGCTATTTTTGAACTTAGAAGTGGATACGGAACGATGTGTGTGCTTTTACCCAAGTTCCGAAACTCAACTACCACCAATGGAAACAAGTATGGCTGGATTATCGTGGCATCCAGGCATATGAGGGTCTGTCCTCGTTTGCCATTGGCGCTATGTCTTTCCCTCAATTTTCGAGAACTTACATAGACTCACATTTCACTTCATGCGGTCTATTCGCTGTCGTGGCTGGTCAACTTGGGTAGCGAATAAGAGCCGCTGATCAGCGCGTCGAACTTATAGTCTATGACCGCATGAACGAAATCGCCGAATATGCGTCACGACTTTGCTCGGGCTTCGTCATGATCGAGCCCGGGCGTTCCATCGTTGAACCTTGGCGTCAAGGCACACTTAGTAGTTTAAAATGGCATGCTTTGGCGAATGAAACGCAGTCTCGAAACTGAAAATATATATCATTTTCTGTAACATCTACCAACAAAGTTACCACTTTGGCTTCAACTTAATATGCGGACCTAGCAAGGAGGATGTGTGTCCCTTGGGAGGCCGTAGGAGTGGAGAAGATTCCATCCTAGGAAGAAAAGGACATGAAAGCCGTAAACGCGCAGTTCAGCGAGATGTTGCGGCGCCAGTATGCACGCAAGAACTCAAGATATGGTCGAGAAATCTTGGTGTGCTGGGAGATCCACCTAGACATTTGAAGCAATCCGAGCTGTTCAAAGACGTGGGGGAATACCCTGTCGCCCGCAGTTACAACTCTGAGCCGGCAGATCAAGGTCTAGATGCCGGTGCACGAGCAACCGACAAGGAAGTTTAAGAAGTTTAAGAAAGTCAACGGGACTGCATTGCCCAACCGCGGGGTTTCCCGATGAAGGTATTCGATGTGAAAGGCGAAATATTCAACGCTGGCACGGATTGTCCCGCCCAGAACATCGAGTTCAATGGCGCGCTAGCTACAGAGCTCGCCGACGCCAAACCCACCAGTGGAATGTTGGTATTTGCCTGATGTGTGGGAATGAGAAGCCTGAGATGTATAAACGCCTGAAGGGCGACAGGATTGTGAGCTCCAGCTCTCGGGAGATAAGAGTGCCGAATAAGCACCTTGAGTCCACGCAATGGTATTCACAAACCGCCTTCCGCTTCGGGGAGTACTTTGCGAAATCCAGACTCGTCCCGTTAACAGACAGGCGGCAAAGCTAGCTGAAGAGACAGTCAAGCCGGAAGATAGCGACAATACCCTTCACCGGTAGTCCCAGAACTTCCACTCTAGTCACGATGTGGAATTTTGGTTCAAGGTGCAGTTCCTGGAAAACTTGGAGGAACCCCGGTCGAGTACGCCGGTATCGTATGAGATGACGGAGAATACCGTTAGCCGCCAGTTGCTGAACCCATCATTCCTCAGCAGGAGAGTTGCGACGCGATAATTGCCCATCTTATCGAAATACGAGGTGTCATTATTGGATTTGAGAATCCGCGTAAAAGGGCTTGCTCTCCGAGTGTTACCCCCTGAAAACCCCCGCATTAAGAATGTTCGTACCTACCTCTATTATTATCGATCCGCAGTGGTATGACATGGTGTCTCTACAGCCATGAACCTGGGGAAATTTGTGAGTTCAAACATGCAACTATGAAGTGTGTCATTCTGCTGACAGTGCTTTCGGTAGTATATCCGGCTAGCAAAGAAATGTGCTCTTCCCGTTCTTTTGCGTCCTCGCGCCGTTGTTGAACAGCATCTGAGGTCCGTGCTTCTCAACAACGGCGTAAGGATGCAAGGAAGCGGGAGGAGCGTCTGGTGGATGCAGCCGAAAATGTCCATGTCGAGTTGAAGAATGCTGGCAGCGCTTTGAGGCGGGAGATGAATGCAAGAAAGGAAGTCAGTATTAAGACCATCAACGAGATTCCCGGCTGAGATTCGTTTCCTCAATCTCCCACCACACTAGATCATAAGAAGCGACTGCGGAATCCGTCGTCATACTCAGCGCGGGCGACCCTTCCATGAAAGACAACCCCCAACCACAGGTCGATTGGAACGCTCCCGCTGTCGGCCAGCCAGTACATGCACGTATATACAACAAGGTAGAAATTGAATTATCATGCGCATCCACAGGCAGGCCACGATATGTGCACAAGACCAAATTGTGAAGAATACCTTGACCGGCAGATACAAGACTGGAGACTTGGTAAGAGTGTGGGAATTGGAACCTGCCGCCGAGTAAAGCCGTAACAAGAATCGCGCTCCAATCACCCGACTTCCGAATAGTACGTGAATATAAATAGTTGACACCCACAGATGTGAGTGGGATTGTCCGGGTCAACATCGCTAGCGAATATCATCCTCATATATCCATATACACGTCGATAAGGGCATTGCTGCCGTGGAAGTACATCATTACATCGACTGCAGATGTTGTGTACCATATAAAAGCCTCCCGGTTGCAGTAACCGATCATCAACGGCACCAGCTGGAGTAAGTAGCACGGATGCATCAGCTAGACGACACTTTGTCGATTTCCTCCTTCTAGTTCGGTAGATGGGTTGGCAACTGCCGGCAACCTGGTATAAGGTATGTTTCGCTTCCCGCTCAGCTTGCTGCCTCCTTCGCTCTCAGATACCTTAGGTATCTAGGCCGGCTTTTGATCTAGCTGAGTCCGCTGCAACGGCCGCCGAGCTGGAAGAAGGGTTTTAGTAGATTGCTCACTTGGGTAATTCGTGGGTGTACCGCCGCTCGATGAGGGAGTCTAGGGATAGTCGGTGCGCTGAGTCGGTAGAGTTGGCGCTTCGTAATAGGGGCGTATAGGATATCTGAGTCTCAGATGGAAGCTAGGGACCGAGGCGGACGGGCTAAGCTAAGATTCTAGTAGTGCCTATTTGTATAATCTCAACGAATTTAGGCCAGAAATTTGTTCTTGAACTTCGTGCCATATAGAGTGAAGTTTAACTAATCTCTTAATCTCCATATTTCTGAGAGTTATGGTATACTCCTAGAACATAGTCCTTCAAGCCGATTCAGGAGGCATGCTACACTACACGGGGCTGTATTTCGAGGATGAGATCGGTTAACAACGCTTTTACGTTTGTAAGTGCTTGACAGGTAGATTTTCATATTGTAATGTCAAATCAGCTTGCTCATTCTGAGCCGATAAAGAAGAATAATAGAAAATGAAACTGCCAGCTCCAAATTACAATTACATTTGTAATTTAAAAGTGGTCGTAAACTAGGTAGGTAGGTAGATATTTCGTGTGATTCTTACTGAAAGCCATCTTGGCGCCCCTATCCCCAGAGTTGAATTAATCAAGCTTTCATGGTGAAGCTCGTTCTAAAGCTCTTTAAAGTCTTGAATTCAGGTTTACGTTACATTATTACCTTGGTACAACGGTAGCCAGAAACTGGCTGGTAGGAAGCTTAAGCTGTATACCTTTTATATCGTTGATGGACCTCCTATCCCAACGGGCATCTCAGTCGGTGTGAATATCTACTCGCTTCATCACAACGAGTACTTCCCAACCCCGTTTGAGTTTTCTCCCGAGCGCTGGATAACCCCAATCCCTGATACCCAGAAAGCCGTGCAGCTCAGAAGGTCATGCGAGACGCCGTCAGCACCTTTTGGATTGGTCCTCGTTCGCGCGCTGGAAAGCTGGTGGCTTACCTCGAGATTAGGCTTACTCTGGCGATACGACTGGGTTACTTTGACTTCAAGCCGGGCCCCGGAGTGCTTGGTCAGGTGGGAGCGGGCAAGAAGGGAGGCGAGAGTGGAAGGGAGCGCCCTGAGGGATTCCAATTGTTCGACCAGTTCACCTCCGCCCACGACGGCCCTTACTTGATGTTCAAGCCTCGTGGTGATATTGTGTGGTAGGATCTTGGTCTAGAGAAAGACCTTCTTCGCAAGGAGCAGAGGGTCCGAGGCCAAGCAAGAAAGGGGCAGTTTCTACGTTCTTGAGTTGCTTCTGTAGAGCTCTCGAAGACAAGTGGAAAGATTACCCGTAATATATGGCTCTGGCTTTGGCTTTCCTTCATAGGTCGACAGTTCAAGTTGTAAACCTTACCTGATATCAGAATCCCACCCAGTGAAAACTCGTGTCTGTTCCCTGGAATTGACCACGATTCAAACGTAGCAGCGATCCTGGAGGATTACATGGAATTGCACAAAAATAATTAGTATATTAGGTTCACAGCCCTACAAGCTTCCCATACGGTTTCTAACCTTCAATGATTAGGCTACTTGGACTTAAAGGCTCATCACCCATGTATACCATCTCATAACCGACATAAATATTGACTCTAAAGCCGGTGTGTATACCACCCACCTGCCCAGAGAATTTGCATTTTTCCTAACGCCCTCCGAGGTACAAGTAATATTAAAAGAAAAAAAAATGGTGAGAGGGGGAAGGACCAAAACGCCTTTCAAATCAAACCGAGTGTTATATTCTTAATTCCTGCGAAGGCCCACCCCAAAAGTTCATGCAGTGCATGTAGCAAGTCCAGCACACGTGCGCAGTGATCTCCCAACTGCCGCAACGGAATTCGACTTGGGCAATGGGATGCTCGTGCTGCCACTTATTGCAGTGTCCATCACATATCCGCAGGTAAGGCGACTCGACTCTCGTGCCAATCTCTTGATCGGTCAAGAGTTTCATGCTGATGAGATCACCGGGGCGGAGGACGTGTCCCCCGATGGATATTCTGGTGGTAGTCGTCGTAAAGGCGAGCATGTTTGGTTATCGCTATGATGGAAGGCTATTGGTGGGGATTGTGTGAAAAGAATATCGATTTTAGAGTGTACCTAAGTGTCTACCCAGGAGGTAGGTATCTAGTCTGGATATAGTGCGTTGATTATCTAGAGGATATTGAATTGTTAGACGTTCGGAATGATGAAATGCCTTATTATCAATAGGTACTGAGGGATTTACTATTTATCAGCTATGCTTGATTCTTGAGAAGTGCAATTATTTTTGCGCACTGGAACGCTGACATGTTCTCAAGACTTTGTACACCTCAGACTGCTGCCTAGACGTCTACTTACAACAGAAAAGTCTCGCGCAAGAATTGTTCATGAAATGACCAGGAAGTGACCAAGTCAACGTGACAAACACCCTCGAACACGTTAGTTACTTTACACTAAGTTGTACGAGTTACCACACAAAAAGCATTCTCAAGGCTGCCGCCAAAGGAATAGTCAGATGAGTGCGTAGGAACTCCTAGATTGGCAATCAATGTAGCTAACAACCAGAAATTTTATAGTCCCTGGAGATAAAGCTATAAAAAACGTCGTCTGAAGTAGGCAGCCTCAGTGCCATCACAGATTCGGCCTTTTAGTATTATGCTATCCCTCTCTGTCAATTTCCTCAGGCTTTTCATTTACCAAAGCCTTTCGTTTCTTCTCTGAGTTTAGTCACTCTCTTGAAGCTTACTCCTCTCCCTTCTCGCCTACATTCCTCGCTTCAGCCGCATGTCTGATAACCCTGACTCCCAAGGGAAAATAGGTAGGCCTAGGAGGCGAATCGTGTGCTGAGTAATCTCCACTAGGTAATATCTCGCGATCGAGTACCTACCTAGGTAATATATTTCTCATCGAAGCCGATTATCGTTTGCCCCTTTCTCGTAAGTGTAAGAGCATGCAACGCCCCTTATATGAGGTGTCCGGACATAGACCCACTTTTACCCCTGACACCAAGCTTCGTCAGTCGAACTGTTAGTCAAAAGGAGTGATTAACTTGCTGTGATGCTGTCACGGTCACTACAATGAGGTTCAAACTGCATATATACTAACATGTAGTCATAAAGGAAAGACGCTGCTTTCTTTTGCTTTCGGCGTTCGTCGAAACTGACGTGATGTGGGATGTGTTACACGACATATGCTCGATGCCACTAACCGCAATTAGCGCCATGTACATGTGTCTCATAAGACCACCGCCGGCTGCCCTACCAAGCCATTGTACCAACTCACGAGCTTAATAGCGTGATAGACCACCATGGGCCAATACCTAGCCAGAGCGATCCAATACGAAGACCCTGCCTTTGTTTCTCTAGGTATGATTGTTCTGGATGAGCTACGTTTTCCTTTGAGTCATACTCTGTATGATGTCCCAGGAGGATCAGGCATGTATGGTATGCAACACCGTTTTCATTTTCTTCCCTCAGCCGTGTAGTTCGCCCAACCCTAATGAATAGGCAGCCACCCTCGGCTCTCGCCTTTTTGAGTGGCGGCGGCGTTCAGCCAGAGTAGGCTGCGTTGTTTTGGCGGGATGCGACTTTCCCGAAAAGCTGTTACGCCAGCTGCAGAGCTGGGGAATAACCCTAGTGGTCCATAAGATGCCAAGGAAGCCATCTACTAGAGGGCTTTTAGAGTATGACGATGACGCCTTCGGACGTAAGTAGACTGGACCATCATCGAGCTGCAGGCGGTTGATCAGGCATTAGGCAAATCATTCACTTATGTCACCTCGCCGCTGCAGCCACTGCCTACCCACCTCGAGCACTGCAATCTTCTACAGAGTAGATCATTCCATTTCCTTGGATTACCAGAAGATCTCGAGGTGCAGCTCGTTACTCTTCTTCGTTTAAGGGCACAACGTGGTATTACTGAACGGCCCTTAATTGTCTGGGAGCCTGCTCCTTATGGATGTGACTCAGTCAACCTTGCATCCCATTTACGTGCGTGTGCGCTTGTGGACGTGTTTTCGCCGAATCATCTTGAACTAGGTTCCCTAGTAGATGGGAAGCCTACGAAAAACCCCGAATTTTCAAAGTCAGCCATTGAGCTATCTGCCAGAAAGTTTCTTGATTTCGCCGTTGGACATAAAAAGCAAGGCTTGGTTGTCATCCGCTGTGGCGAGCACGGTGTCCTAACGATGTCTAACCTCGGGGCTGAATGGGTACCTCCATATTACGACCAACCGTGTTCTAAGGTGATAGACCCTACTGGTGCAGGCAACGCTTTCTTAGGAGGATTTACTGTCTCTTTACTGGAGACCAACGATCCGAGAGAGGCATCCATTTGTGGTTCCGTGGCCTCGAGTTATGCCTTGGAGCAGTTTGGCGCACCAGCTCTTACACCTTCTTCCTGGTTCTCTGAAGAATTATGGAACGGATCTAATGTCTTTGCACGCGTGGAAGAGTTCAAGAAGAGGCTCTCGGTAGTGTGAATTGCTCTCTAATAGGAAAGCTACCATTGCCCCCGACGAAGAATAGTCTCATTTCCCTTCAACTGCGCGAAATGGACACTTACCTTCACATATCACGTTCTCTTTCTTGGGATCCTTCGCCTCGGAACTGTATTTTCCAGTCTCCGAGCCATTGAGATGGAGCCCCTTGGGTCGCTCGGTAAGTACCGAAGCGACTGACCGCAATCGGGGGCAGCGGCAAGAATATCGAGAACTACTTGTGTGGCGTGCGCCATGTACCATTGGGGAACAGTCGCGATCATAGATACGCCAACAGACCTGCGAATACCCGAAACATTGAGACCCGGACGAACCAGGGGCTATGGCGAACGATACCGGCGACTACCGCGCCGGGATCGACAGCGAGCACGGAAATATTATTAAGAACTGGATCATAGTCAAGCCGTCTCTGAGATTCATGACTTCGCCGAGTATACACGGTTAGATACGGCATTTCTTGGTCGGGGATATCCCTCTAGGAGAATTGGCAAAAAATGTCGCGTTTTGGCGACAAACGTACATCATCGCAACTCCGCACATATTGGAAGCGTCATAGCGATGATATCTAGTAGCCCAGGCAGTTTTGTCGTCCGTGCTCGGAATCCCGGTACCTTTCGCGAGCGGCTCGAGACCATCGGTAATCTTATCTTGTACTGGTTGTCCTGAAACGATCAGGTCATGACCTTATACTTGTCTTGAGGGCTGCCGAAGCGGGTTTAGTTAGCATGGATTTTGAAGTGTCGCGAAAGAAGATGCTTTTGAGCCCAGCTACTAATCCATACGATCCTTCCCTTTTCCCGATCCATGCTCCGAAGAAGTACATAGGAACGTCAGAGGCCAGTGGCCCAGATAGTTGATTGCAAGAGACGCATCTAGCCCATCTTCCGTTCAAGTCTGCCCCCCAACCCTCGGTAGCCGGCATTGAGAATAATGGCGGCGATGGAAGGGATGGCTTCCAATTTAACCTGCATACCTTATTGATGGGTGCAGCGGCCTTCCGCATGCTGTCAAGCCGCGAGATCGAGCTATATCATTTCATGGGTGTGAAAGGGCATCGAGGCTGCTGGTGAGGCTTTGAGAGCGAAATATGTTGACGAGAGGCTCTTGGGCCGGAGGAGCTGTCCTGGTGACCGCCACCAGTGGGCGCGCTACGGATAAGTAGCAAAAAGCAAGAAATTTAAGACAGAAGACCGATATAGGTAGAGTGAAGAATATGAAGGATAGAAATATCGCACTCCTTTGAGGATCATGATTGGTGTGGCCACTTGGTTATGATAGCTCTCCAGAAGATGAGTAATAGTTCCCTCCCTTGCTTGGTTCTATCTCGCCTCCCCAGACAAGGAAGCTGCCTTCACCGCATCCTGATGCTGGTAAACAAAATGCGGGTTACTTTCAAGAGGTAGTCTACGACGACGGCCAAAGGGAATAAAATTCGAAAGGATGCCTACCTACCTAGGTCCTTTAGCTGAGATGTTAAAGTAGTACGGCGTATTTAGTCGTTCACATGTTATCTCTCCGAAAAACTACCCAAGCGTCTGAAGAGTGGATAAGGATGAATACAGTCTGAGTTGTGTGGTCTTCCATGCATGAAAATAACTCTGGCTTGACCACCTAAACCATCAAACTTACCCATGGACAGATGTAAACAGATATCTCCTCTTAAGACCGTGTTTAGCTTTCTATTATGAGGTATGATTTCTCCTAATCTTGATAGAACCATAGGTGCATACAACGCCGTTTCGGTGCTCATAGGGGATTCAGCGCATGCCAAGGACAGGTCTAGCGGCACTGATCCTGTCCTCTTATAATCGAGAAGGCTGGTGAATTTGGTTCAGATAGAGTTCCAGTGGCGAGGAGGGAGTTTGCAGAATGTTCCTCGAAGATATGCGCGTGTTGAAGTTCGAAGGTAAATCATCTAATAAATATTCTTGGAACGGGCGCCAGTTGATACTCCTCCTTGGAAGCATCCTGCAATACCACTAGAGATGTCGTTCTCATCGTTGCAGTGGCAATCAAATCAAGGCGTGAGATTCTACATGCCAGGGGATGAGAGGAGCCCATATCGACTTGTAGCAGTATCCGTATAAACCAAGTTAAACGTGGTTCAAACTGGCATTCCGATAAAGTGAGAGGAGTTCGATTTGGCATGGAATATGCTTAGCCTCGTTTGTCGCTTCATCAATGATTTTAACGTTAGTAGAGGACTGGAGGAGATTTGACTCGTAAGATCAACCAATTGAACTCAAATCTCAAAAGTTTTGGCTTTAAATGATCGAACAATGTCGTGGTTGCAACCCACCAAATATAGGCGACAGTATGCTTCACATACGCATACATGTATGTCCCACGTGTGAGGCGCTTGTCAGCGTGGCCGGCTAACCGGCGCCTTGAGGATCAAACTACCTAGCAAGGGGTGGAAGGGTTGTGTCGCATACAGCATACAGGTCTTTGTGGCACGTAAGCTACTCCCGTAGTAATACCAAGACACGCGTGGGTCCTGCAGTGTCCTTTTTATAATATTTTTCTAATGAGGTATGCTGGTGAAAGAGCACTCGTTGAATGAAGTAATTTGTACGAAATGTCATGGAGCAGCAATCTTCGGCTTCGCAATTAACTGCGGGACAATTCCCAGCTGTAAGCGGCGAAGATCACCCCCGCAAATTGGACCGAGCAGGTGGTTTAGTGGCCCGTGAGCGCGGATACCGGCATGTCTTCCTTAAGGGTAAGTGTTTGCACCGATGATTGTGAAGAACTTGGAAGCAGCGACGTTGTTGGCTCGTAGGTAATGCTACCGCTGATACTGGTAGCGCCGGCTATCCCGACCGGCCAGGCCTCCCGCATACGAAGATCCGGGACGATGATTCTATTATTGTTATTAGTATTCCTACTACGAGGTGGGCAATGTTGCATTCGTATGCAAGCTCGTCGAATTGGAAAGGATCAGCTGAAAACACGGCAGCTGGTTGATCTATGGGTCTTTTAAGATAGATCGATGCAGCGGTCCCAACGGCAAGGAATCAAGGAATAAAGATGGTGCGGATGGCTGAGCAATTGCAACAGCTAAGGAGAAAATGTTCTTACTAGAAGTAATCTTACTAGAAGGTGATCTCACGACAAAACCTCCATTTGCTGCGCAGTTGAAAATCAAAGTTGGTACCATCTGCCAATCAACTTGAAATGGTTGCATTATAAGGCAGTAACTAGCCGTCATTAGGAAAGATGCAATCAATATGTGTAGTGTTATAACCTCAGGTCTTGTGGAGGGGAAGGACCTGTCTAGATTCGTGAAGCGTTGGATTGAAACCGCTTCCCCTATTGGCTAAAGCAATGTGAGCTAGCGACCGCTTGGGTGGTATGATCCCTGATAATTACGTCGTTTCTGAGCCCACATGGGGGGGCCACGAATCTGGAAATCTGGGTACACCAGGGAGGTAGCCGAGCCCGTAACTTCAAGGTTGAACCACTTTAAACTTTGAGAAACAAGGCCGCTGCGTGTCTTTCCCAATTGCTAAGCTTGTTTTTGTGACCATCACCAACTTCAAACTTCTTGTCAAACATCTTGATCTGACAGCCTTTCCTTTTTACCATTTCCCCTCTTCTTTTTTCCTTTTCCTCCTTTATTCTTCTCAAGCAATGGCTGTCTGCGATTGGAAGTAGCCTTATGAACTATTGCTAGTCTATCCGCTTGCCCTTACATCTCCTTAACTAATACCTACCTACCTAACTTATCTAGACTAACTTCCTGCGTCACCCATCCAGCCACGTCCAGAGAGCTCTCCATTCCTCTGAACAACACCCTTTTTCTTTACCGAATATTCTCGCTCCTCCGAACGTAACACAATCGATAAATACATATGCTACGCCACACAAGAACCGACCAGCCGCCCTTCTCGCGCGTTTGAGCTGCTTCAGCAGCAGCATCAGCAACAGTAAAAGTAACCATGGCTACGGAACGGGAAGCTGGCGAGCTCAAGACGCAAGGGGCCCTCGAGGCTTCTCGCGACCCCGAATCTTCGATTACTTCCGACGAGGCCCAGAAGAAACTAGTTGAGGAGAGCAAAAATGCAGGCGTGGCTGCTTTCACATTCAACCCAGATGCGAGTCCGGAAGAGAAGAAGGCTCAGGCCAAGGCCGTACGTTGTCCGGGCGTGGCCCCCTATGTTGAAGTACCCACTAATGAGCCATTCTATTATAGGCCATTCCCAATGAGCTTCGCCATTCACGAAAACCAAAAGCCATAGCTCTTGCTACGGATGTCGACGATGGAACCAAGGCTAACTACGATCTCCCTACTCCCTCCAAGGCTGGAGCCATTGAAATGCACAAGGACAAGGACGGGAGGCCAATTACGGGTGGGAATACACTTGAAGAAGAGGAGGACCTTGCTGCTAAGGTTGGGTGGACTCAGCGGTTCGGCTGGCCTGTCGACAGCGTCACGGAAGGCGAGAGCCTGTTGGATCATTCCACCTGGTTAGAGGAAACTCTTCCCGACCAGTACTTCGGAGGTTAGTTCCCCTGATCCCGGTGAGCTCCTTGGACGGAATTCGCTAATGTTCATCCGCTCCGCAGAGTGGTACCATAACGCCGCCGTCATCATATTTGCTTGCATTTCGTCGTGGTTGGTAGCGGTGCTTGGGGGTGGTTTAGGTTGGGTCATTATTATCATGGTCGCTTGCTCTACTTACTACCGAACGTCAATTAGGCGAGTCCGAAGGAACTTCCGCGATGATATTACCCGAGAGATGGCGCTGAAGAAGCTAGAGACCGACCATGAATCTGTCGAATGGATCAACTCATTCCTGGTTAAATTTTGGCCCATCTATCAACCAGTCCTCGCGCAAACCGTTATCAACTCGGTAGATCAAGTATTGAGTTCAGCAACTCCATCCTTTCTCGATAGTCTGCGGCTGAAAACTTTCACGCTGGGATCCAAACCTCCGAGGATGGACCATGTCAAGACTTATCCCAAGGCGGAGGATGACACTATCCTTATGGACTGGAAATTTAGCTTCACGCCGAATGATACAGAGGACATGACGTATCGCCAGATTCAAAACAAGATCAACCCCAAGGTCGTCCTTGAAATCCGCATAGGCAAAGCCATGATCAGCAAGGGACTCGACGTCATCGTGGAGGACATGTCATTCGAAGGCCTCATGCGCTTGAAAATCAAGCTCCAGTTTCCTTTTCCCCACATTGAGAAAGTCGAAATGTGCTTCCTTGAGCGCCCAAAGATCGACTATAAATGTAAGCCTCTTGGTGGCGAGACTTTTGGTTTTGACATCAACTTCATTCCGGGGCTGGAAAGTTTCATCCAAGAGCAGATACACGGAAACCTGGCCCCAATGATGTATGCGCCGAATGTTTTCCCGATCGAAGTCGCCAAGCTGCTTGCAGGGTCCCCTGTCGACCAAGCCATTGGCGTTGTTGCGGTTACAGTCCATGGGGCTCAAGGTCTCAAGAATCCAGACAATTTTGCTGGTAATCCCGATCCGTATACCGTGGTCACCTTGAACAAGCGGGCACCTCTAGCCCAGACCAAGACCGTCAAGGATACCCCGAACCCCAGATGGAACGAGACGCATTATGTCATTATTACTTCGTTCAATGACTCGCTGGATCTTATCATATACGACTACAACGATTTCCGCAAGGATAAGGAGCTCGGTGTTGCGTCTTTCCCGCTCGAACGGGTGGAGGAATTTGATGTACACGAGAACGAGCGTCTCGAAGTCATCGCACATGGTAAGGCTCGGGGTGTAGTCAACGTTAGTGTTCGCTTTTTCCCTGTTCTGGAACCCACGGAACACGATGGCAAAGTAGAGCCACCACCGGAGACCAACACCGGTATCCTACGCTACACTGTTGAGCAAGCAAAGGATCTTGATGGGACCAAGAGCTTGGTTGGCTTGCTTAATCCATACGCTGTCTTGCTACTCAATGGTAAAGAAGTTCACCAGACCAAGAAACTCAAGCGCACCAACAACCCAATTTGGGACGATGGGTCTAAAGAAATCCTCATCACGGACCGGAAAAATGCCAAATTGGGACTTGCTATCAAGGACGACCGAGAGCTTGCCGGGGATCAGCTTATTGGGACGTACCAGATTAAGCTCGAGGATATGCTTGAGATGATGGAAAAGGGCCACGAGTGGTACAATCTGTCGGGAGTCAAAACCGGCCGGGCGAAACTGACTGCGCAATGGAAGCCTGTTGCCCTGTCCGGTGGGCTAGCAGGCACTGGAGGTTACCAAACCCCAATTGGTGTCATGCGTCTCCATTTCAAGAATGCTCGTGATCTTCGCAATTTCGAAACAATGGGTAAATCGGATCCCTACGTCCGCGTACTGCTCTCAGGCATTGAGAAGGGTCGAACCGTAACACATCGTAACACTCTGAACCCTGAGTGGGACGAGGTTATATACGTGCCTATGCATTCTGCTAGGGATCGTCTGACACTTGAAGTCATGGATGCTGAGAAGATGGGCAAGGATCGGAGCTTGGGCTCGCTAGAGGTCTTCGCCGGTGACTACATAGCACAGGACGAGGAGACCGGCGAGTACCTGGTTCACGATGCGAAGAAAATACAGGAGGGTGGCCTCCGGTTGCATGGAAAGGGCATCGCAAAAGGGACATTGGTATATACTGTTTCGTTCTACCCATGCCTAAACGTCGCGGATCCCGAAGAAGAGGAAGAAGAAGAAGCAGCAAAAGACAAAGAAAGAAGTTCGGAAGAGCTTAAAAAATCGCTTGATGTTCCTCGATCCTCGGAAGCTGGAAAGATCACTACACTAGAAAGAAAGGAAAGTGCTAAGGAACCAATGACGCCGACTTCACCGGCTGTTCCCTTATCTCCAGTTTCTCCCAGGTCAACTACGTCAGGACGGAAGTCTCGCGAAAGAGAGCGGCCCAAGGTTCATCTGACCCCTCAAGAACTACTGAAGTATGAATCTGGATTCCTCATCTTCAAACTGATGGAGGCGGAAATGCCAAAAAGCGGAACGCATCTCGAGATCTACGTGGACGACATGCTTTATCCTTCATACATCTCGGGCACGGCCAAAACTAAAAACTTCAAATTTGACGAGATCGGTGACTGCTTTATTCGCGAACTGGACTTCTCGCGACTGACAATCAAGGTGCGAGAGAAACGCGAGAAACCGGGTGAAGAGCGTGACGAGGAACATACGGTAGCTCGTTTGACAGGGAACACGCTAGATACCCTCAAACAATGCCTGGTAAGTCGTCATACTAGACGATATTCGTTATGTTACTAATTGTTGCAGAATAATCCCACTGTCTTGAGGCTCAAAGACGAGGAAAATAGAATTGCTACGGTCAAGGTCAGCTTGAAATACATACCTGTCCAGATGCAACTCGATCCCAGCGAAAGCATCAATAATATGGGTAATCTTCGCGTCGACGTACTAGATGCGACCGACCTGCCAGCGGCAGACTCGAACGGCAAGAGTGATCCCTACGTCAAGTTCGAGCTTAACGGACAGGATGTATTCAAGACCAAGACACAGAAAAAGACTCTCAATCCTGTCTGGAATGAATTCTTTGAGGTTCCCGTACCGTCCCGGACCGCCGCCAAGTTCAGTTGCAAAGTTTACGATTACGATTTTGCGGACAAGCCCGACTACTTGGGCGGAGCTGACATCAATCTTGAGCAACTTGATCCATTCAAGGCTAAGGAGCTCAAGTTACTTCTAGATGGAAAATCTGGCTCCATTAGACTGCGACTGCTATTCAGGCCTGATTACGTCACACGCACTCGGCTGGGTACCGGTACATTCTCGGGTACATTCGGTGGTCCTGGCAGGATCGTGACTGGTGTTGTCGGTGCCCCTGTTAAAGGTGGTGTCGCAGTCGCTGGTGTTGTGGGGCATGGAGTTGGCAAAGGTGCTAGCTTCATCAAGCGGGGATTCCGAGGCAAGAAGGACGACGAGGACAACGGTCTGGTCTTAACACCCAGCAACTCAGAAATCCCTACAATCATAACCAATGGTCCAGATGCTCCCGCGCCTGGTCCCGGTCTCAGGCGTTCGACAGGATTAAGCGTTGACGGTGAAGCCGGTCGCCCCGTGACGCCCACCAACGGTTCCAAGGGTCATACGCGCAATCCCAGCTTGGGTGGAGTCTCTATTCACAGTTTAGCCCCCGGTAGTGCCGGTGCTGGAACCGCCACCTTCACTGTGGTCTCTGCGTCAGGATACCCTGCATCGTCAGACATTTATGTCCTAATCAAACAGCTGACACCTAAGGAAAGGGCCGTTGGCAAGACAAAACATCACGAGTCTCCTGCTGGGGTCGTACGGTTCGACGAGACGTTCAAGCACACTTGCACTGCTGATACGCAGTTCCGTATCGAAGTCAAAGGCCACCACACCTTTGGCAGCGATGATGATCTAGGCGAGGCGCTGTATTTTGTAGACGAGAGCGGCAGTGGCGAAAAGGAGATCAAAGTCGGACCCGGAACCGTGGTTCTTAAGAGTACATTCGTGGAGAACAGTGCAGAAAGCCCAAGGAGCAATTCTAGCGGTTTGCGGAGGAGTTTCTTAAGCAAGAAGGAGGCCAGGACAAGCCGAGAGGGAACGCCTACATAGTCTTGAAACGCAAGTTTTCTATGTGTTGGGCGCTGGGGAAGGATAAGGTTATATATCGTGACAACTGGTCAAGGAACAGTTCCACCTGCGGAGTTTTCGTTACCAAAAATAGATCTACTAATTATGACGACGTTCTGCCTATCTGTATAGTAATGATAAATATATTTGAAAGAAGTTTGAAACCCCCGATGGCAGATAGGGTCCATTGGGCGTGAGGCTATCAGCACACACGGGAAGAGCATATGTTGACTCGTACTAACAGCAGTACCTTAGGGTACCTAGGCACCCCAGGTAGGCTGTGATCTATATTGTGACGGAATGGAAAATGAACTACCATCTGTCTTAGACTATGGGGAGCATGACCCATGTCTTTCTACGATATTCTCATCTACCCTCATGGCTTCGAACGAGGCATATCTGCAGGTTTCTATTATGACACTACAAGAACATTGTTCCTGATTCTTCCCAGGGGCTAAACTAAAGATACAAGACAATTATTTTCAACCCGTTTCGAAATTCCCCGACATCTCTAGATAACTTACACCATATTCTCGCAAGTACAGAGAAGCCAGGCGACTCCTATTGACCTATTGAATATAAGTACCTACCGTTACCGACCCGAAGACGAGATCAATGTGCCAACCATCAGAAACGACTACCTACCTCCTAATTCAAATATACCAGATTCTCAGTTTGAAGTTTCAAGTGTTAATTTCAGATTCGACATAGCTTCAAAAGAATATACCATGGCTCCCACTACTATGGATGAGGGACCTCTACCCGAACCCGTAAGAGATGTAAACGGCAGAAACGTAAGGCACTACACAGTTCCAAAATATGCCCCTTTCGGAGAATACATGAACGTGCAGCTATACAGAAACGCGTACAAGCCCCGCGACCTACTCAACTACGCTGTCATAGGGTTTGTTGGTCGAGAGGATGCAGATATTAGCAAGACACAGATCAGAGCATATTCGGATTTCACCAACGAGTTCATGAATCGGAAGCAAGCATACGGAAGCAAGCTGAAAGCCACCGCTTCTTTGGCGAGTTTTGAAGATGACGTACGGTACTTTTTTGACTGTCTCGATGACTTTTTCTTCTTCGGGCTTTTAGGGCATCATGTCGAAGTTAAGAGTGGCCTCGATGTTGTGGGGGAGGATCCCCTGGGAATCGACGACAGAATTGAAGGGGAGACGTTTCCCTACAAGGTAGGCGACCGCAGCTACGTTCAGATTAATATCAATATCGGCTCCGGAGAAAAGTTGTATGAACTCGACGCTATTTTGGGTCAACTCATGCATGAGATGGTCCATGCATACTTTCAACTCTTTGCATGCGATTGCCCGTCATGCAGCAAAGACGCCCTTAACACTATTGGTGTCGAGGACGACGGCCACGGACCCCTGTTCTTGATGCTTCACCGCCTCATCCTATCCGAGATCAGGGAATGGGGCTTCAGCAGTGATGAGGATGATAATGACAGTAGCTTAGATGCACTACTCGCTGATGACTGTCCTGGGGAATACATCAGCAAGAGCGCCAGCGCGCGGGCTCAGAAAGCGATCGAGAACATGACGCCCAATGAGAAGAAGAAACTCAACCAAGTTCGCTCGCATAACTTCACTAACTACCTCGTCCGTTTCAGCAAAAGTGGCAGAAGAGTGCTTGTCCAGCCATCCCTCCTATCGAGGCAGTCCGACTGGGAGGACTCGCTCCCGGACAAGCCGAAACGGGATAGAGAGTTAGGCGACGGTTCGGATGCTGACGCGCATGTAAGAAGATGGCTAGATTCTGTGGATAGCGGTTCAGATGAAGATGAGGAGCAGAGCGAGACATTAGATGACAGTACTGAGGAGGCAGTGCATAGTGAGGATGGCGACGAAAGTGACATACTATGCTAATCGGCGTGCGTTTAAGCAAACGGAAGATATCTCCTTGCTTTCAGATATCAGTATTATAGTTCGATAGTATCTCAGACGGACAAGCTGCGTTTACTTTAATTAGCAGCTAGAACTTAAATTCTCAATATAAGTGATACTTTATCGTGTGATGACTCTTACGGACCCGGCTCAACCGCTTTAACAATGTAGATATGCCCGATTGACAAGGAATATATTTTCCTTTCCAAGAACGTGCTTTAGATTAATTCAATAAGACTTATCTATATGTGTCAGATACCATAAACCCGGATTTCCATCGTGGACTTACATATAAATTTGGTATTCATCCTCTTTCCAGTAGCAAGCACCCAATAACCTCCTTCCTAGCAATATCCGAGGGAAACCCGCAAATAACTTGCAGAATGAAGCTCGTTCCAGCTCTTCTTGGCCTCGTCGGCGTTGCCAGCGCCGCCAACACGTCCACGATACCCAAGTCCTTCGCTGATCTAGGCAATGGCAGTAAGTCAACTACTACTCCACGATACCTCCCAAGGGAGCTTTGTCTAAGCCTCCTACTCACCACCTTCATCACCCTGCTTTCCCTCCTCAATTCTATTCCTTTTCCTACTATGAAGACAAGAAATACTTCTTTTGAAGAACGCTAACCCCTGACTTCTACCTAACCTACCTAGTGTACACCATCCCCTACATCAACGAAACCATAGACTTCGCGCACGCAATCCTCGACAACTACACCCTCCCCCTCCCCAACTCCACCACCAACCCCCCCATCCTCCCAGAGCGCGAAAAACCAGGAAAATGCGTCCGTGAATTCCCAAGCCGCACAAAGGTCTGCCGGCCGCGCAAAATAAACCGCATCTCGTACCTGCGCGCGCTCGCGCTCTTCCTGGACTGGATCGAGACGGGCCCAGAGGCCGGGTGGCTCCCGGGGCACAAGTGCAAAGCGCTGGTGTACGACCAAGCCGTGGTAAGCGCGTGTTCGTTCGGTGGCCCGAACCCGACGTGTGCCACGGAGCTGCAGGAGGCCATGCGCCAGCTAGATTTGTACTGCGATTTTAGCGCCGGCGCCGATCTTTACATCTACCGGTGGAAGAAGGGCTACGGTCGGTATAATTCGCTCGATGGGGAATAATAGGGAAGAATAACCCCGGGTGCCGCAGGGGAGAGGCTGAAGATGAGGCTGAGGCTGATGGGTAGGAGACGTGTTGCTTGGATTTAGGGGTAGATGAGTTTCCCCGCAGTCTGCTAGTGTACGTGTAAAGTTGAGATGCTACTCGGTCTACTGATTGGATACACTAATCCATGGATCTCAGCACTAGTGAAGTTAAATAGGGGCGAGATGTTATGGTTTCATGGTTACCTAAGATTGGAATTCTTACCTGTAAAGAAAATAATTTGAAGGGGAGATAAGGAGTTAAAGGGGGTGAGCGAAGGTGTAGCTAGTATAATGAGTAAGCCCCTTTTCTGTTGTGGGGTATGCCAAGTTCATTTACCCGTTTATAGTGGCCCAAGAACCCTCATTTAAAGGACACTCAACCTCACGTTTCGCGCATCTAGTATTTATACTTCATTGGAGTCAATACCAGAAAATATACCTACAAGCTCGTATACTCTATGATATCCGTATATACCCAAGTGACCCATTCTTCCGTCTAAGCCGTAGCTCCATCAATTCGATAAGTCTACCTTAGCCAAGTTTACAACGGGTAGCTGCGCCATATGTATCTTAGCGCTTCCGTAGGGCACGAACCGCGCGCTAAAAGGCTTGCCAGTAATCTGAGGTTCAAGAGGAGGATTTGCCGCGGTATCGAACTCGGTAGGCCAATCGATTTCCACGGCGGCTACACGAAGCTCAATTGGCGGCGCATTGAGATCCCAGATAGGGTTCGATAGTGTTGACACATCTGCTTGTGCTACTCTAATCTGTGATGGATCAATGGCGACATTCCATATACTCTTAGGCTCTATAATATGGTCGTGTGTCTGGCTCGTAGTGCTTGTGCTTGGTACCGAGCCGCCACTGAATGCGATAGGCGGAACATCCGAAACCTCTGCATCAATATAGAGACTGTAGAGCAGCGGCCCATAGTAGATTGCGGCGGTGTTGTTGGCTCTCGTGACTACGCGTGGCTCTGTGTTGAAGTTGATACTGATATGACTGGTGCCATGACCAAGCTGGATCTTCTGGAGTCCCTGGTCTGACGGAGAAACCCGGTTGGTTTTGCCGTCAGGTCCTGTGATCGTGCTTGAACTGTCCGCCCAACCGGGAATCCGAACGTAGAAGGTAAAGTCTGAATCAGACGTGACTAAGTAGTTCAAGTTCATTCCAAAAGGATAGTTAGTATCGGCCTGGATGGTCACTTTGTTATTACCCAAGGAAGTGCTGATACTTCCAGGGATAAGCAAAACGTGAGCGATTCCTCCGTCTTCGGTGCCCGTGAAAGAATTTGCGAGGAATTTTGGATATGCCTGACCATGGTTTACCGTACAGCAGGGCTATTAAGAAGTTTAGTAATCATTTCTAGAGCCATGAAGGATGGGTATTACTGACGTAGTTGGGTTCCAAGCCAAATACATTGCCATAAGATCCGACGTTCACCCACATTTCAGGAGAAACCGTGAGATTACGTGACCACGGCTAGAAATCCACAGTTAGTATATCTAACAGGCCTTCAGAGTTGCCAACTTACTTGATTCTCTTGCTGGACGTATTGATGTGACCACCAATCCGGGAAGATCTGTGCGGGCACAGCATTAAATGCAACTTGCTCTGCCCAGTCCGCTAAGTCATTATCGCCAAGGTACTGATAGATCCATGCCATGGAGAAAGTCATCTCTGCAGCAGTGCATAATTCCGCTCCTCTAATTGGATTGAGATCTGTGATGAATTCATCGCCGATAATCGTGCCAGCTAAAGACTTGTGATATTGCGATAACAAATCTACCGCCGTTCTGGTCTGCGTCTTTAACGCTTCATCGTGGGTCATCCGGTATATCGCCAGAGGGTACCGCAGACCTGATTATGTCAGTGAATCAGCCTTTCTCCAAGAAGCGAACATTGCATTCAAACCCTACCTTCTGCCATGTTAACACCGTGATTGAACAGATCCTTAAAGGGCTCATTTCTGGGAGTGTAGGTGACTTCTGGGTATACGCCCTTTACCCAGTACGTCCTCCAGTCACTAGAAGCTGCCACGCTTCCTGCTATCATAAGCTCCATGGTTTCCCAAATTACCTGAGAATTGTTTCGGGGGTGGTTCTCATATAGCCACTGAAGTGGAATATGCATCTCATGGGCTCTCATAGCGCCGAACCCATCCCCGTCATAATCCTCGCCCGGTTTCTCTATGAGCCCGGTGAAATTATCTTGCAGCATACTGTGAGCGAGCTGGATGTATCTATGCATAGCATCTACAATTCTATCCTCTTGGGAAGGATCCGCTTGAGCATATTGCTATAAGAATTAGCCTGGCAACTCCTAGAAGGAGCTTAGGGAAAATATATCGCTGCAGATATGACATACCATCAGCCCTACCAAGAAATAGCAACGAGCCCATAAGCCTCGGGTTGAAGGATCGGTCTCGGGGCCAAGCCAGCCATCGTCCTGTTGGTGCTCAATGACGTAGTTCATATATGAATAGACTTGACTCTTCAGTCTTGAGTCATCCAGGCCGAAGGCCAGAGGTACAAGACCATTGAACCAGTATGGCGAGGATTCATGAAGATTGGAGTACTCTGACGAGCCGCCTATCCACATGGAGTCATGGACAAAGCGATAGAAGTCGAACAAGTTTCCGGCAAGCCCGTCGGCCTCCAATGTAAGTTGGTCCTTGAACCATCCCCTCGGTGTGATCGTACCGAGGGGGAAAGACTGGTATACCGGCTGTATCACTGATTACGCGTTAACCAGGACTTGTACTTAGATGGTCAGTGAACCTACGGTCAGAGCTGGTTCTGCCTTGAACCGACCTCCCATTGAGCGAGTCGTGGGGTAGCGTAAGGCCAGTTGTGATGAAGAGCGAGGCAGTAAGCGCCTTCGCTATAACTGAGGTAGCCATCTGTACAGGAATGCTCGACGTAGCATGGGCGATCCGAGGAACCTAGGAATAAGAGCTAGGGGGTAGGATAGCGACGACGCCAGCTGATATAAGTATCCAAGAAACCAGGGAAAAGCTCATATACAATGCAATACCGGTCAAAGAAACGCAGCAAGGACGGGAATGGGGTATTTTCTAGCTCGACAGAAAAAGCAAAGAATGTTGCATGTACGCGAAGATCCACACACAAACAAAAGTTATATTACTTATTCTCATCCCTCCGGATGGAAGGACTGGCTGCCCAGACTGTACTGGTACAGCGACAAACTCGTAGGTTCCCCATTGCGGAATATATGTAAGAAATTCGAACTTATTATCTTCTTGTCCCTTCCTCTCGGCGCGTGCAGGTGCAGGTGCAGGCTGCAGGTTGAAGGCGGTCTTTGATAAGTCTACATGTACGTACATGTAGGTTACATCACGCGGTAGTCGAGGAGAGACAATGCGCCTTCTCCAAAAAGTTGGCGTGCGTTCCTGGTGCAGCATTGCAGCTTCCCCTCAGTGTTGGGGCCCTTGGCGCGTACCACCCGTGACGGAGTCACGCAAGCAGGGAATAATTTCTTTAGGGGGAAATAAAGAAAAGAAGTCCTAGGTCATGATTGGATCCGAGTTTGCGCTTCAAAGAAATTGGGAAAAAGTTGTGGTACCTATTCGAATACTTTCTCCTGAAGATCGCATGTAAACGTGTTAATCGTTACACGATGTTGCGCCTCGAAAGATCCATGCGCTTACATGGTGATTTCCGAGTATTATTCCAGGAATTCAGAGTTATACCATACCATATATCATATGATAGATACCTATATCCGGAGCAGTTTCCAGGAAACCTACAATAATCCCTACGAGAATCTGACATGTTGGACGTTGTCAGATCCGAATAATCCAATATGTTCAAAGAAAAAGCGCCGGTGACCCCACGTCTTTTCCCCACACGACTCCATAACTCCAAAATCCGATGCAGCTGCTGGATAGCGGTCAGGGACGGGTCTGGGGTGCCGGGGTGGCTGCGGGGTTATGTCATAGGTGAACATGAAATTGTACCTAGCTCCGGCATTCGTATTGGATGATTCGCGGGGAATTGCCAAGGGGGAAGAGATTAAGTTGGGACCAAGATGCCAGGATTCCCATGCCATACTACCCAAGGCCTCTTCGATCGGAACGCGTGCGGGTTTCGCGAAAGACGGTGCCCAAACGAACTGACCTATTGTACAATATAGTAGACATGAAGGTCCGATTGGTATTCCGCCCAACTTGGCGCCCCATGGCTACTTTCGTGTTAGGCTTAGACGCCGGGATGCCTATCATTTCTTAATCTTTCTTACCTTCTGATACTGGACAAGATTACATTCCGCTAGACTCGCCGGACAAAGAGATGAGGTGGATCTCACATGACCCCCTTTCTACGCATATACATCTGTAATATTCACCTGCCTTCCTGGGGAAACTAGTCAGTCCAAACCTTGGATTCATTGGTTGTTTGCTCGGTGCTGTGTCTCGTGCGCTTATCTCAGTCCTCGTCTCTTTTGAGTTCTCGGGTCAGATTTCTTGACATAAAACGTGCTGCACCACACCATCTAATACTTACATTCATGCTCGATACGTTGGTCATGCATAGTAGCTATCCAATCTTATAGTTTTCAGGAAATAACTCTGGCAACCATAATCCTGAAATATAAGCCACATATGATCATGACAGATATCAGCAGGGATGCTGCATAATGGACTGCATGACGGTCTGAATCATAGGGCTGTCGGGGAACATGCTTTCAACCATGGTCATTTTAGAATACGGGAGCGGGAGTTAAATGACAGGCGCTCTCTGAGCCTCCTGTTCTTGGCACATGCTGCACATTCTGATTCTAGAACGCCCACCTTTGCGGAAACTACGGATCCAGGCACCTTCCCTATGTCTTTCGTCGGTCTACCCCAGATTATTTCTTCGGTGACCCAAATATCATTTAGCTGTGTACCTACACAAACATCTTAAGTAAATTACGGGCCCATAGGCCAATTTACTAGCAATCGTACATAGGAGGGCATACAGCTTACATATACTCTATACATATATCTACTTCTTACCGCTGACTTGATAGTACGTGGTCGACGGTGAGATACCCTCGGCGGGCTATAAGGCTACTATTATAGGAACGAGCAAGACATACGCCCGCCTACCTTAGCGCTGCAGCTCGTTTAATTAAACTTAACCCCTTAAGCCGGCATGAGATGATATCTCCTGATTTGGTGTCAGAGGACGCCATCGGGAACGTCGGCAAATCCTGCATACGATGGCTTGCATATTACAAGATCTGCTAATCATATTCACTTCCTTCGTAATAGCAAGTTTGAAAGGCCACTAACTACCTACTTATGATTGTGACGTTAACGAACGACATCAAGGTCTAGGTGATTCTATAGCTAATTCAAAGACCAGTCTCCTACCAACTAAGGGGGCATCGTGACCAGCGTTGCCATGTCTTATCTCATGTCAAAGTATGAGGCACAAGATAGACATGGCTCATGACTCCAGTTTCAACCCATCGTAAACATTCTCTATGTAGGGCTCTTCAACCTGCCCAATGGCAAGCGAGGTCAGCACGCAGTATGGTACCAATTCTAGCAGGTCACAGCAAGCAAACAACCGTTCCCATTGCACGCGCCTGCCTCTAAAGATTGACGAAGACTTCAAGATTGTGGGCTGCAAACGCAGTGGGTCAACGTGGCTCTTCAACATGACGTTTCTTACTGGGTTTAAGGACAATCTAGCGCTGTTGCTCACACAAACTCGATATTCAATCTCATAAATCAAACGAAAGATGTGCGTCAGACGTACTCAGAACCCCAGAGTGATACCGAGACTGTCTTCAATATGCTCATAAAAGTTCCAGTTAGTCACACAAAAGAAACCCGGGGTGCAGAATAATAGGACCAACCCGGAACGACATGATTCTAATAGACCTACAGGTCGACCGGGCATCCCGAGATCAGCTACTAACCGCGGTTAGTCAATACGTACTGGACCTACCTGCTTCTCCCTGTGTCCGCGCATATCCAGGTGGTGGAGCATCGACTTCATTAGGAGGTAAGTAGCCAAGTGAGACGCACCCGTAAAGTAAAACCTAGACGATTATCCCCCTCGTAATTCCAGTATCCAGATAAGCCTGTCCTCTTCCCAAGTAGCACAAGCTGGAGAGCTCTTCCCCCTAGTCACGGAGCTCAGAAAGCAGTCATTGTGTCATAAAAACCCATCCAGAGGTTGACCTCGTTTGACCGCTGACCATTAGGCAGTTCTCACATACTCGTCATATCCAGGCATAGTTGTCATATCCAATCTTGAGGGGCAAGGCTGCCTAGCCACAGCTAAGGATACAACGTTTGATAACGTCTACACGGACAGATATCGATATAACGTAGACATGGAGAGTATACAGACGTTTAAGCAACGAAAAACGGTCTCTTAAGCTTCGAGGTAAGAAACGGCCGGATATTCGGTGGAAAGGAAAGTCCCGCAGGAAACATCTGTCTCGCAATCGGCCTACAGATCTCAGCTCGGTAAATTCATCCCCAGCGGAATAATAACCCTTGGGTTGAGCTGTCGAGTAATTGATCTCGTCATTATGCCGCTGAAAGTAAAAATTACATGTCTAGGTCGGTAGCGACGGATGATTCTCATGCTTAACGAAGCAGCGAAGGTCTCAGAGGAGCATCAGAGAAGATGGAAGGCTCCACACAAGCTTCCTTTAGAAGCTTGGACCTATCAGCCCATATCGGCCGAAGCTCGCACTATTCATCTTGGCATTGATCAACCCCTGCGGGGGTCACAACCGGGCCAGTAATATCCTTCCATCTTATCGCTAGATGAGAAGCTAGAATTACGTCAGGTAACTGATAAATCGGAGCCTGCCTCGAAGCTGGGAGCGCCCAGGTACGGGCTGAAATGCTGATGGTCGGGTGGAAATAGGAATAATTGGTGGAATTGATACACCTATCTTCCTTGTCAATGTCTTCTAGAAGCCTATGCGAAGTATTTAATAGCATGTTATTGGATGATGCGGTAGCTTTAGTGTTCCGGTGCAATGGTGGCTGGATTCCATGATGCCGATACGATATCTAAAGGATCTGGCATCTAAGTCGGCTAGGTTTGGAATCAGGACTTAGACGAGTATTGGCATTGATAGGGCGTGGCATGAGCCAGGGATATGAATGGAAAAGGTTAGATATAGAGTAGGAGCTGAGGAAGGGAGAAACGGGGACTTCGCATTAAAGGGCTGCGGCTATCAAAAATGGCATCCCGTTCGCATGTGTAACTCACACACCCGACCTTGAGCTTCCTAATTCCTATTTCCCCAACTTCAATAATAAAAGTAACATAATACAGGTATGTAATCTCCTCAACACGTCCATTGAGAATGACCAGTCAGTCATTACACGTACCTCCGTTATATATCCCTCAGCCACCTACCAAACAATGTGTCATGTGTGACTAAGAGGCGTGATGGGTTAGGGTTTCCATTTTAATAAACAAACCCTCTCCCGGGAAATCATCTCAACTGCATAACCACTACTTTGTACTCACAATATCGAAATCGCATAACTAAGACTTGTACTTATCGCAGCCAATCCACAATGACTACGCCTGAAGTATCCCACGGCCGAGGCGGCGCCGGCAACATTACCCCAGATAACACCAAGTACGTGGACGGCGAGATCGTGCGAGCGGGCCCGGAAGGCAGCCACGGCGACGGCGCATTTAGTACCGGCCGAGGAGGTAAGTCCTAAACTATCCATATTATCTACGACACATTCCAGATCCCACTACCCTAAGCGCCACCTCATTCACACCTACTAACACCCTCCCCCGCACACAGGCGCAGCCAACATCGCCGACGCGGACAAGCCGCCCTCCTCCATGCGCGCGGACCGGGACGTCGTGCCGGAGGAAGCCACGCGGCCCTCGACCGACAACGAGAGCTTCCACGTGGGGCGCGGCGGCGCGGCCAACGTGCACCTGTCGGCGCAGGACCAGCAGAAGCACGAGGAAAAGCACCACGACCACGACCACCAGCAACCCCAACCCCAACCCCAACACCACGGGGCCAAAGTCCTCGACAGCCCGACCGCTCCCGGAGCCGCGAAGCAGCACCAGGGGCTCGCTGATAAGCTTAAGCAGAAGATTTTCCATGCTTTCAAGAAATAGACGGAGATGGGTTCTCTATGGTGCTGGATTGTGGAATGAGAGGAGAGGACGGGCGCTTGACTTTGTGTTCTGGTGCGTGAGGGCCTAGCGGCCCGGAGGTAAAACCGATGGGAGAATAGGACTGCGTTTTACATTGCGAAGGGGATAATGAAAAGAAGGACATATTGGTCTCCTTGTTTTTAGTTTAATATCCCAGCTGGCAGTTGAAAAGCTGTCAGTCTCAGTTTCGACTTGAATTTCTATGATATCCTAGATTTGACTCATCATCACCTTTGCAAACCTTGCCAACGAGATCTCCATTATGTAGTATGTCCGCCGCACTTGAACATTTAGGATAGGTTTAGGGTAGGTTTATAAAGCCATTTGATATTTTCGAAGGAGCTGGGAATTTTTTTTCACACAATTGACAGGTACCTAGGTAACCTATCATATATAACCCAGCCGCCCAAGTCAAGTGTTGATGCTTATACATCAGGTGGTGCAATATATACAGTTAAATCAAGGATAAATCGATCCTAAAATTTCCCCGTCATTTTCACCAAGCCCTGGTGGTCCAGATAAATACCTAAGATGCCTTAACCTACTTAAGGGCGTTGACGATGGCTGTGTATGCGGGCTTGGGGCTGAAATTGCTGTCGAAGAGCAGGGGGCTGCTGCTGGCTCTCCAGGAGTCCTATTTCGTCTCTCATTAGCATGCCCCTCTAATCAAGTTAGAAATTCACTTAAAAGAGGGTATTCCTTACGGGATCCCGGACACCCCAGACGGTGATACCGACGCACTTAGGCTCGTCAAGGCAGGCCTTGGTGACGGCAACGTAGTCATTAGCAGGAGCGCTCTGGATATCAAGCTCGGTGAAGGCGACCTCCGAAACACCAGAAGCGGCGAGAGCCTTGATGGACGCGCCAGCTTGGCTGGCGAGACCAGAGCTTAAGTGGGCTTGAGATCCGATACCGTCGATCGGGATGCCGGCGGCGATCCACTTCTTAACGTGGGCGACCATACCCGTGGTGACCTTGGCACTATGATATGTGAAGTTAGTAACTACCATTCATAAGATTAAACACAGGGGTGCGAGATGCATAGAAGCTACAGGTTACACGTACTAGTTAGGCTGGTCAAGGTTGTAGTCGTTAATATACAGCTTAGCAGCAGGGTCGGCCTTGCGGGCAGCCTCGAAGGCAATGCGGACGAAGTCCTCGCCCAGGACCTGGGAGAAGACGGATTGACGGAGAGAACCATCCTCGTTGAAGATTTCGTTCACAACGTCCTATATCAGAGAGTTAGTTCATATTCTTTTTTTCCAGTTTCATTACACATTGCCGAGGAGCGACTAACCCAGGCATAGATCTTGCCCTTGTATCGAGTCACCAGGGTGGTGACGTGGTTCTGGAGGACCTGGGTCAGCTTCGTCTTGTCCCGGATGTTGGAAACCCAGGCGGGCAGTTGCGAGTGCCAGCAAAGGGTGTGTCCACGGATCATCTTGCCGTTCGTCGTAGCCCAGTTAACAAGATAGTCAGCGCCGGCGAAGTTGAAGTTTCCCTCTGAGGGCTCGGTAGCATCCCACTTCATGCTGTTCTCCGGAGTCACCTGGCCGAAGTCTGCCTTGATGACGTCGGCAGACTTGCCGGTCGAGAGATGGTTCTGGTCAGCGCATGTTCCATAGTATAACTTTCCCTTGGCCTTGATCAGCTTGTCGATGCTGTCGGCGGCTTGTCGCTCGGCGAGCTCGGCGGGAGCGGCCCACGCTGCCAAGGGAGCGAGCAAGTACAGGAGAGTTGACTTCATTGTTACTAATCTTATTGATGTTACCCAGCAGTTGACTATGCAGTGAGTGGTTGAATTGGGATATGAAGATGGCGTAACGGCCGCATCCTTCAGACTTTATACTCGTTGAACCAGGTAAGTATAACGGAAGATGGCGCCCGCGGAGGTAAGGCTAGACCCCGGTTCCATGGACACATCTCGTAAAGTAATATTTGGAGACTTGGCGACGGTAAAATAGAACCGATGGTGGTTAATTCCTACGACGGAAATATCGCCTCTCTGGAGCCCCTTTCCCATTTCCCCCTGTGTCATCTAAGACGAGATTGAGGGGAAGCCGGTGACAACGGCTCGTCACTATTACATAGTATTAAGGACCATCCGAGAACGTTAGCGATCCAGGTCACAGAGGTACAGGGGTCCGACAAACAGCACAGACGGCTCCGCGAAAAGGGACAACGTGAGGTGCACGACGATATAATAGCCTAAAACCAATGCTCGTACCGAGTCATATACGTGACCATTATATTGTGTGGGATTCGATCGTCATATTTATAGAAGATGCCTTGGCGTCAGGACTCCGCGGAACGCTTGGAAAGACTTCGGGGCTATCTCAGAGCCGTTTGCTATGCGCACCTATCAATGATAGGAGGTAGTCTTCTCTATCACAAACCTCGACAGTTAAGACTGATGAATGCTTCGGAACATGAAAAAGTCAAAAGGATTATGTCTCAAAATACGCGTACCTTTCAATAAGGACTCGTTCCGAATGGCAAAACTGACTCGTTCCGGTACACCAATTAAAGGTAAAGATCTAATTTTAGCGACCTGGATCTCTTGAAGTGCGAGGTATAAAGCCAATCGGAACTGAGGATAAGTCTGAGATTTTGATTTTGGTTGGTGGACTTTCCTTGGTCCGGTACTATATGAGGCTATCCTGCGCTTCAAGACGTCCGAACAGCTCATATCATCAACAGCTATGCTGTGCAGGCACATGCGAGGGAACCCAATTGTGACCTACACGTGGTATAGAGTGACATAGATTAAGCAAGATAAATGAGGTGTTCATCCCACATTAATTAAGGCTAAAGGAAGCTTCCTGTACTCTGAAGCCTGGGAGCTATTGGTGGGCTTAAGATAGTATTCGAAGACTTGGAAGCGTAGCATTCGCTAATCTATGTGTTCGTTGCTTATTCTGTGGCTGAGATCAGTTGAGGCTAGCTGTGCGTGATCGTGTTTCCCCGATATTTAGGCATGTCTCTGTAAAGAGCGCGAACGGTGATACCTACCAGATTCAGAGAAGTGGAATAGATCTGATCATGCTTGGCGCATAGGTATATCAAATCAGTAAGTCGAGGTCAAGTTAACGCATACTAAAAATCTTGGTCTTTGCTGGACTTTACCTGGGCTGGACATCTCTTACGGGACGTTTCCAAGTTGGTTGAAGTGATCTGAATGTAGGTACGTATTCACATCGCTGTTCGATTTGCTATGAATGGAACCTGGGGTCATCCAATCAAATTAGTCGTATGGACATCGATATCGTTTGGCATCATTTTCCTAGAACACGTACACATAAGGACCATCCCTCAAAGTTCGCTCGATTTCGTTGGATTTTGTTGGATTTTGTTGGATAGGCAGCTGAATATGATCATAAAACAAATGCGGAAATCCATGATGGTCCCATGGTGTTTAGTGACGATCCTTGCTCTTACCTAGCCTTTCCCCTTTCCCCGCAACGTCATGGGATGCCGTTCGTGAACCATCAGGGCATGAACGAGGGGTAGCAATTAGGTGGGAAACGGCCTAGTTCTACATGTATGTAGTCTGTAGGTACCGACGTAAGTAGGGTACCTCCTGTTTGGTATCAGAGAGGTCCAATTCTTTTTCTCTGTGTGAGAGATGGCCATTTCTCCTCCTTCGTCATCCATCCATCCATCATTCATTTCGGTATAATCTCAGCAGCCTTATATCGAGGTTGCCGTGGCAGCTATCGAGAGCATAACACGCCGTCGATAAGAAAACCCTTGTCGCATTTTGCAAGCTTGGGCAGAAGTCCCTGCATCGATCATGATAAGGCTCGAATAAGCCCGCTGAATAGATCCCGCGCATTCAATAGGTCAGCCAGCGGAGAGAAAGAAAGTTCCATCACTAAGGTAGTCGCGCATTTTTGACTGGTCAGAGGGCTCGGAGTGACAGCTTGGATGAGAGATCCATCACAAGCTCGACCAGGAACAGATAACGGGTAACTCTGCCGTAATTAATTGATCCGAGACCTCACCACAAGGTTATTTCTACATAGTTTCCGATTCCGATCATCAGGGTCATCAGGGTCGCGCCTATTGGATTTGATGGAAGTTTAACTGCTGACTCTGGTAACCTTAAGGTTTAGATTGGAAAATTAGGGGCCTAAAAGGCGTGGCAGAGTTTAAGGTGACACAGCGCTATTTCGTCATCTAATCAAATCCCGTCTCCATCCAATAATGGTCCCTCGGAACGAAGAACAGCTACGAGCCGCTACTCGCCCGCCTCCGAACCCACGCTTATTGTCAGTCCAGTCAACAGTGTCTAAATACTCCTTTCGTTCTCACTCTTCTTCATTCGAAGCCGACGATGAACGATCAACGTCCACCGAGTCAGGCAGAATGACCCCAACACCTAGCATCGAAAGCGGTCCGCCGCCTGGTCGTTATCCTGGCGAAGATACCCGTCCGACCAGCCCCAAGGAGCTTGCTGGTTGGTATATGTATGCCTTCGCCGCTGAGACCTACGTGATATGCGGTTAGTTTATGCTTGTTCTTCCTTCCATCTACTAGGTATATCTAAAATTAATGCTGACAATCACCACCTAGCCATCTGTGAGTAGTCACATCTCTTTAGCATTTACCCAAGATAGCACCTAGATCGGTTGCGTTCGAACACAACTAGATATAGTCCGCCGCGAATATATATAAACACAAATAAATATAACCTTATTAAACTCAAGCTCACCGATTGCGAATAGCTTCGTTTATTCCGATTCTATTAGAAAGCTTAGCGAGGGAAAATGGAGTCCTCTTATCCGATCGGGAAACACCTTGCGGCGACAATTCGAATGGACAATGTATCGTCACCGTCCTCGGCATCGAGATCAACACGGCTAGCTTCGCTATGTATACCTTCAGTATAAGTGTCCTACTCCAAGCATTACTGGTAGTCAGCATTAGTTGTGCGGCAGATCATGGCATTTATCGGAAGCGCTTGTTACTGATATTCGCCTGGACGGGGAGCTTCTGCGTCATGTTCTACATTTTTATCGTCAAGGAGATATACATCCTCGGCGCATTGCTGGCCGTCATCTCAAACACGTCGTTCGGAGCGTCCTTCGTTCTCTTGAACTCCTTTCTCCCACTCCTTGTCCGTCATCATCCGAAAGTACAGGAGTCAGTAGCTGGGATACCAGAAGATGCCGACCTCCAGCTACATTCAGACACGGCAGTCGAGACACAATCCTTGTCGACGTCTCCTACTCTTGCCGAGGACCCCTTGAGCAATTCGACAACCGCCCTACTACCACGAAACGATGATGATGTCCACGGATTACGACGGATACCGACACATGAAGAGCTTACTTCTATTGAGCTTCAGCTGTCTAGTCAGATATCCGCAAAAGGTATCGGGATTGGCTACGGTGCTGCCCTATTTGTTCAATGCGCCTCAATCTTGATTTTGGTGGCGATGGGTAGCTCGACTTGGTCGCAACGGGTAGTTCTCTTTTTCATCGGAGCTTGGTGGTCCATTTTCACCATACCGGCAGCTATGTGGCTTAGATCCAGACCTGGGCCTCCTCTAGCACAAAGTCGATACCGAGGCTCTCGCGCGTGGCTATCATACATCGCCTTCTCCTGGAAAAATCTATTTCGTACCGTGAAGCTGGCACGTCGGTTAATCGATATCGTTTTGTTCTTGGCTAGCTGGTTTCTGATTTCTGACGCCATCGCCACAACTTCCTCGACCGCAATACTGTTTGCCAAGACGCAGCTAGGCATGAAACCGTGGGCGTTAGGAATGATCAACGTTATTTCTACGACGACGGGTATTTTTGGTGCATTCAGTTGGGCATTCATCTCGAAACATTTCAAGTTGAAGCCGCATCAAACCGTTTTGGGCTGCATTGCCCTCTTTGAGATCATACCTATTTACGGTCTGCTGGGTTATCTACCTTTTATTCAGCGATGGGGAGTCATTGGGCTCCAACGACCTTGGGAGATGTACCCGCTGGCTGCAGTCTATGGGTTTGCCCTCGGTGGACTTAGTTCGTATTGTCGGTCACTATATGGAGAACTGATCCCTCCCGGTTCCGAAGCTGCGTTCTATGCTCTATATGCTATCACAGACAAGGGCTCAAGCATATTCGGGCCCGTTATAGTAGGAGCTATCATCGATGCGTCTGGCGAGATCCGTCCGGCATTCTGGTTTTTGGCAGCACTGGTCAGTATCCCCGCACCGATTATATACTTTGTCAATGTCGAACGTGGCAAATTCGAGGGAGAGAAATTAGCGGAGGTGATCGAGGGATTTAAGAGCAGAGATGATACCCAAGTAAATGAATCCGGCGATGACACGGAGAGCACCAGAATGCTTGGTTCTTACGACGGCGATGATAATGAGACCAACGGCCGTGCAAGGCTATCAGATTAGCTAATTCATTCCGGATTAAAAGGGTCTATCTATCTTGCATAGCGGGTGGCGTTGACTATACTGGACTATTCATTACCAAATGAAAACTTGAATAGACGAGGCTTCCGGGTACCTATCCTCAACTTGGGGCCTAACGGCCTAATTTAATCAAATGCCAATGATATGCTACAAATGGTTTCTGTCTGGTATGTTGTTCGGGACTTGATACCGAAACTGGCCAATGCCCTGCGTCGTGTAGCCCACCTACAGCCAGAGCCAACCAATGGAAATGAGATGCATGCAAGAAGACATATATTCCACCTCTAACATACCATCACCACTATATGAATTATACATCCAAAATGATGCGTATTACTTAGCTACCGCGCAAATGAAAGGGACTGTTCGGTTTGAAGGAGGCATGGTGACCATGGTGAACACACGCCAATATATTGAACATGTGAATAGGAGGAGAAAAGAACATTGGAAGCTAGGATATACATACACCTTACCTATACAGGTACATATGTAAGATCGTCATAAGCCGAATAGCTCCCTTTCCCATGGCAGCATGGCAACGCTTTGGGCTTATCATTTACTGGATATATACGCCGGATTATTCCTAACTGAGTTTAGGGCGCCATCGAAGGTGCGTCTGCAGCTTGGATCCAGCTCCAGTATTTTCAACATGGGCATTTCAGGACTAATTCCCATTTTCTCCTCCCGTATTCTCCAACGACCAGAAGCGCATGTCGTGCTGGTGCGGTGCTGGAGGGTTGGCTAAATCGGAACCGATTGAAACGCGCCATTCGTAATAATTCACTACCGACGATTACATTAATACCTTTTTTCACCTTGTCTTCCTTTCTTGGTTAACCATAACTACCTCCTTAGCCTTGCTATCGCCCTCAGTTAGGTCTGCAACGTCTTCGAGGCGTCTGTAGCTGCAACCTTCTGTTTCTTTTCTCCGTTAGGGTTCTAGCGCCTCAGAGCTTCTAGGACTTAATTGGAATTGTCGTGTTATGAATCTAGCCCTGCGGCACGCATATACAGCATCGGCATAGGCATAGACATAGGCATATCTGTAGGATCTTGTCAGTTAATAACAGACGCGCCAAGCTGCCAGTTAATTCCCCCCTTCCCCGCCACAACCGGTGCCGGCTTACGATTTTCCCAATCGCAACCACGGAAGCTCATCGAAAGCTTCGAGCTTTCCTACCAGCAATATAGGGGGATAGCATTGGCTGCATTGGCTTTGATATTGTTGGAATTGCGCCTTCCTAGTTATATTCTACTTGCTTGGTAGCCTCTGTTTGTACTTGACTGGTGTCGATTGCGCGCCGATTCAAATAATTTCTTTTCCACTTCGGCGCAACCCACCTCCACACGTATCTGCATCGTCTCTTTAGATATCACAATACGCGCCGACCTTCACACACCACTAGAGTTCCGCCCGAGATTCCCCAACGATGGCGACCGCTCGTAAGCGCCCGCGGCCGGACGTAGTTGAGGAGAGCCAGGCGGAATGCCCCTTCAGCGTCATTCATCCCGATCCGAACGAGAAGGAAAAGAAGACGAAGCGCAGGCGACAAGAATCCGAAGACCACCCCCAGCCTAAGATCTTGCTTCAAGCTTCGCCGTTCTCGCCCATGGGCAAGTTTAAGGATCCTAATAACACCATGGATCGGCATTACCAAGTCCAACCTTATCAGAAATGGATGGACATGACGCGTTACAATAGCTTCGTTCGTAAGTGCGCTTTCCGTTCTAGCTATGTATTTTTACGTGCTGTACTAACAGAGAGACTTTAGTCAACGGGGTCAAGTATTGGAGCGAAGGCTTTATATTTGTTGCCAACAGTTCGACGATCGAACGCCAGAAGAACCCGGGCGAAGCTCTACAGCCGAGAAAGAAGTCGGATGACGATTGGGTGGCCAGGATCCTCGAAATTCGAGCGAGCGACGAGCATCACGTTTACGCACGCGTCTACTGGATGTACTGGCCGGACGAGCTGCCACCGGGCACACAAGATGGGAAGAAGATTATCCAGGGAAGACAATGGTATCACGGCGCAAACGAGTTGATTGCCTCCAATCATAGTATGCCTCTACGACCCTCCGTATTCATGGAGCTCTTCTAACAAGCTATAGTGGACGTAATCAACGTAGTCAGTGTTACTGCCGCGGCGACTGTTAATCAATGGGATGAGACAAATGAGGACGATGTGCAGCAGGCTCTCTATTGGCGGCAGGCATTTGATGTCCGTAGCATGGAACTCTCCGTAAGTCTGACACTTCCTGCTCTACAGCATACATCAGCTAACAAGACATAGTCAGCCGAACTGCGCTGCAAATGTAACCGCCCCGAGAACCCAGACAAGCGATTATTTGGCTGCTCGAACGACGATTGTAAGAAATGGCTCCACGACGAATGTCTAATTCACGAAGCACTCCTAAAGACGTTCAAGCGTCTGGGAACCGACAAACCCCACAAGCCCACGCCGGTCAAAGAGGAGGACGCCGGGGAAGGCGCAAAACGCCCTCTAAGTCCTAGCGAGTCGGGGGCAGCGCAAACCGCCGAGCAGTCGATCGATGTCAAGCCAGAGGAACAACAGACTATAAAACTTGCCGACGTGGAAAATGCCCTACCTGCCATCAGAGCCGAAAATGCGAGCGTCTCTGTTGCGGAGCCAAAGCGCAGAGGACGACCGCGTAAGTCAGAGGCTGACCAGGCTGCGGCCAAGCCATATGTGGGATTATTCGAGGCCGTCATAGATAGTGACCGAAGCCCCCCGGTACTCGAAATCACGGATCTGAGAGAAAATGTTACTGGTGGAGATAAGTCATGGACGGAGCCGCTGCAATGCCTCATCTGCGGTCATGAGATCCAGTGAAGCATGTCACCAGTGCGCTCTATAGGTTTGTCTAAAGTTCGACAAGTATATATTTACGCCGTTTATTCCCAGCACACTTTATTCCTTTCGCTTGGCGTTCTAAGGAGCAACTTGTGATACCCTGCATCTTTTTGCGGGGCGACTTGCTTTATGTATCTTCTACGTTTTGGGCGATGGCTGAGCCGTGACGGCTGGAGCAAACTGAAGGAGTGGTATGGCAAGGCTTGAAAAAGTTAAGAGTGGCAGGTCTTTGAGATCACCATTCAAGTGCAGAATGGGCAGACAAATGAACGTTTCTGGACTACTCTACCAATGATAATTGATGCCAGCTATCGAGCCCCATTCATAGTCTGGTGATGAAGTGGTATCAGAGGATGGGGTCTAGGGTTGGATCTGTACATAGTATTTCTGAAAAGCCCTCAAGTATTCCGATAGCGAGAATGACAGGAGAGATCATATGAAGCTAGGTACCTAGCTATACCCCTTAAATTCGAACTGCGCTCTTTCATGATATGGGTCTCCATCTAGCAACTTGCCTACAGTCCAACTTACATCATAGTAAGTGGATTCTCCTATTGACTTGGGTACACATGCATTATTAGAATAGTCGACCGAGGTATGGATAAGTAGGTATCCATACACAGATGGAGCCCAAAATTATATCTTATAAGAGCTCGGTCTAAGGGGCAAGATGGCCCATGAAGCTTTAAAACTTATGTGGAAAGTCCTCCGAACGCTACGTAAATTGTCTTTAGTTAGCATTGCTACTCAATATCCTTAGCTTATAATTTATTTACTTTCTAGCTCTCGACCCGTGACACTTAAGACCATCGATCTTGAAGCTATCCAAATTTATTGAGGCCTCATAAATGGAAAAAGTGGGAAAGGTGAGAGATAGTAAGCTGAAGCTTCCTTTAGAGCTCTGTTCCTCCAAATGTCAAGCTAGGTACCTAAGCTAAGATTCTTACCCTTTTAGGTAACGACCCACTTTTCAAGCAAACCCCACCATCCATCGATTGAAACGTTTGGGTTCACTTTCAGATGTTCCCCCTCCAACACCTGAAAAGAATATCCATCTCATCAACCGTCCCCGACACTCTACTTGGTTGTCTAAATACCTTGTGGCATCATTACACCGAGAACGCGCTAGACGTAACTACGACTACTAGTCAACCTCAGCCAGCCCCCACGATGGCGTCTGTTGACCCCTTCGACTCGGCCCTGTACGTAGCACCCCTCCTTACTCTGCGTATTCTCATATTCTCATACCTCCTTTGCTGCCTTATAACCCTCCACGCTATTATAGCCGGGGAGATGGACACTCCCTGCCTAGCTAAACCAAGTATGGTATCCACGTAATACTGACCCTCATTACAACAGCGACCTCCTCCGACGTCTCAACCCCAAGCACACCTCCACGCACCTCAACTCCCTCATCAACATCGCGCCTGACCTAACCGAGGACCTCCTATCGTCCGTGGACCAGCCCTTATCCGTCCGTCGTTGTCGACAGACGGGGCGGGACTACCTGCTATGTGACTACAACCGCGACGGCGACAGCTACCGATCGCCATGGAGCAATGAGTTCGACCCGCCGCTCGAAGGCGGCCCTGGGACCGCTGCTAGCTTGCCCAGCGAGAAAGTCCGCCGCATGGAGGTCCGCGCTAATGAGGCCTTCGATGTATATCGGGACTTGTACTATGAGGGTGGTGTGAGCAGTGTGTATTTCTGGAACCTGGATGATGGGTTCGCCGGGGTTGTGCTGTTGAAGAAGGGTAAGTGGTTTATGAATTTCTCTTTTATCTTACAACATTGTTTGGTAGTGGTTGGCCATACTTCTACAGTGAACCTCAAGCATTACCGTGTCTGCACGTGTTGGTTAGGAGGGCTGTCACTCATGCTCCGACTACTGTTATTATACCTGAGGATGACGGATCGGATGACTGCCGAGGCGTGAGCGGGCACCATGCTATTTTTGGACTTTCAGGTGCTCGGTTCTACCCGTCATTCTAGGTCCAAGACATTGAATCTGTTCACGTTCAGAATCGGACGTCGAAGGTTACCCATCTTCCATATCAGATCTGAGACCTTGAGACAATATTTACCGATCATGGCCGAGCACAGACGATGTCATAGCGTCGGTCATATATTTACTTCCTCGTCTCCATTGAATACGAGACTTCCGCGGGCTAACATGTAGCCGTCTTAGAGGCAAAGCCGGGTAGCGCTAGCGAAGGTACCTGGGATTCGATACACGTCTTCGAAGCTATTGACCGGGGCCGCTTCACCCAATACAATCTCACATCTACGGTAATCTTGTCATTGTCTTCAAACTCGAACAGTCTCGGGGACATGGATCTCTCAGGCAATATGACCCGCCAGATCGAGATCGAACTACCCGCCGAAAGTGAAGAGCAGCAGATTGCAAACATCGGGAAGCTCGTCGAGGATATGGAGTTGAAAATGCGGAATCTGCTGCAGGAGGTTTACTTCGGCAAGGCTAAGGACGTGGTTGGCGACCTGAGAAGCGTGGGAAGCCTGAGCCAAGACGCAAGAGATAGAGAGACACAGAAGGAACTCATCGGCAGCATGTTACGATGACGGGTGACATCGAACCATCAAGTTGACGTTCTAAAGACGTGATTACAGGGGAAGGTTATCCGTCCCTGCCGTGACAATGTCACGATCACGGTGATGACGAAAAGTTGCACAGCAGCAACAGATCGGGGTGATGGGGCGAGTCAAAGAGTCTCGGGAAATTATGTCTGAGACTTGGTAGCTTCGTGTACGGTCCAAGGGAAATACACCATCTTAGATTAGACGTGAGGCTTTTTGTCTAGGCACACAATTTCCCCCTCCTACTAGTCTGAGAGATAGATAGATCCAAGGGGACCCCGCAAGATCTTTTCTTGATCGTACGATATTTTTTCCCCGGCTTCAGCATGGAGAAGGGGTAGTAGATGATGAGATGATGATAGTAATAATAACTCGCGCTCGGCTATAGGGTTTCATGAGATCGAATCGATACTTGGCATCTAATTACCAGTTCAGTTTCCCAAATCCCAATCTCGTTTCCGAACCGAGATAGATGGATATATACTGCATATATGTAGGTGGTGGTATATAAGAGATTTGTTAAGTACGTGGCTACCTGGGTAGGTATGCAATGTAGTTTGTTGACACTGGCTGAGCTAGCTGCCTTCCTGTTTTGTGAGGTTCGAGAACATTGGATGGAAGGGTAAGGCGGCGAGGGGTCGGCTATGTAGGCATGTAGACAGATAACCCCCTTGCGTGGCCCGGAAGCGGTCCCGGGTGTTGCGGGAGGTGTACAGTTTGGATGTACATGTATGTATGGACGTAAGTAGGCCGCATTGAGACAAACACGTAGTAGCACTAGTAGCAATAGGAATAGGAATAGCAGTAGCGAAAGAGAATTATTCGGTACGAAGTATGATGTAAATTGTATTAAAGCTCGTGGTTACGTACTATGTAAGTGTGGTGCGTGCGCATGTGTCTGAGATAAGGTGGCTAAGGTGGTTTACCAAGAAAAACAGATTTCCCGAGTCTGCGTTTCATTGTTTCAAGGACGATGCCGCGTCCATGGTTTCTCTGTGTGATATGTGGGATATTGGGATGATGGGGGATGTGACGGGGAGCGAGCCGAATGACTTGCATACCCTAACCCGGTCAGGCTGCCCGTCGACCGTTACGGATGCAAAATTTTAATATTCGATTTCCCCCTCTCTCCTTTTCTCGCTTCGCGGTCTTATGGAATCATTGCCATTGATTACATCACTGGTAGTGGGAGGTTAGAAATAGGGGATTTGAAGGTTGTAGTCGTAGTTGGTAGGTTATTTCCTGTTTTTTCTTTCTACTTGCGCGGGATGCAATGGAACATTACCACGTTTCTACATCGAATACATACTAAGAAAACAGGAAAGAAGTAAAAAAGAAGGGCCAATACGATTCTCCAACGACCCTGGTGCATGCTGAGCGGCGATCTTCTTTTCTTTCTAGAAGGATGGAGTCCGGCATATGGAACGGTTCAGGTTTCTAGTCTATTGAGCGGATGTACCTAGTCACATCGCGTGGCTTGTCTTCGAACCCTAAACAGGATGTAAGGGGATCTTGTTAAAGACAAGACTCAGATGATCCCTTCGAAAATGTTAGTCGAAAAGGGGGGTTACCCAGTAATTACCTATAGTAGGTAATGATGCAGAGACAATCAAGGAGTATACACCGGCTCAAGTAAGGAAATAAAAATTTTGGATAGATCTAGACTCGGGCAGATGCAGGAGACAGTCTGCGTTATAGAGCGATATGGACCCGTAAAGAGCCGCTAATGATAACTAAGTACTGACCGGGCGTTATAAGACACCCGGGAGCACACGATTTCTCGATCCGTACCGCCGAGTAGACACTATTACGATGGGCGCAAGGTGGCTCCTGGGATTAGCGGCCGTCCTAAGTTAATCTATCTGTCTCCAATGCAACCGTCAAAGGTTAGAGCATCTTGGAAAGACGTAATTCTTCGTTGAAGATCCTTGGCCAAAAAAATATGAGCTTCCGTTGGGGTTCTGGAAGGAAGTACGAAAGATATTACATTTTCTTAAAATAGCGTGTCTAGAACGAGGCAAATCTCCTTTTTGGAGATCCTTTAAGAGACTCAAATCTCTACCGAAATCACCCTATGCACGTCCACGCGCCCGGCGGGGAGTCTACCCGGTGCAGGTGTAAGGAGTCGCTATAAGGACAGATTGACTATGCGTCGCGCATCGGAAATTGTACTTACCTTGCCTGCTTCTCCTGCATATCGGTAGGCCTTTCGAAATAGCCTGTGGTCTGAGAAGCGGCATGCTCGGAGCGAGCCAAGAACACGAGAGGGAGCAAACAAAAGCATGGTATTGTTGGTCGCCAATACCTTAAATGATGTGCACTGCATGGAATGTTTCTAGAAGGCAGTTCTACCCATTCTCCGGGCAGGGTATGCCTGGAACGAGGTTCGCGTAACTTTCCAATAGGGGCTCACCTTTCGAAGGTGGCAGAAGCCCAGATGTCAGAGGCTGGCAGGCTGGGTCCACTGGCAAATCCCTTGCAAGTTGTGTATGTGCACACTGCACGGTTGTGATCAAGCTGGACCAACAGCGTTGGAGCTTTTACATGCGCACATCCCTGCCTCGAAGTTTCGTAGACGTGCAGCTGGGCTGCGGATGGCGCACGAGTCTCTGCCATCCGCAAGGTTTCGCTGCAGAGGAGAATTTTTGGGTTGACGGGGTGGTGCTGAATCAGCGCGACAAATAAGATGAGACCTATGGCATTAACATGAAGCTTACACGACAGAACGGTTTCGGTACTCTGCTAAAACAAACCTGGACTATTCGGGCCAGTAGTGCTTATGGACGAGCCCTGCGAGGGTGGTGTCATTATGTGGCATCCGCACCGTGGCTGGTAATACGCGCAACCCAGGCAATACGTGACGTGAGACGGACGATTGTGAAAAGCGAACATCGTGGGTTTGCGTGGGTCCTCGACGGTACTTTGTCTAAAATGTGCGGGTTTGAAGAGCAGCAGGGACTTGAAGCGGATATATGATACAGACGGTTCTAAAAAGTCCGGGGACGTTTGACGTTGAGATGATGGATGGAGACTAGTTAGGTAGTACATCAGACGGAGTTTTCTAGTTTTCCTGGGGAGAGCCTCTTCACCACCATAACATGTAAAGCGTCGAAACCTTTCCTGTCGTAGCAGTAGGCTAGATCGCTTGAGCCAATTGCCAATCGTTTGATACAAGACTAGGACTAGGACCAGTAGAGGCCCAAGGCAGCCAAGGTTTAGATGGTGAGTAGGCTCGTAGTGAGATGGAGTTCGGGTTTCGGAAATACGTGCTCTATATGGTATGTATGGCATGGATCTAAGACCAAACAATCAGCACGCCCACGAGCAATTTACATATACAGAGTCGATGGATATCGGGTTTATCGCCCACGAGGATGGAACCCAATTATCGGCCATGTCGTCACCAACACCAAGTACCAATTGAGGTTCAAAGGACTTAAAAGCGGCATGAGTGGCTGAGCGAGAGCGAGCGCAATGATGGTAGTGGTAGTAAAAGTTCCCCCTCATCGATGTCGTCTTTATATTGATCTGATCTCAAAAGTATTGATATATACGAGATATTGTAGAGATTGGAATTGTTCATGTGTTTCAGATTTAGTAGTAGTTTGTAAAGTGAGCTGTTTTGCCTCAGCTGTCTTTAGGGAGGCAGGAGCTACGAGTTTTGAATTTACATTGAAGTCTAACCATAAAGGGTCCTTAATAATAAAGTTCGTACGTACATGTACCGACATATCCCTAAATCCTTCCCAAGGTTCAATGCTGTTAGGACGAGCACATTTTCATTAGGAAGCTAGGAAGTCCCGACTCTCTCATACATATGGTGATAGACTCATGAATTTCTCTTAAATCCCGGTTCTTTTTTGTTCTTCTCCATTTTCCCCATCTTCCAAGGTTACATGTAGCTTCTCCCACCGCTACAGAATACAGTACAATACTTGGTCTAAGACCATGGTCTCATTGATTAATAATAACGTATCAACATCGACGTATTCTCGACACCCTTTGAGTTACATCGCATAGTTGCTATTATTGTCACTACATACGTGCGTTACGAGGCGGTGGCGTCCATCTGCACACCTGCATGGTTATGTTATGTACGTGGTGTTGAGTCGATTACACACACCTACACCACCTTACGTACATAGATATGTAGGTACTTACACGGATCTCTGGTTCTCGTTAATGAGGAAGGCCTTTCAATATCATGAAGTAGGGTTTGGCGCACTTGGGCAGTGCTCACTCGCTTTGAGACTTGGTAAACCAAGCCTTTCCCAGCCCGTGCGCCCCCCGGCGATCCATCCGCCCTCTTGCGTGGACAAGGGGGTCGCAGCCAAGGTGTTCTTTTAGCGGTTACCGCAATCACTTGGTGCATAAAATGAACCACAAGGAGCAACCCGCTGGGACTCCACCAACTTCTCCTGATGGTCTCCAGCACCATACCCAGACAAGACTGCACAAGACCATACCATAAACCATACTAACCCATAACCTGGACTGGCGGCGGTGGCGGCCTCACCCCCCATGCATACCGATCTACAGTACAGCGGGTTACATATTCTCTTGCTTTTTTTTCCCACTAGACCTAAACATCCTTCAATGTTCTGTGCAGATGTTCATGTCCATACACCCCGTTCGTACCTAACATAATAAACCAAGCCTCCCCTGCGTCACATTGCACATACGGCACATTATTTTTTTCATCTCCAGTTGGGGTTGCACTAGACATCAAAGTATTGAACAGTCAAATAAATCTGATTCCTTCCTAGGTCCCAGTGCCAGTACATAGCTTCTTGTCCCGTCTATATAGGGCTGGCCTCCTCGCTTGGACCGGATCCGCTCGTCCCCCTAAACCACTAACCACGAAATGAACCAATACTACTAGCTTCGGGCAGCTGACACAATCTTTGACGGAGTCGAACTGGTACCCCTTGCTCCACCTAGACAATACAGGCATTCCCTTGGGTCTTTAGTACATAACCCATCGTGTCGGTGCTTTGGTGTTTATTGAAGTTCAGCTCAAGAGTCTCCAAGACGGGAGCTTTACCATATTATCGCATACAATAGCCTTGTCTGCCTTCTGCTCCCGACCGCGACCCCTCCGACGTTGAGCCCCGCGCCAGTGCTGCGCTTCGCTTCCAAGGTTCTTATCATCTTCCTTTTGACCATCCGCAACTCGTCGGGTTGCAACAGCGCATACAATGGCGACAGAAAAACCGTCAGTACTCATCATCGGCGGCCTAGGTTATATCGGACGATTCTTGGCCCGGTACATACACGAGAACGAACTCGCATCTGATATTCGTTTGGTGGACAAAGTATTGCCGCAACTTGCCTGGCTGGCGCCCGAGTTCGAGAAAGCATGCTCTACAGACAAATTCATCCAAGCGGATGCGAGTAAAGAGCGTACGTCGCAACGAATTCCACTTAACTCTCCACCTCTTTAAGTCGTGCTAATTCCAAGCTCTCGATTAGAGGCTCTGCCGCGGATATTCGACCGGCCCGATGGCAAGCAATGGGACTATGTATTCAACTGCGGCGGTGAGACGAGGTATTCCCAGGAGGATGAAGTATACAAGGTGCGATCTCTAGGCCTGTCGTTAGCAGTTGGTCGAGAGGCAGCGAAACGAAAGGTCAAGTGCTTTGTGGAGTTGAGCACAGGCATGGTTTATAAATCAAATTCGGCACCCAGTAAAGAGGGCGACAAACTGAAACCCTGGAGCAAGATCGCAGTCTTCAAGCTTCAAGCGGAAGAAGAGCTAGCCAAGATTGAAGGGTAAGTTGCGCCTCTTTATTCTCATCCTGAGCGACTTTGGGTCTGATAAGGAGCCGTTTCGAATAGCTTAAACCTCGTTATCGTGCGTCTCCCCCATGTATACGGTCCCTATGCATCTCAATGGGTAGCGACGGCACTGTGCATGGCGCGCGTCTACCAAGCACTTGGCGAGGAGATGAAATTTTTATGGACTAGAGATTTGCGCACAAACACAGCCCATATTGACGATGTTACACGGGCTTTGTGGGCCATCGCCACTTGGTACGACGCGGGCAAGGCCAACTGGGACGAGAAGAACATGGGCTCGACACCGATATTTAACGTCGTCGACAAAGGTAGCACGAGTCAGGGCGTAGTCGCCGACATTATTGGCCAAGTGTTCGGCATAGAGACTGGATTCCAAGGCCAGCTTCTGAGCAACCTTGCCCGTCTCAATATGGACAGCGTTGTGGACGATGTCAACGATGACGTTCTCGGACCCTGGGCAGACCTTCTCGCCGACGCTGGTATCACGAGACCGGGTCCTTTAACTCCCTTTATGGAAAAGGAGCTGCTGAAGGATACGGACCTCAGTATGGACGGCAGCCGGCTTGAGACGGTGGTAGGGTTCCAGTACCAAAAGCCAACCATCACCAAGGAGTTGGTCGACGAGGTGATCGAAAGCTATAAGAGGATGAAATGGTGGCCCTGATCTAAGCGGCCATTGTTGGTGACAACTTAACATACCCATGACGCTCGCCTTTTAGGGATGAGCATATGTATAAACAAGCAGCTAAGCGGCGATGGCGATCTCAAATCTTTCCGAGCCTAGGATGAAAGTAACTGGTTGCCAGTGATGACTCCATGATAACGGGTCGATGATGGATTTGAATTGGCAAGCGATGGTAGGCTTGTCGTCTCAAAAGTTTCGGTGTATTAGGAGCAGAAGACGGTGAACATTGTATGAGTAGGATATCCCTTTTTTTCCCTTCGTTAAACAACGATATATGTATGTATAAAACCCCAGGTGCCCAGGTTTACCTTAATAGTCCTGGGACCTAATTATCCTAATAAGAATATATTTAGAGCACAGTTCTGGACATTCTATCGACGAGTAAGGTTTCGAGAAGGACGCGTACTATTCCTCGTGTTGGTTACAACTGCATAGTCCGCGTTACATCACATGAGAACTAGTAGACCGAGTTGCGAACGGGCCTCGGGGAAGTGGAGGTTTTATGTGAAGGTTTCATGGATGTTCTTGACTCCTCACGGCCTCGGTGTCATTTTTTGCTTTTTCTATTCGCTACTAAATTGTTCAACATGCCGAAGCAGCTTAGAAGGAAGGATGTACAGATTCCAGCTGAAGAAATGAGTAAAGTTTATAAAGGTCATTTATAATCCTCTCACTAATGGAGGATTACAAGGGACAAGTTGTAAACAGCATCCACGTCGACTCTGAAACCATAAATGTAGGTGAGATATGACGACCATAAGATACATGTATACATGGCTTGCACACCGAATCAACAGATGAACTGGAAAGTGATTGAAATAGGGGTGAATCGATAGGGATATATCACCTCATGATTACTGGGAGATATCGAGTCGCACTTCCAACCCACCGGAACGAAGAAAGTACGCGTGTAATCGATAGCCGGGCTTCTTCACCTTGCAGCTTTGTTCAACTATGCCCATTTACGTACTAGCGTACCCCGCATATCGTACCAAGGTAGGCAAGCGTGCCCTGGTGCTTCAGATGCCCGTTTAGGAAATGAAGTTCAACCCCTCCAGAAGTGGATGCTGACCACCCGACCCCGACACCCCGAATAGGGAACTATACCTCAAATGCGTCATGCCTCGGGCCGTCCTCTCGATTTGATTTCGCGACGGCACGAAGCATCTGATGCCCCAAGAATAGAATAGATACCTAGTAAGCGAAGGACTTTTATTAACTTGACTCCTCATAGTTTTTCGTTTTTATTGTTCAATTGCTGCCCCCGTTTCCTCTTCGTAACCTGGTTTTCTTACCGTTGCGGTCTTTTAAAATTTTGGTACGACCTCAATACGTCGCTGCGTTACTTTGCCAAGTTACCTGCATATACTTACCTAGAGCTATAGAAGTCACTCGTAGACTTTGTTCCTAGAATAATTCATTCGTTACTTGCGTCCTGAGACCTCGAGCGTCATGGCGGCCCCGGCGACTAAGACAATTGGAGACCTGAACGGCAAGTGGCTTCTGGTAAGACTAGCTGAATTTCTTCTCCCCTCGCAAATGTGTACTCTAGGGGACGACGTACTGAGACAACAACAGAACAAGAGCCTCTCCGACAGCGTCGAGCCCGCCCTCGCGCTCCAAGGCGTCGGGTGGCTCACCCGCAAGACCATCAACACGACATCCGTCACCCTACACGTGAAGCAGTACAAGGGCGCGCCCTCTCCCCCCGCCGAAGCCGCCGACGGCGCGCTAGTCACGCGCATCGACATCGAGCAAATCGCGGCAGCAGGCATCAAGGGGACGACCGAGAACCGGTGTCTAGACTACGTGTTCCGGGAGCACAGCGACTGGATCTTCGGGCGCGTGCAAGGGCGCAGCCGATGGATCAGCACCGCGGAGCTAAAAGCGCTAGTCTCCCCCGACGGCGAGGCGATCAAGAACGGGTGGGCGAAGGACGACTTCGTGGCGCGCGACTGGTTGGAGGGCGACGCGGAGAAGGGGGGGCCGGAGGGCGAGACACATATGTTGAACCATGTGGAAAGCCTGGATAACGGGTGGACTGCGCTGCAGGTCTGGGGGTTCCAGGACATTGGGGGCGAGCGGAGGTACACGCGGAATATCGTTATTGCTAAGGGCGACAAGTTCGTCGAGTTTAAGATGATTTACGATTGGGTCCCTGAGGACCAGTGAGCGAGATTGGGGTAAATAGGGGCGGAGGTATGGCCTTGCTATATATATCAGACTTCGCATCTAGACGTTAGATATGTTACGAGATGATGCGGTTTTTCGGATTGACTTGCTGGGATTTAGGGGTAGGTAGACTAGAGGAGATATGTGTTACGGTTGGCATGGCTTTTTATAGGATTGATTCGCAATAGAGTACATAACGTCAATCTTGCAATTCGGAGCCGTCTTTGACTCCTTTCATTTCGTGTTGAATGTGGCTTATGTAAGCCCAGTTACCTAGCCAGTCCAGCTCGAGGTGTTGAATCCCTTGAGCAATGCTCAGTGACAATTGCGAGTCTAATGCAATATAGTGCACCCTCTCTCTCAGCGCGGTCCCCCCGAAGTGCCCGATCTTGACGGACTGCTTCCCATACCCTCACAATACTGAACCATGCTGAAGGACTAATATCATGCCATCATACATCATGCAGGTGCGTACCCGTCACGCCGGCCGTCTCTTAACAAATTCTTCCAGGTCGCTCCTCGTAGCGACTCCCAAGACAAATCTCCTATCCTCATCGGTCACCACAGCAAACTCCTGTTTCTGTCCTCCACTAGCGCCTCCCTCGAAGAACTCCTCAAGCTCTTCTAACGGGGTCGCCATGGTAATAACCTTGTACTTCTTGCCCTTGCGCTCGAAACGGGCCATGGCTTTCGAGATCGGGTCGTCGGGTTTTACCTTGCCCGCGTCGAGTTGCGCTTGAAGGACCGGTATCGAGATGTAGCCTAGTAGTGCCCTGGTTTCGGAATCTACGATGGTTAGGTGTGTGTAGTCGCGCTCGAAAGCTGAGATTAGGGCGAGTGAGATGGGATCTGTTGGGTTGAGCGAGAGGGCGGCCGGGGGCTCGAGGTCCTGGACTGTTGCCTATGTATCATTTTATTAGTCTCTTTAGGTAGCCATATAAGATTGAGGTAGATATGTGTATAGTGGCCGATATATCATCGGCCTTAAGTCTAGCATAAAAAGTCCGCAAATAGGGCGGTATATCTTACTCCTCTGTACCGCGATGACCATTTCGACACGAACGGCGTGCCGCCTAGAGGGGATGGGCCGACATGCGCCGATGTCTTAACCGTCTGAGCCATATCCGTATATCACGAAGGTTGAGATGTTGCAGAAGTTTAGATGGTGGTACGCTGTTCTTTATTCGTATACCAAAGTAGGCGGTTGCTCGACAGAGCCAATTGGGGAGCCCGGTATGCTTGTAATACGACAATGGAGCTTCGTCTATATCTGCTTAGTGTTCTCGCACGTAGGTGACTTAGCAGCGTAGAAATCGTCTCGAGTGTATTCCGAGCGAGGTGTAGCTATCGTAATAGATTCTTTTCTTAGGTAGTTTGGTGGGGCCTAGGGATGACGGAGGATCTCCAAGAGATAGGTAATTCAGGTGGGACCATTACTTAAAGAACTCCCCCCACAGCGCATATAACCGGCCCCGAAAGCCGCCCGCATTTTACGAGTCAAGGCACTTTATTGGAAGTCAATGAAATGGCATAAGTTACGAAGATAACGAATAATTCAATTATAATTCTTGTAGGTAGTTGTGTCTTCTATCCAGGATGTAAGATTTGCACTCAGTTGTTGGAAAAGGCGTAGTAATTGAGCGAAACCAATCTGGATACCGAAGTGAATAAGAAAAGCTGATGCCCGCATATGACTCCCAATGTCATCTCCTATAAGATCCTATGGCGATTCATTACCTGGTTCGGAAACTGCGTCAATTATTCGGCAGCGAAGCTTCAATGTTCTTACATTCCTTACCAAAATAAGACTCTCAGGTCCCAATTATTCGGAATCTTTGCTCATTCATTGGTGGTCAAGCTTCGACGCCGTTCGCGCTGCCGAGATAGGATAGCTCCTGGCACTCAGCCCTGCTGGCCCCTCCGACGTCACTAACACGAGATGTGTTACGTTGTAGTGTAGAAGGGAAAGGATTGGACCTAGGTTATTGGTTCATCAGGGTATTAAGCAACCTTATCTCCGGAGCTTCCACTCCTTTACCCTTTTTTCCCTGGTAAACCTTTTTGAGCCTCTTACGACGTCTCTTAATCGCCTACTCTTTGTATAGCGGCAATTGTATCTCTCTTTCGACGGGTTCTACCATCTCCCATCCGGCAGCGTGGTCGACATCAAAGTACTGAGCTTTGCGACCGACCTCTGATTGATAGCCTCATAAGTGTAAACTTCCAGGAATCGGTATGTTTCTCATTAAATTATACCGACGCCTATAGCTACCAGGCAGTCCAGCATTGGACTTGGCGACAAATATCAATTGTAATGCTAATTCAAATATCGTAGATCCAATTGGGATTAGTCATAATGTCTCACTTATTCCCCAATCAACATATCCTTCATCAGTCCTTCGGCTCGCCGTTAAACCAACGGGTCCGGACTAGCCCGGCTACCAAGCCCACTCCGTTCCAGGCCCGCCCGGAACTCTATGCGGCTTATTCGGTCGTTGACGATGCGAAGAACAAAGCTCAGCAACTCAGCGCCGAAGCGCAGAAGGAGTTCGACAAGGCCAGCGATGCAGCTAAGGGCGCCACCGGCAAGAAGCAGTTGGAGCTTTACACTCCCACATTCTACGCCGCAGCCACATTTGGCGGTCTCCTCGCATGTGTAAGTGAATGGACCTTGCAAGATACTCAACTCCTGGAATTGTCGAATTGCGTCTTACATTGACATCCCAGGGCTTAACCCATACCGCGGTCACTCCCCTAGATCTCGTCAAATGCCGCCGACAAGTGGACGCCTCTCTCTACAAAGGCAACTTCCAAGCCTGGGGCCTGATTCTGCGACAAGAAGGGTTCCGGGGCATCTTCACTGGTTGGAGCCCGACACTCTTCGGTTATTCAGCTCAGGGTGCATTCAAATACGGCTGGTACGAATTCTTCAAGAAGAAGTACTCAGACTTGGCGGGGCCCGAGAATGCATACAAATACAAGACAATCCTGTACCTGAGCGCCTCGGCGTCGGCCGAGTTTCTCGCTGATATTGCGCTGTGCCCCTTCGAGGCCGTCAAGGTGCGCATGCAGACGACCATGCCGCCGCCGTATAAAGGCACGTTCGACGGCATCAGCAAGATCACGGCTGCTGAGGGCGTCGGCGGCTTATATAAGGGTCTGTACCCTCTGTGGGGTCGCCAGATCCCGTACACCATGATGAAGTTCGCGTCTTTCGAAACCATTGTCGAGAAGATCTACGACCGTCTGCCAGGCAAGAAGAGCGACTACGGCAAGGGCGCGCAGACGGCTGTTTCTTTCACTGGTGGATACCTCGCTGGTATTCTCTGCGCCATCGTCTCACACCCGGCTGACGTCCTGGTCTCCAAGCTCAATGCTAACCGAAAGCCCGGCGAGGCCTTTGGAGCCGCCGTGGCCCGGAATTACAAAGACATGGGCTTCATGGGCTTGTGGAACGGTCTGCCGGTCAGAATTGTCATGATTGGTACTCTCACTGGTCTCCAGTGGATGATTTACGTGAGTTCCACCCACCTTCCTAGCAGGAGTCTTTTGCTCTTATCTCAAGAGTAAATTTTATACTGACGGTATGCGATAGGATTACTTCAAGATGTTCATGGGTTTCCCGACGACAGGTGGAGCGGCGCCCCCCGAGATCAAGAAAAAGCTGTAAAGGTGATAGTATGAAGGGTCCAGATACGAGCGGATAGATTGACACATATGACTGCTTGATCTTAGCCCCCACTCTTTGCGTGTTCAGTATGTCGCGGCTGTCAGTGAACGCAGGGTTGGGCTTTGATTCTAAGAATTTGTAATGACGCACTTTACGTATATAGATGTTTTCTTAAGCAAGTTTCTTGGTATCGGTTGAAGTGGTAAACCATGTAACTACCTACCTAGTCATCCCAGCTCCCACCAAGACTTCTTGTCGTATTCTAGTCACTGATGAATGGATGCCAATATATGGGCTATTGGACGTATGTGGTAGGTAGTCATTCCAAACTATACGTCTAGATTCAAGTCTTCCATGGATTATCCCACTAACTGGCAGATCACCACACCTCCCTAAGATTTCGTATAATACCCTAGAATGGCGTAGGAGTTATAAAAGACCCTATATAATTGGTTGGAATTAACACAAGCCTCTTGAAGATTGTTGGATGGGTATGAAGGAAGGCACCCTCGTAATCTATGTCTTTATTTTTATATGTGTGAGAGAGTAGAGGTTGCCTATAATCCGTGACATAAGCTATTTGTTAGAGGACTGACCCGTCAGAGGTGAGTTGTCAAAGTTCGACCTGAGAGGCCTGGACGTCGGGGGTTAAGGCTTAAGACAGCATAGATAAAGGATGCCTTCTCTACCTTATGTATACCACCCGCTAGGTAGTTAGATTTAGAGTCTCTCGCGGAATAACATGGTTCGTATCCCATCTTAAGGTTGGCATCGTGACACAGGTATTGATGTGGTTTATTCTGCAATATTTTCTGAAGGCGAAACGTACGATTAATCCTCTGGGGTATGAAAGATTAGTAGTATACGAACTCTATGAAGTAAAAATGTAAATGCCTTCTTTGGTACCAAGTAACCTTTCATATGTTTCTAGTGTATTTAGGATATACGCCTCGGAACGTGGGAATAGCCTCATCACAAGGGCCTCGAAGTGTTATACTAAGATGTAAACCAATCAAAAGTTGCAAACTTAATATAGTAAAAGGGGCGCCGGATCTAGCTATACATGGTACATAGTGTAAGAGGTATACAAGTCCCGATTCGCATGTTACTAACCTTTCATACCCCGGCGGATTGTACCTCTGCGCCTGCTTTTGTTGTTGTAGTTGTCTGCCAATTAAGGGGACGTCTATGGCTTGATCACAAGGCCTACGGAAATAGTAATTGCGTATTCTATTAAAGGTGGCAGAGCTGATTCTTTGCATATTGCGCCTTGTAGGACAATGAACGAATGTTAGGAGGTACCTACTAAGCCTCCTTGACTAAGGAACGTCTAAAATGGCCTAGCTTATTGGTTCCCTTCGTATAGGGAGTTGTTCCTTTTTAGAAGTGGGATATTTTTAACCTAGAGGTACCAGGTAGGTAGGTATGTAGATAGTTGTAAGGGATTTAGTAGATATTCATATCAACTTTCTAAAACTTTTTATTGAAGAATTTTATTGACATATTAGTATATGCGAATCATATGTAATTACTTGTACCTAGGCATTGACGTAGCTATACCAGTGCGGCCTATAGATCTCATCTCATTTCTCACCCACGGCGTTGACGATAGCGGGGGTTTCGGCAAAGTGGGGTACCAAATTCAGATGGATCGCCTGTCCTTGCAAAATGGCCTCAACTGCATCATTCTATAGGCTCGTATGCACCCGGGTTATATGACCCTACCTTCTAGAAGGCGCCTTATGAGGGTGATCGCAACCCGTCAGCCCTTGCAGCAGGCCTGCCACATGGGCTTGAGCAATGACCATGGACCGGATTGGTCACGCCATGCTCTCGTATGCCGTCATCGAGCGTTTCCGTGTGGTGCACACCCATCTTGCTGCACCTCGCTCGTGACAGGTTTGCTCGTTGGTTGCTCTAAATGCAAGGCGGCCCTTCCTCGGTTCTGCCTGCGTGCAGATCCTTTGGGTATGAGGCCAAGACTGCGTGAGTAACATTAGCAGCAAATGATTGCTACTATAAGGCTTAATCAAGCTGCAGGCTCTCAGGCTCTCCAAGGGCCTCCCCGTTGGTTGGTGTCTGGGCTGACGTTTACATGTGGAATTGAAGAAGTCCTCTCTCCTCTCCTCATTTTGAAGGCGACGGGAGGGGACGGAACAGAATCGAATATACCTGACGTTAATAGTAATAGATTTGCGTCTCGTGGAATTCGTCTTCCGTAATCAAGTTGGAAATCTCGGCCGAATGTGTTCATCAGCCTTGGTCACTTGCAAGGCCACATCCTGGATCTTTAACGCGAGGGGTCGTTAGCAAGGTATAATCCCGGTTTGCGAACTATCCCCGTAAATGTATATAGCCCGGCAAGTTTGCCCTCTTTGTATGCCCATCACCCCATCGTCGGCGGGTAATAACCCCACAAATTCGATAAGCAGACTGTCCCAAGTGACATTAGTTGGTACTACACCAAAGCGAGCAGGGAACCGATGCCTTGCGGACAAGAAGCCTGATATGATATGCACCGACAAGACGTGTGCCACCGTCATACAGACCGCTGTCATGAAGGCGGTGGCAGCGCAGCACTACAGTATCGACTAATGTAGAACGTTGGTGACACCGCCGCGTCAATGTTCTGATTAGCACACCTTCTCTTCATCTTGGAGTCATGACCATTAATATTAGAACTGAGTGATATGAAACAGCGAGCCCATGCTGCTCTGGTGCTGTATCCGTAGCATCGGGACAAGAAGTCCCTAGTGTGTAGTAGCGTCATGTTGATCACCTGCCCCTTCAAGTCTAGAATTCATCGAATGCTCGAACCACAGGCGCTTTTGTCGCTTGGCTTGGCGTGCGTGAGAGCGTGGCAAGTGGAGCTAGTGAGACATCAACTGAAAAAGTCCCAAGAACCTCCTGTGCTTGACCCCCGGCTCCCCCACTTCGGCGATCTCGCCTGTTGCTAATTGTAACATAGACTTGATAGATTTCAATCGCAGTGCAAATGGAAAATCCCGATTGCTACGCAGGATGAAGTTGTTGTTGAGCAGGATATCTCCGAATTAAGATGTATAGGTGAAATTGGAATTGTTAAGCTTATAAAATAAGGAGGAAACGTCAAGCTTATAGCTATGAGATCTTCATAAATGTATAATAGTCAAGCACCTATACCTAATGGATGACGAATCCCCTTATGGAAAAACTACCCTTTTAGGAATTAATCTAAAGTCCGACTGGTTGTCGTTACAATTTAAGCCTAAGAAGGTTAAGAGTGAATGTTTTCTAAAGTTTAAATAAAAAATATTGAAGATTAAGTTCGTACCTACATAAATACATGTACAGCAGATCTCAATCCGATGAATTTTTACTGGCTATAATTTAAACTAATGGATAAAACTTTAACTCAATTCGAAGAACTGCAGATAATGACTTGGGAAGTTACGACAACAGTTACACAGAGACCGCGCTTAATATCTGAATAATTAAAAGAACCACTGCAGGTGCACTCGGTCAGTGGAGATAATCTCTAGGCGTTAGTCCGAAAGGCGCTAGGGCTCAGCGCTATTACCCCATCTTTTCGAATCTCCAGGCTTTTCCCAGGTCTTAAAATCGAGGGTGCGCAGGGGCACCCTCACAGCCCTCAGTACCCGTGCCACGCCCCACTTTATTGGGACTCACCACGCCTCCCCCAGCTAAAGCTAGTACTAACCAGTAATTCAACCATACCAATAATTTTAACCACTTTTTTAACGTAATATATTTAAAAATTCATATTTTAATAAAATTAAATTATATTAATTTAAATAATATATTATCTTTATTAAAAAATGCATATAAATATATGAAAAATAACCTTAATATAAAACTTTTTACCGTTATAAAAGAATTTAATGTAATATATTAACGGCTTTATATATGTATAAACGCTAGTTATAATAAAAAAAATATAAAAATATTATAAATAAAATTATTAATAGTTAAAAAAGCGGTTTTTTATAAGTATATTAATTGATTAAATTAAATAAACCTTGTTATATATATAAAGTTTATTATAAACGTTATAAATTATTTCCTTAAAGCTTAAACTTTTTTTAATAAAAAATTAAAAAAAGTTAAGAAATATTAAATTATAAGGTTTATAAAATGTCACGGTTATAAGCGATGGCTTTAAAAAACTTTTAATATAAACCGCGATATATTTTAAAACTTATTTTAAGTAAATGAATACTTTTTAAAGTTAAAAATGATAATAAAAAAGTATAATATTATATTAAAAGATATTTAAAATATAAATAAAACTAACTTTTAAATCAATTAAAAAAAAGATTAACTTATAATTATTAAATAAAAACATATTTATTATTTTATTATATTTAAAAATTATAAGTCTTTAATAAATATTAAAGCTATTAACATTATTAATTAATATATATTAACTTTTTTAATATCTTTAAGTATAATATATATAATTAATTAATATATATAATTAAAACTTTTAAAAGAAATAGTTATATACTTTAATATCTTTAAATATATAAATAATAAAATTTTTTTTAAATAATTAAAACATTTTAAAAAACATATATATAAAAACGTTAACATAAAACAGCTTTTTATATTAAATAATTATAACTTCCATTATACGGTATAATTTATTTAATATTATAATAATTATAATATCATTTTTTTTAACATGCTTTTATATTTTACGTATATTTTATAGCTATTAAACGTTATAATCTTTCAGCTATTAAAATATTATTACATTAAAACAATTAATATAATGGTTTATAATAACTTAATAAATATTATAAAAATTAAATTTTTCTTTTATATATAAAACATACGTTATAACGTTTTTAAAAAATATATTATTTAAAAAACATTTAAAAAAATTAATATATATTTATACAACTTATAAATTATATTAAAAAAAATTAAATAATGTTTAATATAAATAACATCATTATTTTTAAACCATACGCTTTTATTTAACTTACCACCTTTAAAAATATTAATAACGCTTTATTAAATTATATAAGTCGTTAATAAAGTTAAAAAAATAACTTTATTAAACTTTATCGTTATATTTAAAGCAGCTATAAATATTTTACATTTTATTAAAAGTAACGTTATTAATATTATTAAACTTCTTTAAATAAAACGTAATTTTTAAAAAACTAAACACGTTAAAAAAGTTTAAAAACTACGTAAAGCAATAAAAAATACACCATTATAATTAAAAAAAGTATTAATAATCGCTTAAAGTAAAGAAATAATACGTTAAAAAAAATTAAATTAAATTAAAAAAGCTTATAAGCTAATAAAAGCCGCCGACGTAAAGGTAAAAAGCTCGCTTAAAAAGTCGTTTTTTAAAGCCGTAAAAATAACTTATAATTAAAAAATTATTAAAAAACTTAAACTAATAGTTATATATAAATCTAGTAAAAAATGTAAATATCTACAACGCTTTTAATATATTACGTTAAAAAAGTGATTAAAATTACTAATATAGTTAAATTACTAGTCAGCACCAGCTTTAACTGGGGGAGGCGTGGCAAGTCCTAATAAAGTGGGGCGTGGCACGGGTAGCACCTGGGCACCGTCAGCGGCACGAACCACCCGGCCATACTTCCGGTTCCTTCCAATCTGCGCATCCCCGTCCGATCGAATCCTTCATCGAACCAGCAACTGTCACTCGCTTCTTCCTTCGATTCTTCGCTGGCGATTCTTTTTTGCAGTTTCGCGTTCCAACCTTTCTCTTGTCTGTCTCGACAAATCATCTGCCATCTCGTCTATCTCTGCCGTTCTGATTCGGGCCTATGGCTGCACCGACTACAAAGAAAAGTTGCCGAGCTATCTAAGGCGAATACCCGACCAATCTGTTACCGAAACTACTGAAGGGAAGATATTGACGATCTTGGACTCCGCGACAATACCTAGATACAACGCATTTCCCGCGCAGAAGACATAGCTGAAGAATCGCCGACATACATCATATAGTACCTTATTAGAATCTTGGGATTTTATTGTCGTTCATTGCCGGAAAATTAGCTCTTCGAATGACCGCCGCCCTCGATTCCGTCCGATCCTGCTGACCTCCCGCCGCGCTCTGACGCTGGCTTGCCCCGACCGAACTCGCGCTCTTCCCGCAGCTTATTTCCTTGTATAATTGCAATGGCGAGTTTCCTAAACAAATGGAAAACGGGCAGCGCAGTACGTCGTCCAATACTAGCTCAAGACTATGACGGACCGGCACACTGAACCCAGTGTGCCCGTGAAGTCTGGAGCTATGAACTTATTAATTGTTAATCTTGCTGACGCAATACTAGGCGGCCTCCAGCTCGGCAGGCAAAGATGCGCAAAAGAAGAAAGAGGAGACTGCACCAGAGGTCACGCCCCTGGAAAAGATGCTTCAAAATGCTGGCGCACTTCGACAAGACGGAAGCGACAAGTTCTTTGGTATGGAAAATGTAAGTCACATGGATTATTCATTCCATGATATAACAATGCTAACCCAAATCAATGTAGTTTGGTAACACTTGGTAAAGATAACTTAATATTCACTTTACCATCTAAAGAACTCTTCTGACTAGAGTGTAGCTATTGCAACTCCATCGTTCAAGCCCTCTACTATACTGCCCCATTCCGAGAACAGGTCCTCAAGTTTCCACCCTTATCGCCGTCAAATACCCCCAACGGCAATCGGCCTAGGGTTAATGTCCAAATAAGAGCGCCAGTTACGAACGGAGCTGCACATGGAGGCGCAAATGGGAAGAAAGCTATTAGCGCGGCAGATGCGATAGAGAAGAGAAAGCAGATTAACTCGGGGCAACCCCAACCAGTTCGACCAGAGGACAAACCCGACACCCCAGAGTACAAGAAGAAGCAAGCAATGTTAAAAGGCCCCATATTGGAGCTGGCACAGGAGAGCAACGAAACTTTTGGTATGGATGAGTGCACATTCACAGGTCTCCGAGATATCTTCATGGCTCTTGTCGATAGTTCCGTTCGAACAGGGGTCGTCAGCCCTCAGCGCTTCCTCGAGATCTTCAAGCGGGACAACGAAATGTTTCGGAATTCCATGCACCAGGATGCCCACGAATTCTACGGGCTTGTACTAAACGATATCATATCAAATGTTGAAAGCACTGCTAAGCGATTGCTGAACGAACAATCAGCCCGCAGCGAGGACGGTGTCGAGGAATCGCTCAAAGCCGCTCTAGGGGCTGTTGCTAAGACTACTTCGAACGGCACGAATTCTCCTGGAACGGGTTGGGTACACGATATTTTTGAGGGTGTATTGACATCAGAGACGAAATGCCTTACTTGTGAAACTGCCTCTCAACGCGACGAAACCTTTTTGGACTTATCAATTGACTTGGAAGAGCATACCTCAGTAACCGCTTGTTTACAGAAGTTCTCCGCCGAAGAAATGCTTTGCGAGAGGAACAAGTTTCACTGCGATCATTGTGGAGGCTTGCAAGAAGCCGAGAAGCGCATGAAGATCAAGCGATTACCGAAGGTGTTGGCGTTACATCTGAAAAGATTCAAGTATACGGAAGATTACAGCCGATTACAAAAGTTGTTCCATCGGGTAGTATACCCATACCAGCTGAGGATGTTCAACACGACGGAGGACGCGGAAGATCCCGACCGACTCTACGAACTCTACGCAGTCGTCATTCACATCGGTGGCAACGCATACCATGGGCATTATGTTTCAGTGATTAAGACAGAGGACCGAGGCTGGCTCCTATTCGACGATGAGATGGTTGAGCCGGTTGACAAACATTATGTTCGAAATTTCTTTGGGGACAAGCCGGGTATGGCCTGCGCGTACGTATTGTTCTACCAAGAAACGACATTCGAAAAAGTGCGAGCCGAACAAGAAGCAGAAGGTCTCGAGGAAGTCAGGATAGCCAGCGAGAAGGCCGGCGTTGCTCAAGAGGATGGCCAACCGAATGGGCATATACCTGGATTATCAAGACAATTAACGCAGCCTGTTAAGCCGCATGAAGATCCGGAGGGACTGAACACCCTGGATCATGCTGCCACAGCACCGGATATGGTCACCAATCCAACACCTTCACCAGCATTACCACCTCAACTTGACGGAGCGATACCGCCCGTCCCTCCACTTCCGGCGAGAGTAAACACCATCAAGGGAGAATCAAAGTCGAAAGAGAAAAAGAGCCGGGAGAAGAAAGAAGCTAAGGCTCAAGAAAAGGCACGGAAGGTAGCGGAGAAAGAAGAGCTTAAGGCCAAGGAGAGGCGACGTAAAGATAATGAAGCGCGGTTGCGCGAGGCTCGCAAGGCGGAGCAAGAGGATTTGAAGAAAGCTCTGGAGGCAAGCAAAAAGATAGCCGAAGAAGAGGAGGCCAAACGCAAAGAGGAAGAGGACAACGTCCCGTCGTTGCACAGACCACACAGGGGTAGCAAGTCCATGTCTAGGAAAAGTTTTGGGTTTCTCAACAAAGACAGGGCAAAACGGGATAGTTCGGAAGTATCTGAAAATGGACAGAACGGCGAGAGCGCGGCCCATAACCACGACAAGCCGGAGCCACAATTCAAGCTCAAGAAGAGCTTCAGCTTCAGTCTGGGGCGGAAGAAGAGCCACAATAACCTCTCGTGAGGATACTCATTAGTCGGAGTTAGGGGATTATCGTTCGAACGGAACAGTTACCCTCGTCGCCCTGAGAAAGCGGCATGAGGGGAGGGGAGATGGCATATATGGAGTTCTTGGAGCATGAAAAAGAAATGTGACGGTTCTTGAGCATTTACAAAGAGGGAGCACCCAAGCTGAAAATCGCTTTGGATACTCTGTAGTGTAATGCTGCCTCCAACAGCGGCTGCGTCTGATTCCCGTATACGACGAGGGCTAACTGTGCTCATACCACTATGGATACCTATGTATAATATGGCCAGTCGCTGGAGGCTCGTGTCCCTGTTCGTGGCAGGAGCATAATAAAGAGAAAATCTTGAATGCCCATCATCTCAATCCTAATCATGAAAGTGACTTGACTAGCTTGCCTGTCGCTATGATTTAACCCCTATGCGTAACAAGGCCCTTTGCCCTCCTAATCTTAGTTTGACCATGTCGCACTAAACCGAAGTGTGTATACACCTAAACGCCTAGTTTAATTCGAATGCACGACCCTTATATCCTCATCGTATGCCGTGGTGCCTATTAGTCTCCTAACCCAAGACTAGCTCGTAGATTATTATTAAAGTGTTGATCGCTATTAGCGGAACTATACCTCCCGTCAGCTTTGTGGTTATTCAGTCTTGTATGGTGCCCTCTCGCACGCAAAACGGGTGGACACATACTCCTCATCAAAGTTCGTACACTCGCAATCAGATTGATGACCTTCGCCTTAACGCTTTGTGAATCAGGGCCGGCACCAAATGCTGGATCGTAGGAGGCAGAGGAGAGGTTTACTGGTGAACAAAGAGGATGCGTTAGTATAGCTCTTTGATCTGTGGGATGACGGAGTTGGGTTCGGCGCATACTGCGTGCTAGAAATCGGTCTTCGGATAAGATCGCGATCGCATTCACCAGGAGGATCGAGACTGTATTCGCATTAGCTGATGCTGCCAAATATGAGGTCTAAACTTGAATTATACCGTAAAGGAGATTTCCAAGGAGCAGCATTTTGGCAGGCTTCAGTCGGAGAACATGTGATGATTCGGCTTGGTTTAGAAGCTTGCGACAACTGTCAACGAAGACGTAGGTACCAACCTTGGAAATGTTGTGTTATAAAAGTAAGACAGGTGTCAACGGCGCGGCACCGGGGTTGCTGAAGCTGTAGTGGAGACCAGTTGCACTTGCAGCAAGCTTGGGGAATTGTGGCGGTGCATGCGACGCCAAGCTTTAGTTGCAGCTGTACCTCGAATCTGTTACTTAGCAAGCTCGCAGGAGGATCAACAGACTTCAAAATGAGCAACGTTTAAAGTTGCAACAGCAGGTCTGTCAACAATGTGTCTTTGAAAGCATGATCTAAATCTGCGCCGTTCATTTATTATAAAATCAATTCACATGCTATACTGAGTTTGTCAAGACTTCTCTCGGATACGCGCTTTCAATGGCTGCTATCGGTATGACTCTGATATTGTGTATTCTGGTAAAACTTAACTAACGAAAAAGCAAAGACGTTCTTCTGTCGCTGGCAATACCAGCTTTGATATTGGTACATCTCTTGGTAGCACCATATACCAAAGTTGAAGAGTCTTTCAATATCCAGGCAGCTCACGACATCCTCGTCTATGGGACGCCCACAAAGAACATATATCAGCGGCTCTCGTCGCAATATGACCACTTCGACTTCCCTGGTGCTGTCCCTCGGACATTCATTGGGCCGGTGATACTAACTGGAATTGGCCAACCTATCATTGCCTTGGTGGGCTTTCAGTATGCGCAACTCATTATAAGAGGACTCTTGGGACTCGTCAATGCCGTTGCGCTGCTTGTGTTTAAACGGAATGTGGAATCGGCCTTCGGAAGGTCGACCGCAAGGTGGTATGCGTTGCTACAACTCAGCCAATTTCACGTCATATTCTATGCTTCTAGAACACTGCCTAACATGTTCGCTTTTGCCTTGAGTATGTCGTTACTGTCAGTTCCAGAAGGATATTAGACTAATTTTCGGTAGCAACGTTGGCATTTTCGCAGTTGGTGGGACATCCCGATGAACGGACACAAGTCTGGCGCTATAGGTTAGCCATTGGGACTCTCACTATGGCTACTGCAGTGTTCAGATCGGAGCTGGCTATTCTCCTCATAGCCATCACACTCTATGGCCTGGTTAATTCGCGTCTATCATTGGGCCTAGTCATTCCCACGTTCCTCCTCTTCTTCACCACTTCACTGTTGCTAACGATACCGATTGACTCCTACTTCTGGCAGAAGCCGTTGTGGCCGGAACTATGGGGATTTTATTACAACGCTATCCTAGGCTCTTCTTCTGAATGGGGAGTCTCTCCTTGGCACTACTATTTCACATCCGCCTTACCAAAGATTCTCATGAATCCGTTGAACACGGTTGCTCTTATCCCATATGCCCTTTGGAACCCCGGGACAAGAAAACAAGCTCAGCCGTTAATAATACCTAGCCTCCTCTTTGTGGCGATATACTCTTTCCAGCCGCACAAGGAAGCCCGCTTCATCTTCTATGTTGCACCACCGTTGACGGCAACAGCGGCCCTAGCCGCAAATTACATCTTTACAAGGCGTGCAAAGTCCGTTTCTTTCTTGCTCGCTTCCGTTGTCATTGCCGGCTCGGTACTTGTCTCGTTTGGCATCAGTACTGCTATGCTCGTTATATCTTCTCTTAATTACCCGGGTGGCGAGGCGCTCTCGGAGCTCCACAAACTCGTTACTTCATCTCCAGACCTGCAGACCGTTACGATCCATACAGATGTGCTATCGTGTATGACGGGAGTGACGCTCTTTGGACAGCATCCTTACCCTCCCAATGATCCACGTCCCGCTAACGAGATAACGTTCAACTACGACAAGACTGAAGATGAAAATACGTTACGGAATCCATCATTCTGGGAGAAGTTTGACTACGTGCTCGCCGAGGATCCGACTAAAGTCATCGGCCCATGGGAGACCATTGGAGTGGTGGAAGGCTTTGCCGGGATCGAACTAATCAGGCCGAGTGCATCATCAAAAAGTGATGTTGAAAGTGGCCAAGACAGAGTCTTCGGTAAAGGAGCTCTTGTAAGAAAAGTGAAGGACGCTACTAAAAGGTTAACTGGAGGCTGGTGGATTGGCCCGAGGATGGAGCCGAAAATCCATTTGCTGAGGAAAATGCGCGAGGGCGAGGCTAGACGAGCTGTAACGGAATGATGGCTTTCTTCTAGATAGGCTGAAAGACAAAGTCGATTGCCGAGCATGGCGTTCTTATTCCCGATATGGCTTCACGGCCCGCGGATTTCACCGGATGTGAGTAGAGGTGTAAAGTGTGAGGTGAGACCGAAAGCGGCCCACGTTGATGTAGGTATACGGGGCTGACGGGACGTTACGATAATATGTAGGCTATCACCGTAGGCTTGCCTAGATTGGTCGTATCATTTACAGCCACCGCCTGCATGGCCCTCGTGTCCAATCTTACTAGTCAGCCCAGCACCATCGGATCGAGCCATCTGCAGCCCCCAATTTTGATGCTACCTAATGTAGCCTTACTACATGTTTAATTTGAGGCGCTTAGCTAGCCTTACCAACTAACCATGTACCCAAATTGGGTTCAACGCTCTAATGCCACCGCTGCCATACATTTCGGGAGACTGTATATGCTTTCCATATCAGCGGACTGGTACCGGTGGTCGAGGCCTATGTTCCACATAGGGTCTGTGCTTTACTAAACCGTGACGAAGCAATAATAAGACTTCTCCATGTTTACTTCCAAGCAAACAGTGGGCATGACTTGAAATTGTGGGCAAGTTAGAGAGGGAGAATCGGTAGGTGTCTTGATAGGTACATGGATATTCTAGATGTTGGTATATAAATGGATATAGGGTGAGTCCATGGGGTATAGCTGACATCGACGCATTTCACTGAGTATAAATGTGTAAATGTCAGCAGAAGCCCAGAAAAGAGATCAATCCAGACCGGCGGGTGCGGGTATGCGCAATGTCTAGCAGCTGGGCTGCTGCTCTCCAAAACGCCTCGCCCTACTTTAGTGTAGCTCAACGGTGTAGGTGGTGATTATTTTTGGCCCAGTACTAGTTCCCAATTGAGACAGTCGAAAGGGAGAAGTGCATTTTTAGAACTTTTTGGGAAGAGAAGTCTCCCTTCATTGGCGTCAGCTTGTGATAAGCCCTACCACCAAAACTCAACAGTATGTGTGATACAAAGGTACCTTACGCGGTTAGTCTTGCCTTAGCCTCAACTGGTGCTTCGTAAAGGCGGCGCCAAGAATTAAGGGTCGTCCCTGAACTACGATAGGCGGAGCCCTCATTGGGGTCCGGGGGGGGTCCAATGTCAGGGCCTGATTCTGATTCGTTCCTAGTCCATCTTAATTAAGTGCTAGGCTTGCCAGGTGTACCCACGCCTGCCACGATGCGTTCGACCTAATTGATACAATTGATCTCGTACATACACGTAACTAACAATGATAGATTGGGTTCACAGGGGTTCTCTCATTGGACCAACATTCACACAGATCAACGCCTAAGTTGCAATTCTTCGTCAGATCTGTTTTTCCCAAGTTGCATGTGTCGAGGAATTGGGACGTCGGGCCTTCGAAAAAATGCGGGTTCTGCCAAGATAGTTCCAGTATCCTGTACCTGAAACTGGCCGATCTGCACGACCAATTCATAGGACTGGAAACTGCACGGCTCGCACCTCCAATTCATGAAATAAAACAAGAAGGTTCAACTGGGTGACACACGACACACTTCATCCAATTCTAACAAAGCAACAGCAACAGGAACTGCCATATTGATTTTGGTTCCGCCCTTACTTTTCTACCTTGCTTCTCAGGCCACCTTAGGTAACTGTCCGTCCGAAAATATCATTGACTGTGGAAGTCGCATTCCACCGCCACTGCCCTTCGGTAGTTTATAGTGGGTAACAGCGCCGACCAAATAGAACTTGTCTGGCTGCTTGTGAATGCGTGGTGGTAGTACCTATCTCATTACATACATCTATTCACCCCCCCTTGGTGGACGACGATCCCAGCCAAACTAAATAACATCACAATCTCGCTATCTCGAACGGACTAGGTTGGACACTGGGTACACACAAGTAAACAAGACGCACACTTCCACAGCAACTCCTGATCTTCAGACTAAATTTCGGACAGTCGCTTGTGCTGCCCCCGACGGACACGCGACAGCTACAAGTTCTCGCCAATCTTTTTACCTTCTGCCCGTTGAACCTTTTTCGAACCCACGAAACCATTGACAACAATTACTTAGTTGTAGCCGCTGAAAGTACGGCAGATTGATGGTTCCTCAAGGCACATGTTGTTGTACCCCGCCCATACACGGAAGACGATGGAGAACGATGCACCTGCCGAAGGCGCCCGACGAAGGGATCGTATTATGGGAAAGCTGTTTGGTGGCAGCAATACCAGAGAGAGGAAATTAACCAACGAAGAGACAGCGAACGAGATTTCCGACTTTCTTGGCCGCTCAGACCGACTGACGGTTTCCCATCCTCTTCCTCCACCGCCGCACACAGCTCCCAGAGGCCCACCAGCACTCGCTCTCGACACGTCCAAAGCTAGCCGATTCCCACAAGCTCTTAATGTTGATAAATCGTCACAAAGCTTAGCTCAACGGGCACAATCACACAGTCCACCTCGACCGAGAAAACATAAAGGTCTTGTTGTCCGTTTTGCCGATACCTACCCAGAAATCATTGGTGAAGGCGGTGATGAGTGCGAGACAGTTGTGGTTGAGATTAGTAGAAGGAAAAGATCTAAGTCGGCACCAGCGTCGGCGCCAATCCCGCCTACAAGAGAGGGCCATCAATACGCTAGGCAAGTGGGGGCATTCCAAGAAGTCCAAAAGAGAGATGACGGCGGATTTGTCCCGGGTCCTATACGACGGACGCAAACAGGAATGAGTACGATCTCAGATTTCCGAATGGAAGAGCCAGGACCCGCTCCTATACCCGAGCCCCCAAAGCCCCGTACTCTCCCTGCCGGGGAACCAGCCCCATCCCGTTTCCTGGGTATTAATAATCAGAAAGATGAAAATCGTCGCTCCTTCGTTGAGATACGTCAACAAGAGCAGCGGCAGGCGGAGGGGATGGCTTTTGCGGAAGCAATGAGATCTGCCAGTGCCAATTCGCACCATGATTGGGACGACCCGACCTCTTCTCCTGAGCCAGTCCGAGAAGCACCAAACCACAAGCCAATGCCACTACCCAAGATGCAGGAGCCGACCCCTCCTCCCGAAAGATCCATGTCTCACCGGGTGTCATCAACAACGCCATCGCTACAGGATTCCATTTCCTCGGTATTGCGAACTCAATCTACCAGATCTCCGTTACGGCCCTCGCCGGTACAACAAGGATCAATGAAAAGCGCTCCTAACAGATCACCACAGCCTCCGTATCAAGGTTCACCGCAACCTCCTCTGTCTTCATCTAATAGGTCACCTCTACCGCCTTTACCTCCTCAAGAGGCGCTCCCCGATTTTGATATGGTGCCCTCCATGTCGCAGCGACCCGTATCGCCAGATGAATTACGAATTAATACAGATAACATAGGCGATAGCCCCTCTTCTCTATATTCGAACTCTATTCATTCGACTTCCGATCTCTCTCACAAAGCTACACCAGTTACTCAGAATCCTGCTTCACGTGGATTCTTCCCACCTTCACCAGAGAAAACTAACCGAAGCCTTCATGACACCGTGGTTTCGTCCGGTGATGATGCATTAGAAGCATTCATTTCCCGCACGAAGCATTTGTATGAGCTGTTCCGCCTCCATGCAGAGCAGTATAGGCCACTGGGAACCGCACGCCCTGAAGACATGTGTCGAGCTGCACTGTGGTGGTTCTTGAAGGGAAGAACATCGCTGGAGACGATTATTAGAAGTCGTCCAGCGGACCCAGAGGAACCTCGACTGCTCATGGCTAGATACCAAGCTTACACGGATCTAGCAAAGGGATACTGGTTAATGGAACACGCACTTCCTGAAGTAGCGGAAGGCAAATATAGTCCTGTGGACGGCGAGTTGGGCGAAGTGAGACAAACCTTGATATCTAACTTGAAGAAGCTCTCTGGATCTATGAAGCGAAATGGATTCCTACCGCCAGAAGAGCCTTTCCTCCCGCAAACTATGGACAAATTCATTTTCATAGAATACCCGTCAGTCAGCCAGGATATTGTCGCCCTTCTCAACGGAATATGGGGCTCGGGTCTCGCTGCTACACAGCAGCCAACTCGCTCTATGGAAGCGCTAGAAGCTCTACCCATTGGCGATACGACAAAGCAGTTTAACTACGGGCGAGTAATGGCCGACGTATACTTCATGGAACAAGGCGTGGAATCTAGACAAACGCGTTTCCCCTGCATGTTGTCAATTGTTCGATCACAGACCGACTCCAATTTAAACTTCGTCCTCGCAAGTCAGAATGGCTCCGTCTCGTTGCGCATACAATCAGATAAAAATGCAGGTCCGACTTGGCAAGACGTCAGATGGAGGCCAGATGCTTGCCGGCTAGAGCTCAGACTACCCCGAGGTTTCATGCTTGCGATCGAGTGCTCGGAGAAAGACTTTAAATTGCTATGGAGCATGTACGATTTCAGCTCCAAAGTCCAGTCTTACCTGTACCCGCGAAAGGATGAAGTCGTCAAGCATACTACTACACTCCGTGGTCTCCATTATTTTGATTCGAACCCGCAAGGAAGGTCCTTCCCCAGGGAACCAGTCGGGCCATGCCAAATTGGTTTGTTTGAGAAACTCCTCAAGGAAAACAGCCCAACCGGACCCAGGACATTCCATCGAGGTTTCCGGCTGGCCGTCGTCACTGGTCCGAGAATCAGGACACTTAGTGGAATAACGCATTCCTTCCCACCGCAACTTCCTATCCAGTTTGCTCTATTACGGGGTGACCAACGCGCGCCAGCCCTCCAATTAGATTTCAACGATGGGAAAGACAAAGGACGAATGGTTATGACCTTTAACGACGAACAGGAGCGGGAGAAGCTGTTGAAGATGATCACAGGAACCTACATTCATCAAGATGAGGAAATCGTTGCAGAAGTTCCATTAGAAGGCATGAACATGTCAGATGGAATCGGTGATATGAAGGGAGGCTTTCCAGCTATCCAGCGACTACCTTGGCAGCGTGCACGTGTGATCAATGACAAGTACGCAGAAACTCCTCAGACCGTATTGGCAGAGAAGCTCAGAGTTGAGATTGAATCGTTGGATAAGAGCGGAGTTGGAGTGGTTAGCACTATCACGGACCGAGTCAATGTTGCACCTGGGGAACTGAAGCTCAGGCTTGGTACGAAGGATATTCTGACGTTGCATGTTCTGCGGCAGCCGCAGGTTGATCTGACCGTCTCCATTCTGGAAACACACGTGCCTCGAGAATCGCATCGTGAGTTTGCAGGCCTGCAGAATACGATCCAGCGCAGTCAGACAGTCCGGACCTACAGGTTTCCAAGCTTCAGGGATCTACACTCATTCCAAGCTGGGATCACTGGATACTCTGTACTCTTCGACGGCGTTGCTGCAAGTCTGAACATCTCACGACGAAGGATGGTAGTGCCTATCCACAAGAAATGGGAAGCGGGTACGACGCGGGTTCAAGTGGTGCAACAGGAAAAGACGGTACAGTTACTGGCGTTTTTTGAGGATTGGCATCACGGACAGTGCATGGGATTTGTACTCAAGGGCACTGATGTTTTTGAGTCATTCGTCCGAAATGGGAAAGCAGGCTTGAAGCTGGCTGATGCCAAGTTCCCACTACCGAAAGTGCCGCGAGAAGGCGGCGCTGATATGGATGATACGGCGTTCTTGTGTCTGGATATGCCTGATTTTGCTGGCGAGCATGATGACATAACGATATTATTTGATGACACTCTTGGTAAGTTTTGCTATCCATTCTCCTTTGTTGGTTGTTGAATTCGAAGACTAACGGGACCCCTAGAGAGAGATAGACTTTGTTCGGTTCTACCCGCGCCAGTCAAAGGGTCGCGATTAAGTAGGGGGAAATGAAGGGAACGCCACCATTGAATGAGAGCAAAGATTCCTGCAGAAGGTCTGCATAACTTTTTAGCTGACGGGCACTGCAGCCTACAGCAATGCTGTCTCAAGGTCAAGATACCCCAGTGGTTACCTTACAAGCAAGATACGGGCGTCACAAGTCAAACAATCAGAGGCTAGGTGCATGCCGAGGAGGACAATGAAATGGATACAATTGCCTAGCCTACAAACAGATTTACAACTGGCTTTATTGTCGTTGGGACAAATGAACTACAAATTGCCCATCAAGCTATAGATTCGAAGCTCGAAAAGGAGCTGAATTTCAACGATTAAAGCCAACCAGTAATTATTTGTGTACCAGGTATCTCTGTGCCTACATGTAGTCTTGTCCAAAGATGAATGGCGCATCCAGATGCATTCGACGTACGTCATCGGTTCCCCTGACCTCGTGGCGTTTAACCCGGTCGTCCCCATTTGAGCGGTCAATACGTAAATTACTGCATTGCCTCGCAGCGCCCACTACGTAACTATCCTACTGCCCAAGATTTTCTACTGGTCATTTGGGTAGTAATATGAACTGTTCCCATGCAGGTTTGTAGACCCCCTTACTCCCCATAAAAATAGACTCCGGTATTTGTTCTATATCCAAGCTGGGTTGCTATTAACTTGGTTTTTTTTTTTAAGTGTTACATACGCAACCGCATTGTAATTCTTACTTTCTTAAAAGCGAGAGAGAACAAAGTCGTAGAACCTCGTTTCAAAATCTTCTTCCCGTCTTCCACTCAGCTTCTAGGGCATACTAACCTGCTTTGTATCTTTGTTGGGGGGTTTACTCAGTGAGGTCATCGGTGAGCCCCTCTAATTAGGGGTAGGTTCTTAATCGATAACGACCCGAGAATCCGCAGAACGTGGGGAGGGGTACATCATTATACTTACCGGACCTTGGACGTGACCTACACAGCCACCGGGACTTTAGATAGCAGTCAGGCTACGCTTCAGTTGCGATCTCTTTTTAGCTTTTCGTTCTTCGTCGACCTCTTTAAGGTTACCTATTCAGTTAGGCGTTTCGATCCGAACCGATAACGAAAAGAATGCACGGAGGCAAGATCACGTCGGGCCTAGGCCGCCGCCGTCGGACAGTTTCGAATGCTAGTATGTGACATAACTCTAAAAAGGAAAAAATATCAGCATTACGACATCGGACAACCTTTATTACCCCAGCTACCCCCCTTCCTTCGATAGACAGCAGCATTTTTACATCTCAAGGCTTCCCGCCCGCTGACACTTATGTGGTTATATTCAGGCAGCAAATCGTCTGCGGACGGCGCCGACGACGATGATACCTCTATCATCGAGCCCGAACAGGGCAATGGTGAGTGTTGCTCGAAGTAGCTCCCCGGAGAAATACTAGAGCTAATATACATGGGCAGTCCTCACACACATCATTTCGCAACTAAGGCCCGGCGCCGACCTCAGCCGAGTTGTCTTGCCTACCTTCATTTTAGAACCCCGGAGCATGCTAGAGCGGATCACCAAGTGCGTATTTCTGAATCATTGTGCTACAACTGCTTGTGCAAGGGCTCACATATAGGTCAACTATAGCTTTATGTGCCATCCGGAAATGCTTCTTCCTATTCCCGATATCGACGACCCAATCCTGCGCTTCGTCTCCGTCGTCAAGTTCTATCTTAGCGGCTGGCATATAAGACCACCGTATAGCTCCCCTACCTCCTATTCTGTAGGTTACACGGTATTGGCTGACGCAGAACCACAGGGGTGTCAAGAAGCCTCTCAACCCGATCCTCGGCGAGATATTTTCCTGCTATTGGGATCTCCCTGACAAGACCCGCGCCTACTATATCTCCGAACAGACGTCTCACCACCCGCCAAAGTCGAGCTACTTCTACATGGCCCCCGACCACCATATTCGCATAGACGGTACTCTAAAGCCTAGAAGCAAGTTCTTGGGCAACTCGGCCGCAAGTCTGATGGAGGGAATTGCCGTGCTCACTCTGACGAATAGGGGGAAGAATAAGAAACAAGGAGAAAGATAGTATGTGGATCTACAAGATCGGTCGATGACCGAGAACTGACCATATGTCTAGTTGGTTGACACAGCCCAACATGTACGCGAGAGGAATCCTGTTTGGTAACATGAAGTACGAGTTAGGCGACCATAGCGTAGTGCGATGTCCCGAGTTAGGTCTCACGGCCGATGTCGACTTCAAAACGAAAGGATGGGTCAGTGGGACGTACAACGCCATCGGGGGCACGATAAAGGACGACCGTACCGGCCAGACGCTCTTCGAACTTTCCGGCTTATGGAGCGAGGAAATGTTCATTAAAGATCTCAGAGTGGGTAATTCATAACTCCCGATACTTGGCCCCTGGCTAAATGGGTTGTACAGAACGGGCACAAGGAAATGTTCTTCGACGCCCGAAAAGCAAAACCTTCACTGCCGCGTGTGAGGCCGCTAGAAGAGCAAGACGAGCGAGAGTCGCAAAAGTTGTGGCTGAAGACGGCGCAGGCTGTAAAGGAGCGAAATCACGAGTTGGCTACTGATGAGAAAACCAAGGTCGAGGACCGGCAAAGAGACGAAGCAGCGAGCAGAGCGGCGGCTGGCGTAGAATGGCATCCGCGACTATTCAGGAGAGTAGATAAGGAGTACGGCGGCACGAGCGAAGATATGGAACATTTAGAATGGATCATCAACGCACACATGTTAGTGACATCTCAGAGTACTTATCTATGCCGACGCAAACACTAACTACGGATATAGTGATACCTCTACACCGCCAGAAAAGCAAGCCGAACAGATCTTGGCAATCTACCCTATATTACCAGGGCAGAAGCCAAACGAGTTCGACATACCCCGGCCGCACCAGCACCAGCACACAGCTGAGAAATCTGCTCCTGAGAATAAGGGTGGAGATCTGATTGATTTCGGTCAGAACGATGCGCCAACACAGCCCGCACAGCCTGCTAGGAAGGAAAACAACGAGATCTCTTCTATGCTAAAATCAACGGGTCGCGAACCGGAGGGGCCGTTGATTGACTTCACTGGTGACATGAAAAAGGATTTACCAAAGAACGATCCAACCCCAGGCCTGAAGAAGCAAGATACGGCGGAGAGCAATGATGCTTTCTTCGACGCTGAGGGATGATTGGGGTGTCAGTGTGAGCAAGACAGAAGACAAAAACAGGGTTGTGGAACTAGAAAAGAAGAGATACCAAGTTAATACGACACCTGCCTTATTGCTCCCAGTTTAAGGGGCGAACAGCTTTCCCAGCTCAAACACTCACGATCCGCCATTTCAGATCATGTGTTCTTCACTCAGGGAGTAGGGGGTTAATTTGTCACATGCATTACCTTTTGCATAAGGACTCTGTTCTGGTTACTATCGAGTCCTGACTTCGGTAGACCAATATTTCATAGTGTAGGAGCATCTGAGCATTTTCCTTTCTACTAGTAATAGGGGCAACCTCGGGGATAAGCATCAGAGAGCAGAAAGATAAATGGAATTGGAATAGATGCATCGATGGCATTTGCCTTTATCGGGCAGTCAGTATTCATTGTACCTGCGGCATCGGGACAAATTAAATTTGGTTTAATTCAAATTACTAGTACGTGGAATATCACTTTCGTGGAGATCGTGCCGAGGGGGTTGAGTTAGCAATAAATGCCTGGGTAGAGCAACTAGTATGTTCAGGGTTCAGAGCGAATAGCACATAGCATAAACATATACAAGCAGGTACGAACGTTTTGATTTTATCGAACCCTTGACTCGGGCTTCCTATAGGAGAAATTATTTGTACAGACGGGTTGCTCTTCGGTGAACTTTTCAACTGAGAAGTGGCCCGCGTAGATTTCTCGTCAACGCCATCCCTAATTCTAGAGGTATTCCCTCTCATTTCTCGGACACGCCGACGACTTTAAACCAGCATAATATCACACAGGCCAGAGGACCTGACTTAGGAGTAGAAGCGGCCTGCTCATTCATTCGTCGGTCCCTTCTCTCCTTCTCCTTATTTTAATCAACGTAATTGAGAAATAATGTGAGGGTATCCCATGTTTTGTAGTTTTCTGCGCGGCTGACTGACTCGGTGCTTTGCGCTTTATCTTTCCCTTCTGCTTCGTAATGTTCCATCTGCTTTCATTTCATTTCGATCCTCCTATTAAGAGAAACTGTTCTCGCTGCCCTCTTATCAAGGCAGCCAATGCGTCACCCTGATCTCGGTGCTCGTAGCTCTGAGTACGACTTTAGACACTCCGTTGCCGTTGCTGACGCTCCTCATCACGTAGCAGAAATTAAGCAACCCATCAACCACAAACCCCAGCGATAACCTCCATCTCCTCTAATACCGCTTCCGCGTAGGCTCAGGACTCGGACTCCTACTAACACTCTTCTCATCCCTGCCCCTCATCTTCAGCCACTTCTTCGTACTAAGCATCAACTCCCTCTCCAACTCCGGACTCGGATTCTTCCTATGAATGAAATTACAAAAACCCCCCCTCACACAGCCCTCACCGCTATTCAGCCGACAGCACGCCTCCCTAAAGTCCGTGACGGGGCTGAGCTCGCAGTACACGGGCCGTCCGGCGTACCACCGACTATTGAGCGCGTCGCACGCCATCTGCGCCGCGTCCTCGTACTTGAAGCGCGCGTACACGTTGCCGACTAGGTGGTCGTTTGTGTTGTCGCAGACGACGAGCTCCTCTAGCTCCCCGTACTTGCAGAGCTCGCACCATAGGTCCTCGTAGAAGGCGTCGAAGTGGTTCGCGCATTGCTCTGGCGTGAGCCGCGCGCGCGCGTCGTGCGCGGGGTTTTGGTAGAGGGAGGGGAGGAGGATGGTTTGGGAGTACGAGGGCTTGACGTGTTTACGTGAACACCGGTCGCCGTGACGGCAGGCGCCGATTTTGTAGTAGAAGGAGCAGTTTACTTTGTCTTGCTCTGTGCCAAAGATGGAGGCGAGGAAGTTGGCCATGGTTGATGGTTGTTAAGGGAGAATGAGGGTGTTGGTTGATGTTGTCGGGACGAATGGGTATCGGTATCTAGGTGAGGAATGGTATTCCTCTTTTCGCGTTTCTTTCAGGTGAATGTCGCGATGATTGCTTGCTTGCTTCGTGATACTCGCGATGATGTATGTAGGAGTTTGCGATCGATTAGGATTGAATTGTAATCGCGATTCCGTGGTAATCTTCAATCGAAATTGTTAAGTTGTTTGGGTTTGTAATTGGGAGGCGAAATTCAAAAGTCGAAGGGAAGCAATGGGAAAAATAAGGTTGAGAGGCTGAAGGAAAGTGGAGACAGATACCAAGTACAAACCCACCCAAAAGCTCGGTAGTCAAGGCTGACCAATCATATTGCTTTAGAGTCTAAGCTACTGCGGGTCATACGCCACATCTAGATGTTTCCACCGCCACATTTCGGAGGTTAGAGATTAATCAGCCACAGTGAAGTCCCCAAATGAATATTAACGGGTTTATTCATCTAAGCAGCCCATCGTTCTCTGGGACAGTCCTGTTATACAACATTTAATGGTCCTCGAATGTGAAAGAGAGGCTACTAATGGATGTTACTATTTATCTTAGCATCATTTCGTATATTTAGATCCTGCAGAGGAAGTGTCACGCATAGGTGTGATTGGTCTGAGAGATGTCAACTACTACTTTATCTTCGAATTAAGTAACCAGGTAATCAGTAGCTTCGCCAAATTCTTGTGTCCAAATCTATTCGAATATAAGAAATGAAGAAATAACGATGCCATCGTATATATTAGCTTATTATATATAAAATACGTCATATTTTGAGCAAAATATGTACCCGATTGTCAAGCGCTCGACTCCCGAAGTTTCCCATCCCGAAACGCCTTTCCTATACGCAATGATGTGTGCTTCGCGGCTTGTGTTCTACCTATACTATCGAAAAAGGCGCTAAAATCTGATCTTTCCAAGCACAAATAAATTTCTCGGACAGGCTCGCCATATGAAGCAGCCACAGGGGAAAAATTGAGTACCTTGCTGGACTGGTGACAACGGGGCGTCACCACACGAGTACTGGATATATGCCTAGGTAGGTATCCTTCCCCGCTCATCCTGACAAGCCACGAGAATTGGCTTCACCCAAGCTACCCTCATTGTCGGAAATATACAACGTATATACGATACTCAGATTTCCTTATGTCTTTGTCTAGACGATGTTATATACCCTCTTGGCAATAATAAAGCAAACTAGCCCGAAGATGAGCAGTGCTGTAGTGATCCCGAAGAACCAATTCAGATCGCCCTCGAACTCTTGACCCGGGACCCAGACGTTCATACCCCAGAGACCTGTAATGATATTCATCGGCAAGACAATGGTACCGAGAACGGTCAGCTTGCCTAGGACATCCGCAGTCTGCTCCTGGCGTTCGTTCATGCGAATATTGATCTGTGCTATGTAGTTTGCATGGCACCGAGCGAGAATCCTGTTCAAGTCAGCTGCATATTCATGCCCGAGTTCTAAGCAAGGGTGACTTACACTTCATAGTGACTAAGGTTTCCGGTCATAGTCACGATATGATCCTGGATATCGCCAAGATAGAGCCCTATCTCGGATCGTGGGGCAACTTGCCAGTGTTCATTGCAACGCTTCGCGAAACCCTTGATGACGTCCGCCTTATTTCCAAGTAGTCGATATAGAGTCATGACCTTCTTCCGGCAGTCGCCTACGCGGCGTAGCATATCTCCGCCGTCTTCTGTGTTTGCTTCCGTACCCTTCTCATTCTCGCTTTGATTATTATCGGATGTCGACGAATTTGGATCGGAGGAAGAATGGAGTTGTAGAATACTTTCGTCAATAGCATCCACTTCTTCTTCGATGCTCTGGATGAGTGGTAGGTAGACGTCAGTGATGTCGTCGATGATCGCGTAACTAATCCAGTCAGAGCTCAGAATCATGAAATCCTTGAGCTGGCGAACTCTTCGCCGGACGTTGGCCATGTGTGGAGTTTGACTGAAGTGAAAGGAGATGACACCTTCACGGAATACCACGACATATATGTTGACCGGTTCCAGATGGTGCTCCGATTCAGCGTCCTGATCGAATGATCGGTAATTGACGAAATAGTAATGCCGGAAAAGTTCGACCTTTTCACGTTGTTCCTGGAGCATGATATCTTCGGATGTTAAAGGATGAATTCCGAAGGCTTTAGAGAGCACTTTCATTTCTGCCTCCGTGGGACTCAGGACATCCAACCACCATACAGGTCGTTCGCCATATCGTGGCTTCTTTTTCAGTTCGATCACTGGGGGGATCAGTGAGGGCGACGGCTTCATATCAGAGTGTGGCGACTTGGCCCGCATTGGACTTGCCTCGCCCGACTGAATTCTAGAGGGAGCCGAAGAGATTGCTGACTCTCGTCTTGGGGGGGTATCGAGGTTGGCTTCGGATGTTATATTATTTGGTGTCAAAGACGATTGCCGAGTTGGACCCTTAGAAGCTACATCGCCATTCCTAACCAGAGTAGCTACCGGAATGGTGGGTTCGTCGTCGTCTTCGTCGTCAGATGAATCAGATAGAACTGGGGGGTCCGGAAGAAAAAGGTCCTTGAAGGTAGTACCTGGCTGAACAAGCTCTGATATGGATTGACTGTGGATGGTGCTCTGGAATTCTTCATTGAAGTAGGTGAATCGATACGGAGCATCCTCCTCTATGCGGTACCATCCCTTGTGGACGGGTCGTAACCGACCATTCACCAATTGTGGCTCTGTGATCTTCTTCATTCGCCTCTCTTCGCTTCGGTTCTCCCTCTCGAGCCTCGACCACTCCTCGAGAATAGCTAAGTCTGGCCATTTGATTCGTCTTCGGCGCCGGGATCTGATGCTACGAGTGTCACGAGCCTGTTGGACGTCCTCGTCGGCTAACTCCGACAACCCCTCTTGAGGAAAGCAGACATCCTCCTGGGCTTGTAACGCAATGGTATGGCGCCTGTCGAAGGGAGACTGTTCGCGAAGCGGTTCGGTCTCCGTTTCAGCCCCGCTATTAGATCGAGAGGCATGTTCTACAAGCTCGTCCCTCATCATCATATCCCCAAAGCTCATATCCAGCCGGTCAGAAGGGCCTAATGGAGGCGTGCCAGGCACAGAAGGCGGATAGTTGACATTGTACCTATCGGATGGTGTCATGGGCCCCAATTGAGTCTTCTTGGCCGATATATTAGAACCAGGACGGCTAGAAGATATATCATTCCTCCGTCGTCCATCACTCGAGCCATAACCCCGCGAAGAGTCGAGGTCATGTCGTGAAGAGCTTGACAATAAAGGGGCAGACTCGTTGGTCTCCTCTTCCTCGTTGTAGTCATGGCTCTGAGTTCCTTGTAGCGTACGAGGCCGGCTTGTCGATTGAGGCAAGTGAAGGGAGGCTGCGAGAGTCGAAGGTCGCCGTGGGCGCGGATAACGCTGTTCCCTACATTGGAATTAATGAATTTCTCATGGATGGCATGAATTGGGCTCATAACATACCTGTGGTCGAGAAGCACCTCACTGTCGATGCTCGTATTACTCAGATTCCTCCCGTGCATATAGAAACCGGACCTGTCGCCGGAGTGGCTAGATGGAGGTAAGTCCTCACCCTGGGCATCTTCTGAAGCAGCGGCGAAGGATTTGCGCCTCGATTTCTTGTGTTTTCGCCCTGCGCGATGTTTTTTCTTGGGTGCTGGAGTGCTAGATCTCGTCGCATCAGTAGGTGCTGAAGGACCTGGCACACGGGACGAGCCGAGAACTGGGAATTGATTGCTAGCCATAACGACGGATAATCATACTCGTAGGAATCAGTTCTCAGTATTTGTTATGGGTATTCGGATGTGAAGTCAAAGCTAAGTTTTCGTTCTGAGAGGCAAGCAATTGATAAGTGATGTTTAGAGTTGAGCTAGCTCCAATGCTCTGCTCTAGGTTCTTCTACCTATGTGGTGATGTCAATGGGGTCAATGGGGATAAGTGGGTACCTACGTGTACCTATGTGGGGACTAATAGGTGGAATTCGGATCGAGATAGCTCGAGCGGTTCGCTTCCGAGGACCCCGTTCATATACCTAGGTATGTTGGGGAAGCAAGTTCATTGGAGTTATCTCCAGCCATCCTGAACATTCATAATTCGTATTGGATATTCCGTTTCATACCGACCGAACCAACGCCATTGTCAAAAAGGTTCAAGCTTGAAAGGACATAGGATTCGGTAGATCCCTCCAACAAACCATGTGGCGTAGATCCAGGCGGTTTATTCCTTATCAAGTACATACCTAATGTAGCTGCGCCTGGACCTGCCAATTCCAATCAAAAAGAAGCTTATTGTGGGTAAGGTAACTTAAAAAGGATCAAGCATTCTGCTCAATTAGGCCTATCGGACTAGCTACCTCGGGCTGCTCAGGTAAGCTCCCGATATGTTGTCCAACGTAGACAAAGTTGTGTAATGGAATAATGAGCATTAGAGGACAATCAACTAGAACTAGGAACTTCAATTAAAGAATTGGAAAGGGTGTCCGTCTCGGAGCACATTGCTGCTCTTCGAATCAAAGGTGCATGAGTTCAACTTTCACCCTTACGCAGAAACATGCAAACGGATTTGATGATCCTGAGGAATAGGAACCTCTTCATAGCTATCTTTAGTGATTACAAGTAGGTACCTAGTCCCTACGAACTCGAGATTGAGCCTTGATGCCATGTGTACCTCCTAATAATGCTTTTGTCCTTAAACCGCAACCTAAACGCCAACTTCCAACCTTTCGCACGCAGGGGTATGAGTCAATAAAGACGGGAGAAAAAGACCAGGCCCGAAAAACTACCAAGACATGCCCTAGCGTCTCTGGGCCATGAAACTAGCTCGTAGAGCCAGAATCTGCTGGCGTTCTGCGTCAGGTAGTTGGTCGATGGTCTCTTGTGGCAAGCTCATGACCGCCTGCATCAGGGCCTCCGGATCTTGCTGTGGTGCCGCAGTTGGTACGCTGGCCGCAGGAGGCGCGTAGCTTGCCTGCGAAGCTGCTGTGGCAGGCGGCGCATAGGGCGCAACAACTGGGGGCGTAACCGTCGTGGCGCCAGTGTAGGCAGGAGGGTAGCCAGGCGGAGGTTGCTGAGGTTGCTGAGGTGCGGGAGGTGCAGCAGGAGCGGCCGAAGGGTCGATTACAGAGTGGATCGCTTCGGGAGAGACGAGACCCATGAGGAGGAGAGCCTGAAAGATGGCGTAAGACAGTTGCGGCGCCTGTTGTAGTAGCTCGGTCGCACGGGCGGGATCGGTCGTCGCAAACGACTTCATCTGAGCCAATATGTCTAGAAGTTGACTCGGTGGAAGGGTGTTGAGGGTCTTTGAGATGGCATCGGTAGCGCTTACGCCAGGAGGCAGCTCTTTGCCCGGTGGGAGGGGAGGTAGTGAGCCCGCGGGCGCAGGCTGGGCAACGGCATGCGATGCACCATTGGTAGGCTGGGCCGCCATGGCAGTTGAACTGTTAGAATCATCACCGTCAACTCGGCCTTCCGTACTATAGTCGACGCGGAGTTTGCGTCCCATGATTTCGTAATCGTTCAGGTTTCGCACGGCGGATGCTGCAGAATCTAAATTGAGAAGATAATGAGTACGAGTACGAGTACCGAGTACCATTGACGCCGAAGAATATAAAAGACCTACCTGCGTCTGGATATTCTGCGAAGCCAAATCCCTTAGGTCGGCCAGTTTCCCTATCATAGACCAGGCGGAAGTTCAATACTTTGCCCGCGGTACTGAAGATGTCGGTGATCTGTTCTTCAGATAACCCATAGGGAATGTTGCCGACAAAGACTACACGCGACGGGGGTTTTGTTGACATAATTGAACCGGCAGCTTGAAATGGGAAAGAGTGAAATGGGGGGGCAGAAACGTGTTGGCTGCAGATTATTGCAGAACTGCGCCGGAGTCTATGTTTGCTTTGGTTCGTCACCTGGGCAGCGTTTTCGGGTTCTGCTTTCCTTCTTTGCTGCTAGCCTTAGCCTTTTGATATCGATATCGATAGCGAGCGCCAGAGCTTGAAAGCTCAAAAGAAGTCGCGACTAAAAATTACGTGCACGGGCCAAATATAGCGGGTAGCTGACCAGTCACCCACCAATTGGCATGCATACGTACATTGTATCAATGTATCTCAGCCCGCCTGAAGAAAAAAGGCGGATCACCATTTACTGGAGTTGAGACCTCTTTCTCAATGTTCTAGCAGCCGCATCCGTTGTCCGTCGTCCGTCAAAATATCACCCACGACGTCACCACCTTATTCCATCTAACGTCGTCCAAGATGTCGCGCTCTCCAATGGACGAGTATGTGGAGCGCGTGCGAATGATCGTCCGCCAGAACCGAGGTGGATTCCCCGGCGGTGGTCGTCCACCTGCGGGAACTGGTATGGCTGTAGCAGCTATTGCTCTACTCGGCGGTGGTGCTATGCTCCTGCAACATTCCTTATTCAACGTCGATGGTGGTCACAGGGCTATCAAGTATCGAAGAATAAGTGGTGTTAGCAAGGAGATCTACAGCGAAGGTGAGCCCGGCCTGTCCGGGCCTTCGTTTATCAAAATGCATGCTCACACGACTATATACAGGAACTCATCTTATGATCCCTTGGTTTGAGACTCCGATTACTTACGACGTGCGAGCGAAGCCGAGAAACGTCTCCTCTCTTACAGGCACCAAGGACTTGCAGATGGTCAACATCAACTGTCGTGTGCTTTCCCGACCCGACATCCATGCTCTTCCCCAAATTTACAGGACGCTGGGGCAGGATTACGATGAGCGTGTGTTGCCTTCTATCGTAAATGAGGTGTTGAAGAGCGTGGTGGCGCAGTTCAATGCTAGCCAGTTGATCACACAACGAGAGAATGTTGCCAGACTTGTTCGAGAAAACCTGTCAAGGAGAGCCGCAAGATTCAACATCTTATTAGATGATGTTTCCCTCACAGTATGTTCTAAGTCTTTCCCTATAGATAGCGTGGCCATTTGTTAACATCCGTCCTAGCACCTTGCTTTCTCCCCAGAATTCACAGCTGCGGTTGAAGCCAAGCAAGTGGCACAACAGGAGGCCCAGCGAGCAGCCTTTGTCGTCGACAAGGCAAGACAGGAGAAGCAGGCCATGGTCGTCAAGGCACAGGGTGAGGCCCGATCAGCCGAGCTGATCGGAGAGGCCATCAAGAAGAGCAAGGCCTACGTTGAGTTGAAGAAGATTGAGAACGCAAGGATCATTGCCAGCCAATTACAGGAAGCTGGTGGCAGAAACAGGCTGCTACTTGATGCGGAAGGACTTGGATTGAATGTGTTTAGTGATGACTCTAAAAAGCAATAGGCACAAGGCTTCAGGAGGAACAGAATCTCCACTGTATGTTTATGAATTGATCACTGTAAAATACGAGTCCCCAACCATCATGTCCAATTCCTATGAACGAGCTTATTAGGAAGTAATTATTGAGGGGGAGCTTTCTGGCAGTCCTAGAGGCATATACCAGCTCATGAACACGCTGGCTTACGTTGAGCTTCAGTGAAGGATATGCTGTGCTCCGTATACCCCTGATCATACAATGTCGTCCTAGATGGTCAACTGGCAGTAAAATATTTTTGATACACACAATGTGACTGAAGCGCACACAACGATAATAATAGCTGATTCAGCTAGCAATCCAGCTAAACAGAATAGTTATAATATCTCAGTCACGACCATAGCAATGTAGTTTACGCAACACCTAATGTTGGGTATACCCAAGGTCCATGAGGGATCCTGTATTGATCTGAAATCCCATTAAAATCCTTAACAAGGATCAATCTCAACAGTCTAGCCTACAATCGATTTACGTTGATCGAGTCCGGAGTTTTAGCCGCAAATATTCACTACTAAGTACCTAAATGAGTACCGGCTGTTATTGGCGAACTCTTCGGATAGTAATTGGAGAGCCTGGTATGAGAGTCTCGGGGATCAAACCTAGCCCAGCTATTCAACATAGTCAGATGACCTGCCCACAAATAGCTTAACTGTCCGCTGAGTAAAGAAATATTTCAGCCTTCTGAGCGCCTCCACGGGATGCCTACTATGAAGATGAAGAGTGACAACCATATCTATTACTAAATCAACAAGTCGCAGTACATAGTGATAGTGGCGGTCTATCTTTAGCAATCGATTATTTCGCCAGTAGAAAGCACCCGAATTCCGTCATTCAAACGACTCTGTGGCGGCCGTTCCCAGTTCAAGACCTTGCCTCCCCTAGCCAGTACATCCCGCCGCATCCCGTACCACTCCTCCGAAGTGACGGGTGATGGATTTCCATGCATATCCTTTAAAATAATAGTTCTCTGCGGCAGCTTGGGCCTAGAAGGCCAGTTAATAGCCTCCGGAGCATCGCCTGTCAGGTTTGCTGCCCTTCGCTCTTGCCATTCCTGCAATACCCGCCGGTACGCCTCGACTGGGTGATCTAGCTTTACTTCTGGATGCTTTACCCATTCTCGTTGGAGGTCGTTAAGGCCCTGCTTCTCGTGGGGCTTCCTGCGGAGACTATCGTCTTGTGTGATGATCTCGTACATGGTAAATATGACACCTTTAATATCGTTCCGTTGTTCGTAATAACATTCACCCTCATCTTGCAAAGGATTCTTGATGCGAGCCGCAAAATTAAAGTCAAAAAGCATAATGGAGTCTGTCGACTCGTCGACCAGGAGGTTCCGTGGAGCAACGTCCTGGTGTGCGATCCCGTATCGGAGATTTAAGTCATCAACAGTCTGTATGAGCTGTTGGAGCCACTTTAGCTTAAAGACACGCGATTTGTTCTCCTCTAGGCTGCCACCGGACACGTAGTTGTTGGTAAATCCGACCACGCGACCTTCGAGCTCGTCGATGACGACCCGGTCGAAGGGGACAATGTTTGGGTGGCGAGGTAAACGCATCCATAGGTTCATCTCCTTCCAGGACTTTTGTGCGTATTGCCATAAGAAGTAGTATTTGAAAACGACCTACTTAAGTATTAGCTTATAGGATAATAGAATCTAGCATGGGTAATCCGGATTTACCTTTTTGGCAGACCCCTTCGAGCACGCGGGATATGCGACAAGGTCAGCATCGGGGCCAAGCCTGTCGAGTTCCTCAAGGGCGTCCCGCTGTATGGTCTGAATCCCTTCTGGAAGGATGATTTCGTGAAGAAATGGGTAGTGTGCGCATTCCGTCTGATCATCGTTTGCATCGGTATACGTCTTGATAATCTCGCCATTTTCCGATATATAAATCCTGTATATACTGGGGGAGAGCTGGCTGCTGTAGCGGCTGAGATGTTCGATGGCAATACTCTCGTCGTCCTGCTCTCCATCCATAGTCACCGAAATCGTCCGCCTCTGGTCCCAATCGATAACATGCCAGGTGCTTGGGCCACCGACAGGGATGTCACCACTTAGGGAAAAATACTTGGATTCGTCGTCAAGCATGTTGGTATGATTTGAAAATTGAGGAGATGAAATTTGAAGAGAAATTGAGACACGACAGATCTGACTCTATGGTAATATTTACCTTGGGAAGTTGGAAGCTAGACAGTCGGGTATGTACTCGCCGATATATGTTGGAGTCACAAGACGCCCGACGTTTAAATTCTCGCGCCTTGTACTCGATCATTCATAGAATAGTCTATGCTTGTGCGCGTACAATATGGTTCATGTCAAGTACAAGATTCCGTTTGCTACTAGCTGTGAATCACTGGCGGTAAATATATGTGGCGGAGTTCAAAAGTAGGTCATGTTGGTTGTTGGTTTCTCAACTGCCCCTCCGAATCCTCAGTGGAATATCACTCTTGAGAAACGACCTCGCGGTCGAGGGCTTAGCCAGCCTTCCTCGTTTGGCTAACCGCCTGCCTGTTGGTCGTTGGGCACGGCGTTCTCTCTCAATCTCCCTCCCTCATGCCTTGGTTGGCTCCCATTGTCCATTATTGAGCGCGACTCCGTAGAGAGGCCTGGCTAACACATTCATACCAACAACCAAGTGATGCTGAACGCTCCAGTGCGAGTATATATGATGGCGACAACTGCCATGCCTAAGAGGACACGAACATCCAGAAGAAACATTGAGATAAATCATCCTCAATCATTTATACATATCAACATTAAATATAAGTTCCTCGCCAACCTGCTGAAACCTCTCTTACGCTATTTGTCTAGGTAGGGTTAGTATACCGATATCTCTACGACTAGTTGTATACTAATTTGACCTTCCTATAGTGACAAGTACCTACATATCATATAATCCTCCCAAGTTGGCCCATCATGGCAGATCAGCCGGAAGATATCGAGCCTCGCCATATTAATTGGGCAGCAAACCGATCCAGGCGGTACAGAACTCGTGATTGCTACTGTGGGTGGTACCACTTCTACGGGATATGTGGGCATTACACACATCGCCATCCGTTGAAGTGCGGAGACAAGCGTACACGTTCCGGCATGTCTGGATTCTGCACCATTCCGGCGCCGCAGTATAACGTTACCGACTACCGGGTCAATGCTTTATGCAACCATTGCCTGGGAAACCCATAGATCGAGCTATTTATCTTTAGACTTGATTGATTCTAGCGGAAATAGAAGAAAGGCAGGGGCGGTTTGAGAAGTTAAGAGTATACAAATACAAATATATTCCACGATGAGAACGAATGACTGTCTTTCGTGCTGCTGTATGTTCTATCATGCTGGTCAAGTACCGTGGTTTAAGTGTGTAGGAGGTAATTATGGGAAATCGCACCCTCGGGCCGTGCTTATACAAAAGCGCATCTGTATAGAGCGTGGGCAAGCAAAGACGGGCCCTGCAAGCTGTATGTGATGTTGGCTAGGAACATATTCGATTTTACCGACTAAAGCCAATGTAGGTAGAGATCCAATCGTTGAGGACCTGAATAATCGAAGCAAGTCAGTTGTGAATTTCTTGGCAGTCACGCTGGCGTGGTAACCACTGATGTTCCTGTAGTAAGATATGGTTAGCTAATCGAGAGCCATTCAGGCAGCCCGGCTGCCGGCAAGTTGGAACTCGGGGTTCTGCCCGGGGAGAGTCGGCCGTGCTGCGATACAACGTCCGGTTGACGGAAAAGTTTACTGGTGCTATATCGACGGATGGGGGCACAAACAACCCGAATTTTACGGACTGCTACGCACCTGTCTACATTTGAATCTCTGTATTGTGATAGGTCTGTCTAGTTGATCAGTCTAACGAGCCCCATGATAGGTCTAATTCAGCCAATCAGGTAAAGTTAGATCAGGTTAAACAACAGCAACAGCAACAGCAACAGCAATAAGTCAGGTCAGGTTGAGTCAAGACAATCAGGTAGTTCATACCAATCTCCTCTGGCTGGGGAAAAAAGGATGTTACTGGTATATACAAAAGATAAATGCCATAGGAAAGTTAATAAAGATTTTTTATCGGAAACCAAGGTAGCAAACCTATGTAAGTCGCGCTCTGCTGAGGTGTGAGTTCCAATGACAAAGAGGTGAAGTGCCTTGTAGTCTATTCTCTTTCCAAAAAGGGTTTAGCTGCTACTTAACAAGCTTCCCTACAGGGGTGGTGCATGTACTCTCTCTGACCCCACCATTCCCTCAGGTACATGGTTAATCTCGTGAATGTAATCAGTCTTATCCCAAACGATCACCAACTAACAAACGCTACCTATACCTCCCACCGCTCTCTCATCCTTCTCCTTCTCTCATACTCATTATCATCTCGTCCTGGAATCGACGTTGCCAAGCCACTGAAACCCACCCAGGCCGTCAAACCACAATACCGCCAAGATGATGATAAAGTAAGTTCGTCATTCTCCCTGTACCCCGCCATGACAGCCTCGTCGACGCGCCTATGAGATCGGACGGACAGAGATCAAAAGCTAACAAATAGGACAGGGTGCGAACCCTCACGGGCAAGTTGATCTCGCTCGACGTCGAACCGACATCCAAGGTACGTCCCTCTCCTTCCTATCTTCAGTCCTATTTAGGACGCGTTAGGTACCTACCTAGGTCATATCGCATTGCGCCGCCCTGCCTACTCTACGCAAGCAAGCAAGCAAAGAAATTAATCTGAGTGCTAACAATATCATTTCCGCAGATCGAGGATGTGAAGAAGAAGGTCGAGGAGAAGGAGGGTATCACGCCGGACCAGCAGCGACTCATCTACGGCGGCAAGCAACTGTTCGTCTCTTCTTCTCAACTTCGAATAGCTATAGCTAACGCGATTAAATCTGTATAGACATGACCAGCTGACAATGACGGACGCCGGTATCGTCCCGGACGCGACCCTCCATCTTGTCCTCACCCTCCGCGGTGGCCGCTGCTAGACGCCTCCCAAACCCAAACCCAAACCCAAACCCGAACACGATCTCGCGTCGCATACTCATTCCCCCCTCGCGATATCGATCGACCGTCCCTCTTACCGTACTTCCAGAGCCTTCACAATTCACACCACGATACCACGTTAATACCCAGAACCCACAGGACAAGGTAGCACGGCTTTAGGAAACGATGCTTGCGCCAGAGCAAAGGGAACGGTGGTAACACGACTCTGGAGACCTTTTGCATAGGTTCTCGCATGATCCTCTATAGAGGACGAGAACTCTCATTTTGCTAAATAGACGTTGCATTGCGAAGAACCCATCCTTAATTGATGATTCTACGAGACGAAGCACCCCTTTGGTAGCCCACCGAATTTAGACGAACGTTCATGAACACCGTATATTGCCTTGATTATGAGCTTTATAGAAGTACGTGAATATGCTTCTTCAAGCCAAGTAAACCCGCAAGCCGAAACCATTGGTATGCTTATGCTGGGGGGCTAAACTACAACGTACTACAAGGACTTGGTAACTAGATGGGTTTTTCTCGTAGAGTAAACTTGAACCCCTGCGTAATACGCTGTAATAATACCCTTGGGGGTCTGGGACAGCCGCCTTTTTGAAACTAGTTGTCTCATGGTGTTACTTACTGCTACTATGGCTTCGAGATATACTACCTAGGTACTCTTTGACCTAGAAATACGTTGACAACCAGAAAAGAATACGGTATTAAATTTATGCAATAGGGATATTTCATTATAGGCTTAAGGCCATCCTGAGACTATGAGTCTGCAGCTTATGGCCTCACTGCGTACCTAGATAGGTATGTTGCCTCAGCACTATTCAGAATGCGAATGCCAACAGCCCAATACAATGGTGGTGATCGGTATGTCCCCACCTATGTCTCTGTGATAAGAATACCTCAAATAAGTTCGTAATGTAGTCCTTCCGTGCTATTCCCTGCCGTTCCATTACGCCCCTTCATTCATGATCATATCGAATGTGCGAAGTCTTCGTTAATTTAAAAAAGTCGTATGCAAGGAGCCAAATTCCAGAATTGACTCTCCCTCCCTTCCTTAAATGCTCCGAGATGAAACCGGGTTCTAAGAGTGGTACATGAAAAAGAATCATGGGTGTATGTGTAGGTAAAAATCCTATGTAAAAGTACAATCGAAAGTATTTGATGACCAATCAAGTTCGACGGTGCTTTTTCGACGAGCAAAGCGTGAGGTCGTAAAGCAAGGTATTAAAAGTTCGTCCAAATTCATTAGTCGGGAATTCTCTAATCGCATTAATTCGTACGATTCGTCTCGGGTCTGGTATATTTGCGTCTCCTAAGACATCCGTCGGGCTTTGTTCTTTGGCTTCATGAAGACGCTAGGCGCTTCCTTGCGTTTTTGTCCTATCACCATGGGCCTGGGCCTCGACTTTGGATCTGCGCTTGGGCTACCTGTAGCGCTGGCTGCAGCTCCGGGTGGAGGAGAAGATGCCGAGGCCCCCTTCAGTGGTCGCAGAGGCGGGCTCAACGCAGCGGAGGGCTTTGGTACAGCTGATGAAGAAGCCGTCGGGTTGGAAGCTGGTTTCGGCGGAGATGTCTCAATGGGCTCAAGCCTCATTGGTCGGTTCTTCCAGGAGAGGCCTCTCTTCATTTGCGCAAGACCCGACAAGTTGGACGAGCCAGGCTTTGCTGTAGAAGACGAGGTTGGTGCTGTTAGAGAGTCGTTATTGCCCTGAGGTGGCATTAAGGGGTCTTTAGACGGCTTGGTGGAAGCAGATGTGCTAGGCTTGTTTTCGTCGAACATACTCTCGAGACCGTCGACGGTCAAGCCGCCCGCTTCACCATCTGAGTCGAAATCGGAGTCTACGTCCTCTTGAGCCAGCAAATCTTCATCTGAGACAAGAGTCGCTCCCTTCGTACCGACTCCGCTCTTTGCCTTGAGTAGTCGCGCCTCACGTTCCTTCTGCTCGAGCTCACGGTGAGCTCCAACAGGGCGAGAGGGTGGTTGAATGGCTCTCGCAAAAGGTCTCGACTTGTTCTTGTGCTCCTCTACCATGCCCAGCGGAGCGCGGGCGATCTGTCCTTGCTGAACCACAAGCTGACCAGTCGGCGTCGACAGCTTGTATCGACGGCTCATCTCCCTGGCTTCTCGTCGAGCCTTCTGCATGATACTCTGAGCCGATGTCGTCTTAGGTCGAGAGCCAAATGGCAGTCCGTGGAAACCACTCCCGTTCCTTCGCTGACCCGGAATACGGCCATGGACTCTTGCGTTGAAGTTCATAACTGGAACGGCCTTGGCTTGCTTCTCCTTCTTCAGTGCGTTGAAACCATTGTTCAATTTCGCCGCGGCTTCCTTTTTCAGTTCGGCATCAAGCTTCTTGTATTTCTGGTAAACCTTGCTCCATAGAGTAGGGTTGCGAGGTTCGTAATTGTATTTGCGGGCAAGATGCGGGAAATCGCGGTTGACAAGACGCTGCCAGCACTCGGCAGTGTCGCCTTTGAGATTTGGTGAGCTCTCCTCTATTGCCAGTAGTTGCATAGGATTCTCGATCTTCAAGAGGACGGGACGGATGACCCAGTAGGGAAGTGTGCCTACATCCCATATGTCTAGAGAGGAACCCATGATGTTAGTGCTATCTGCAGAGTAGACAAGAGCAGCAATAAAAAAAACACGAATAGGTTAAATGAAAAGGCTTAAGGGGGGACACAAGCCACGGCATTCAGGAATAGAGCAGGGAAAATTAAGAGAATCCATAGAAAGCTGGTCATTACTGGGCAAAGGCGTGACGATTACGTGACTGGCAAAATTGACAAGGAAAAGTGACTGGGGATAGTTACCTCGAACGTTCTTGATGCACACAGCGGTGCATAGCTCCGTTAATGATTTGACCATTGTGTCTTCGATATGGTGTTACCATGGAAAGACAATGAGGTATCAACGTCGCCAATTCGAATGAATTGTTTGGCGCCAGGTCACAAGTTCAAGCTGTCGCCGAGTCTGAAGTGTGTTCTTGTTTGTCGTCAAGTAAGACAGACACGTACTTGGATCGTAACGGATTGATGTTGAATAAAAGGTGGAGTCTCAATCAACTCGGCGGCAACCTTAGGTTGTTCTCTCAGGGTCCAGGTTGACACCTCAGAGCTTCAGCGTACAGTCGGAGAGAGTGATTGTTGTTGGTGGACAGTTGCCTGTTGAGTCCGATTGACCCCGTCGAAGGTGAGGATGAAAGTCGAAAGGGAAAAAGGGCAGCGTCCCTTTGACAGATATACACAACTTCCTCTGCCAGAGCTCGCCGCGTTGTGATTATTAAAGCTATGACGGTCGTCGCTGTCTCTAGAATCGTTTCAATCAACCAGGTGAATCGAGTTTATCGGGAATGAGTAGCCGCCGTTCACTAATGTTGGAATACCGTATCGATAGTAATAAAGGGCCACTATATAGTGTGGTTATATTATACTTCAAGACTAAGGAAGTGGCTCTGTTTGATAGCCAACGCATTGTAAGTATGCTTCATATAAAGACTCAAAGGTGAAGTTGTAGTTAGGAAGTTGGATTTGAGGCTGACACGTGGGTCGCTGATCTACGATACTAACTTTTGTTTGGTGGCCCTGCCAATTTGGTCCCTATGGTATTTTACGGTTTTACGGCTCGGCCGATTTATACGTCTAATGACATATACAGTAACAAAAGGAATCCCTCACCGTCCAAATAAATCTTCGACTATTTCCATGATTGGTGATAATTGTACATTCTACTCTGAGTTAGCACCAATTTAGGCTATTCATGATAAGAACTTTGACTTGGTATGAGAAGAGTCCAAGTAAGAGTTGACGTGTGAATATCAACACTGTATGCGCTGGACTTGGTTAGAGTGTATAGGAGGTAGTGATGTGGTATGCTATGGTATGCTGTTACATATAGCAAAGATGACAAACAAACATCCAATGTCCAATGAAGCTATCTTGGCCGAGTGGTCTAAGGCGGTGGTTTTAAGTAGGTAATCTTATGATCTATCTTCAACACCATTATCGAGAGATGCGCAGGTTCGAACCCTGCAGATAGCAAGACACAAGATCTTCCTTTTATCATGTGATCTGAACATTTAATATTTTTACCCATGACAACTTCAGCAACCATAGCAATCTAATGATTTCTATATATGGCAAACTAGTCGTCGAGGAGCAAACGATTGGGACTATAAAACTCTGGTATACAACCTAAGTATTCTAGAGTATAATGAACATACCGACTCCTATAGTCATTTTCAAATCATCGTTCACTATGGAATACGCAATCAAGGGAGTAATCTTCAAGAATTGTAGTAATATGAATTCTTCTTTAGAACAGGGTCTGACGATGTATTATTTCACTATACCACCGTTTGTCAGGTTCTGCCCCATGACGATCATCTAGAATAGACCATACCACGAATGCAATTGACTCTTCTTCAACAAAACAAAACCCCCCGTCATGATTTTGACAACCAAAATACCCGCAGCTGTTGGTATCTCCCTTGCCTCCGTATCCACCGTACGCCGTGACGCCATTAGACCATGTGATCAAACCCGTGGGAATGTCCAATAAGTACCGAGAAGTTTATACATGAACCATTACTTCATCTTGCCATTGCAATTCCGCCTAATTACCTAGTAATAGGCAATCATGCCGCAGCAGCCACAGCTCTAGAAGGCGTCGCGATGGCAGGCTCTGGTTGATCAGGTTGCGATACTTGTTCTTGGTTGGCGATTTCTCCACCGGCCTCCGTCTCGGCCCAAGCGCCCCAAAGACCTCGCTTTCCCCGGACTCGAATAGGACCACCCAGTATACCTTCCTTTTGTTCAACTTTGATAGCATCCTTGGTTGCCAGGACCAGGCATTCGAAGAACATCTTCGTGGCGTCTGCTTTGGATGTTCTTCCTTCAGGCAAGAGGTCTTGGAATACTACTGATTTCTTCCGCTTCTCTTCGTCAGTAGCTGCTTCAGAACCGAACAGATCTCGAAGAACATGAACCGCATGTTTCGTGCCCAAAGAGACAGGGCCACTGTCTGCGGGGTGTACCAAGGGAGCTGTAGTCTCGTCGAACGCTGGCATCGGACTTCCTTCGCGGGCATGGTGCTCATCGTCATCATGTTGTATGACGGTGTCATCGGCAGGTATCTCAAGGATCGTGCCATCGGGAGCAATGCTTTGGTCGCCTAAGCCTGCCTCAGGCATAACTATGCCATCGTCATCGCCCAAGTCAAGACGAGGCGACTTAGACGCACCATGCTCCTCTTCTTCTCCAACGTCAGCAATTCCGCTATCCCTCTTGCGCTTAAGATCATTGATTGGTCTTATCGATTCGAGAGATAGCAATCCTCTGAGCTCAGGGGCCCAGCCTTTACTACGACCGTCGCCCATAATACTAGAAACGAAGCTACCGCTGTTTTTCAGCTCAATTAGTGTGAGGAAGTATGGATCTCGTGAAATGAAGGTAGGAGCCTTGAGAATATTTTCGTGGTTCTGCTGTTGTTCTTTGATGTGCGCGCTGGTCAGCTGGGTAGCTGGATCTAAGCCAAAGACCTTGCGCTTCTTCGACTTCTTCTGGGGGAGTGGTTCGGTCTCCTCGGTCTCCTGACCAGGTTCATAAATGCTAGTGTTGTTTAGACGTGTCCACTCTTCCACATCCCGCGCTATGTTCTCATCGATATCTGAAAGGGGCGACTCCGAGATGCGGGCCCGGTCCAGAGCAGGGGCGCCACCCATCTCAGGTACTACCGACTGGTCGCCAATATTGAATTGGAAATCATCGTCCATTTGAATGTCACCATCTCCGTCCGCAATCCTAACAGCGTCGTCTCCAAAGTCGAGATTTAACGACGGCTCACGGTCGACCCCTTTCGCCGGCGGCGCAACACCCAGTTCACTGAATATATCATCCTCTACTGGTCTAGGAGCTGGCGCGTCTCGACCCATTTCAATGCTCTTATCCATTCGTGGTCGCTCATCGATATCCATTCCAAAATCCAGATCTAACTCCAAGTCATCCATAGGAGCAAGCGCGACCTCATCTTGATCCATGTTGTCATCTTGCAAGAACTGGCTGTTGTTGAAGTCTTCTTGCAGGTTGATATCGCGGTTGCTAGGTCGACCCCGGCCCCGAGTACCCGAGCTAACAGGAGTGGAGTTGACGTCTTCCATCTGTCCTAGAAGCCAGTTGGCGTCCGGCGGTGGCAAAATGTTTAGATTATCGGCAGGCGTAATACGATCGGGAAGCATTAAAGCTTCCCGATTCGGCATATTTAAATTCTCGGGGATATCATTGTTTCCAGTGGAACGAAAAGCCTACGGTGGCGATTAGTTGAGTGGCACACGGAGCGATTGGGAAGGCGACGAACCATTTTTATCTTGAGCAAAGCCTCATTGCAATCATCTAGGAGGTAGCGAGCTTTTCGACTATAAATTCTGACAACACCTAGCAAGAGCTGACCGCTCAACCGGAGCGCCATGGGCGCTTGATTCGGTGTGATGATAGCATCGACACTGTCGGGAAGATTGGATTGCAGGATGTGAGTTTTAGAGAGTTTGCGCTCTAAATTTGCCGACAGCCAGACTCGAGCCAGAGGCCCTGTCTTCTGCAGCAAGGTCTCAGAGTAGAACATCGCGACAGCGATGACGAGGCCCTTTGAAGAAGCAGGAGGTCAAAGCAATAGAGGGATAGAAGGAAGACGCTCAATTATTATGACATGAAAGCAATGTCGCCTGTCTCGAAAGCTACGACAACGCGTTCGAGTCAGTTCCTTTGTAAGAGGTGATGACGAAAGGCGGGAGGTATCGGGTGGTGTAAACAAGAGGATAGGAGCGCGTTGTTTTGGGCGCAGATCGCGTAGAATCAAACGGGCGCTTCCACCGACTTTCGCCAATTTCAACCCGCGATTCAATTAGCGCGCACACGATGCGCGATCTCGCTGTGATGCGCTTTAATGGGAGTAAAGCTAAGAGCAACAGCAAGTATATAACGAAGATGACGGGTGTTTTTGCAAAGTCGGAGGGAGAAATGGTTGAATGAAAGAATGAAATTAGAGGTGGAGGGGGGGATCTCGGGGGAACTGCGAATGGAAAAGTACTGCGGGATTGGACCACACGCCGCAAGCGATTGCTGAAGAGGGCGACCTAGAAAAAATCCGCTTTCCCCTGCGAAAAATCCAAGTGGCTGGAAAGTAAACCACCGGTTATGTACAGGTGGTCTGTGTGACCCTTGTAGATATATGTGGCTGATGGAATGCGACTGTGGCTTAGAAGCTTGATAGTGGACATTCCCGCCGTTCACGTCGTCCTCCCTGCCTCCCCACCAGGTCTAAGTCAGTCAGTTAGGTATTTTCCATAGACAAAATTCCAAGGCCTACTTCAATCGAATAAAACCGGAGGTTTTTCAATCCTGAAGCTATCGAGATTATCGAAATCGGCAATTTTAATAAAAAGGTTGAGAGTAATGCAGCCACGATACCCCTTGCGACAGGGATAGGATCTTGCTTTAGCGCGCCAGGATGCCAAGTGCTACCTTGGCAACTAGAAAACGGATCACGAAACGGTTCCATGAACTAGGGATCTTGGACTTGCTACACGGCTCTAAAACGTCTGCTATTGCATGTATATACCTATATATATGTGGGTGTTTTCTCAAAGTAATTATTCTGAATAATCTTAAGAGCCTATCACCATCATAAAGATCTAGCTAATACCAGGGCCGTTTCCTGTCGAGTGCTGTGATACGCTTGTTCGACAATGTTGCTCGCGCCGCAGCACTACCTAACAGACCCCATATGCGCGCGTTAGATGTGTGTTGCTGCCCTTGGTCCTGTTTCGGTGCCAACACGTATAGGCACGGCGCTAAATCTACTCGAGTTAGAAGGTCGTTGAAGTCAATATTTGTTCTTCACCATATTAGACTCTAAGGGGCATACCGACGATAGACGAATCAAGCTCAATGCCGCCAAAGCAGGCCATCTTAGTTTCCGGATGGCAACCACATGCATTACAACGGACACAGCCGGCGATTTCCCTATCGTTGGTAGACGAGCCGGTAGAGTTCAACACAGAATTTCGTGTGCCAGTTGTCAACTCTTTCTCGAGAAAGACGTATTCAACTCCAATGTTGAGCAATGGATTCTTAACACTCACGAGAAGGTAAACGCGCAAGACGACTTTTGGAAGATTTCCGCCGGTATGAACAAGCGGTTTCTCTGGGGTCAAATGGCGAAGGTAGGAGAGAATAGAAAGGACACCAAATTTTGCCTGCCAATCTAGTGCGGCCCGAGTGCTACAAAGTAATTATAGAAGACAGTGGAGGCATAAGTAAATAATTACTCGACTTTCTAGCGGTTAATATGGATATATTATCTCAAGGCACCTCCATAGGTTACGAGCCGTGCCCTATTTGAGTCCCATGGACTATACAGCTGGGTACTCTCATCACAGAAAAAGCGCTGAAATTGCTCAACTTTAGACGCCTTTGAGAACGTTGACCCACGGCCAACTATCAATAAGGAATCGGAGAATTTACATGCAGAATTAGTTGGCGACTTCCTAGGAAGTCGTATCGCGTAATTATAGGTTACACTCAGCCTAGGCCGCATTACGGACCCGGCCCGTATCAGACTGATCAATCCGGGTAGGTACATGTACCGATTTAGCTTGGTGTTACGTATCCCATTAAGCTCCCAGGGGATCCACTTCCAAATGCGCATTTGGCCAAAAGTCGCCAGGTTTGATTTTCTTTAAACCAGTTACCCAAACACATCGTGTCCTGTTTGTTTAATGTACCCTTCTTTCCACTGCTTCATACTTCATGATTCATCGAGTACATATTGTTTTGTTTTATCCAAATTGTTAGTGCTGGCCCGGCCGTTGATGTTCCTTGACTTCCTCCATGCGGCACTGCGTTCCTGTGGTTCGCCTGTCGCCTCCCTTCGAAAATGCCATGGCCGTGGCGCGATCGCGAGTCCAACGGCGAGCCACTGCTTCCGCTATCGGTTCCCAGTATCAATGGAATAGATCGAGATTATGATCAAAATGGAGACGAGTTCGACGAACGTTCGCGGTCTACGACTAGAAGGTCGGGTCACGTTAGAACCACATCTGCTCAGTCACGGGTAAGATTCCCTCACAGGACGCCTCGACCAGTAGACCAAGCCTTTCACCAATCTAGAATATACGACTGATACAATATATTATCATAGTCTGTAGCCGATGGGTACTCCTTCCTAACACCAGCGGAAACAGCATCTCAACTTCGGACCTCCTTAACACATGGCCTTACACCAGCCGAAGCCCTCTCGCGACTACGAGACTTTGGCCCAAACGAGATCCCTCACGATCCCCCGGACCCCCTATGGCTGCGATTTATAATGCAATTCCGGGAACCTTTGATCCTCCTGCTCCTCATATCCGCATTCCTCTCGATCTTCGTTGGTAATATGGATGATGCTATTAGTATTACTATCGCCGTGACGATAGTGGTTACGGTCGGGTTTGTGCAGGAATATCGATCCGAAAAGTCAATCGAAGCTCTCAACCATCTAGTCCCCAATCATGCTCATCTGGTCAGAGCGCAGCCTACGCGGCCCGCGTCAGGTATTAAGAATCCGACGTGGCCCCCGGCTATTACTGACCCAGAAGAGAAATCCGAATCAGATACGCCAGATGAGGAATTGATGGAAGCTACTTCGTCGAAAGTTATGGCTACTCAGCTGGTACCGGGGGATTTAGTTCTGTTCACAACGGGTGACCGTATACCAGCCGATATACGAATTACGAAAGCTGCGGATCTAACCATTGACGCATCGAATCTTACTGGGGAGAATGAACCCCTGAGAATGACAGCCGAGGCAAGATTTCGCAACACGCCTTCTCCATCCGACCAGACTGCATTGCGGCTCCCTAGTCCGTCTGCCTTATCTGCTCCTTCGTACAATGGAATCCCTAAAGCAGACGCGCGCAATCATGGGGTTAATAATATTGCATACATGGGAACTCTAGTCAAGTCCGGCCATGGACAAGGTATTGTCTTTGCTACCGGTGGTAACACCCATTTCGGTACCATCGCTACGAGCGTATCTGGCACTGAAAGCCCCCGTTCTCCACTTCAACTGAGTATGGACCAGCTGGGAAAGCAGCTAAGTCAGATATCATTCGGCATCATTGCCCTAATATCATTAGTTGGGTTGCTGCAAGGAAAGAAGATTCTTGAGATCTTCACTATTTCCATTTCACTTGCTGTTGCGGCAATCCCTGAAGGACTACCTATTATAGTGACGGTCACCTTAGCTCTTGGCGTCCATCGAATGGCAAAGCACAATGCTATTGTTCGCAAAATGCCAAGCGTTGAAACGTTGGGCTCCGTTAACGTTGTCTGTTCTGACAAAACGGGAACACTGACCATGAATCATATGACAACGGCCAAAATGTGGTACTTTGGCACAAAGGAACCAATTGACGTCGACTCGGATGATGAAGCAACAGAAAAAACACCCGATGTCGCTGCATTGAGGATTCTGCGAATCGGTAACATTGCGAATAACGGACGCCTTGCTCATTCCGCCAAAACCGTACTGCCGGATTCTCAAGGTAGGGAATTTGCGCCGTATACGCGATGGGTTGGACAGCCAACTGATGTCGCTATGCTTGATTTGCTTGACCGATTCAAGGAGCATGATGTGAGGGATTCTATTGGTCCTCGAACAGCCGAAACCCCTTTCAGCTCAGAAAGGAAGTGGATGGGGGTTGTGATCGGTGCGCAACCTGGTAACAGCGACAAGGAATATGCTTATATGAAGGGCGCCATAGACAGAGTCCTTGACGCCTGCGACACCTATCTCACTGCTGACGGTCGTGAAGTCCTCATGGACTCTGTTCGACGACAAGAAGCATTGCAAGCCGCCGAAAAAATGGCTGAAAGGGGACTCAGAGTATTGGCTTTTGCGAGCGGTCCAGTGATCAAACCCGGTCGAGGCAGATCTGGACCTGCTCCTCGAAGTACGACGCCCCTTAGTGCGGATGGAAGTTCAAGCCCAGGATTACCTTACCACGAGGAATTATACAGAGGTTTGACTTTCGCAGGATTGGTAGGAATGAGCGATCCTCCGCGACCTGGAGTATCTCGTTCTATCCGGAAGTTGATGCGAGGCGGCGTTAAGGTCATAATGATTACCGGCGACTCCCCTGCTACAGCTCTGGCTATCGGGAAAGAACTCGGCATGCAAATTGCGACACACCGAGAGCACTCATCAAACCAGGTTGCTGTGAGGCCTGTACTCACCGGCGAGGAACTTGATGTAATGAGCGACGACGATCTCGCATACGCGATACAGAATACAACTATATTTGCACGTACGAACCCAGATCACAAGATGAAAATTATTAGAGCGCTTCAGTCTCGTGGAGATATTGTCGCAATGACTGGGGACGGAGTCAACGATGCGCCGGCATTGAAAAAGGCTGATATTGGCGTTTCTATGGGCTTACATGGAACTGATGTAGCCAAGGAGGCTTCGGACATGATTCTAACGGATGATGACTTTTCTACAATCCTTCGCGCCATTGAGGAAGGCAAAGGAATATTCAACAATATCCAGAATTTCATCACATTCCAGCTTAGCACCAGCGTAGCAAGTCTAATCCTGGTCCTCCTCTGTACCTGCATGGGGTTCAAAACTCCCTTGAACGCCATGCAGATTCTCTGGATTAGTAAGCACACACCCTTTCCCCTAACCCGAAGTTCTGGCTAATTTTGGATTCAAAGATATCATCATGGATGGCCCACCAGCCCAATCTCTAGGCGTGGAGCGGGTCGATCCCGATGTGATGTCACGTCCACCACGTTCTCGAGGCGAACCGGTTCTCACAAGAGCACTTCTTCAGCGCGTTTTGACCTCGGCTATGATCATTATGGCCGGCACAATGATTGTATATACCCATGAGATGCTAGATGGAGAAGTCTCTCGGCGCGACACGACGATGACGTTCACCTGTTTCGTACTATTCGACATGTTCAACGCCTTGACTTGCCGGTCGGAGAGTAAATCCATCTTCAGGGGCGAAGTGGGCCTGTTTTCCAACAAACTGTTCAATTGGGCAGTGTCACTAAGCTTGGCCGGCCAATTACTTGTTATTTACTTTCCCTGGCTTCAGGAGGTGTTCCAGACGGAGGCTCTGGGGCTATTCGATCTTATCAGGCTGGTCGTGTTAGCAAGCTCGGTGTTCTGGGTCGACGAGGCAAGGAAATGGTACAAATACGGGCGCAAACGGTTGGGCGGATACAGTCAGGCCGTTTAGAAAGAGGTCTCGGGCGAGGCGTATAGAGCCTTTGTGCAATAGGTGTATATCACTCCATGTTGGGTTATAAACGTAAAACACATGTAAATCAAATGGCATTTATGAACGTATACGAGACATCTTGCAAATGGATTTTGTCTACAGAGCTATGACTTGAGACGGCACCTCTCCCTTTACGCATCATCGGCGTCCCAGCGCTTTCTGAAGCTCCGAGTGAGCCATTTGCGAAAGTCCTTCAGCTTACGGTAGTTTACTTTTCCCATGCCGTCGTTCATGGTGCCGTTGGTCCGGCTGTGGAAAATACGTTCGGTCTCGGCACTATCGTATACTATCTCCTCCTTAGTAGTATCTTCACTGGTGCTGGGCTCTGTGCTTGCACTATGGTCCATCTCAGCTGCGCCGGAGGCCGGCGTTGCCGTCTGTGCTGTGGTCAATGGGGGAATAGCATCTTCGACGCGCGGTTGGGCGGTACCTTGTGATTCTGTAGGTGTCTCCGATGGCGGAGTCTGCATAGTACTGGTAAAGATACAAGGCAGAAGATACTCTAGGGTCGGTCGTCCTTACAAAGGAGAGCGATGGGATTACGGCGCTGAGGTCGGAATTAAGAGTATCTAATGAGAAGGGCTTGAGGAAGGGAGAGATGGAGGCTCCGCTATTACAGAACTCGTATTGGCTTGCCAGCAACAGTGATGAGGGATCTCCAAATGTGACTACAATCGGAGTGTTGACGTTGTCCTGCGCCGTGAAGGTATCTGTTCTGAGGTGTGATTGTCTTTGTCCCAGAGCTTCTCCACGGGGTATTCTTCCAATAGCAGTACTGGGTACAGAAGCACTTTAAGTACAGGTATAGTCTAATCAGATATTCCTTTCAGGAATTAACTTCTATTACTACGATACTCAGGCTTTGATGTTCTCCTCCTGTGCCATATTCCCCGTCAGAGGATTCTCTTGCCAGCCTGAACAGCCCAGTTCAAGAATATGCTACTCTTTATAAGATGGATTCTATAAACTAAGAGATGGTTCTGCTTCGGAATATCTCGTCTATACTTCACGGAACACTGAGGAGGTGAAGGACAATAAATATGTTCCAGATTCTTTATATCATGCTTTGTCCTACTTCCACGTGTGTTTTGAATCAACAGTCTCACTATGACTGCCTGGCTCCCAACAAAGCAAGACGTGCCAAGTGGAAGATTGGTTACATGTCATCAGTATAGGTCTTTACTGCTGCTAGGTTCTCCTGGTTTAATATCGTGCCCTAAGGAGCAATGCAATAGCTTTTGTCGCATATATACAGTATATACAAGATATGGGGCAGGACTGACGAGATGCCCATTCACATGCGTGAAGAGTAATGACATTGATTGCTAGTCATGTGTACTTTTATAGCCACCCTTGTAGAAATTTCTTAATAACATGACCTGAAACATCTGATAACCTTGACGTGTTAGAAGCCGGCGGATAAATATGTCGTAGACTTAGGGCGCATCAGTAGGGTCCCTACGCTCCGGTGTCAGTAGAGACTCTGATTAGATATACACGTAGTATCGGAAGAGTGAAGCCTACCAATCAGTGACCAGTTTCTCGTCAAGTCCATCCATCTTCTTCATATCTTCGTCTGAAATCTCGAAGCCGTTTACTTTTACGTTCTCAAGTAGACGTTCGCGCTGGGAGCTCTTTGGCAACGGGACGAGCCCATGCTGAAGAGACCACCTATAATTAGTGTCAGTATGTGAGGCCCAACGTAGGAATTGCTAGACGGCCACAAAGCTAACTCACCGGACTAGTAGCTGCGCAGGTGTGCATGAGTACTTCTTGGAGAGCTCAACGATGGTCGGATGTCTCATACGCATGGCTCGAGCGAGTGGCGCATACGCTTCGACGACAAGTCCATACTTCGCGCACGTCGCCCTGATATCTGTTTGCGTGTTGAACGGGTGGACCTCGATCTGGTTGACAACCGGGGCAATCCTCGGCTTTGACGCCATGAGCTCCTCTATCTAAGGTCGGTTAAGTGGTTAGCTAAACAGAACCTAGCTCCTTTGTACCACAAGGTTGTGACTAACATGGCGGACTCCATAGTTGCTCACTCCTCCAGATTTGACTTCTCCGTCTGTAATTGCATCCTCAAGAGCCTTCCAGCTGGTCAGACGCGCTTCAGGGCCACCGTATGGGCTGTGTAGGAGGAAAAGGTCAATATAGCCAAGCCCGCAAGTTTCAACCGACTGTCGAATAGACTTGCGCACGGTCTGATAGGAAGTGCTGTTGCTGGCTAGCTTGGAGGTGTAGAAGATGTCCGCACGCGTGATACCCTCCGTATTGGTGGCGAGATATTCGCGGATAGCTTGGCCCGCCTCCCTCTCATTCCGGTACATCTGAGCACTATCAAAGCCTCGGTAGCCCGCAGCGAGGGCCCACCGCACGGCCGTCTTAGCCTGGCTACCGCTCATCATATAGAGCCCCAACTGAATCTGGGGCATGAGCTTGCCATTCGGCAGCTAGGCGATATAACGTCAGCTGAGGTGAGTGAGACCGGTGTGCGGTGGGCGTGGTCTGTATTTGCAGAGATACATACCTTGACCTTGCTGGCTAGTGAGAAATTGGTTGATGACATGGTGTATTATGTGTTCCTCCCGTTGAGATTGAATTATTGTTATTGAGGGCTCATGAATCTATGCTTCGGAGGCATTGGAACCTATTTCTATTAGCTTCCTTAGTCACATCATTGTCCTTATGTCATTTAACTTCGACGTCACCTCTACCTAGTGTATCGCGCAATGCGGCCCCACTCGCCCGGAAGAGTCCGGATGGCAGTTACTACAAGCTTAGAAGTCTAATACGTATAAATGTAGCAGTATCTTACTGCGAGGCATCAGGCATCCATATAATCAAAAGTGAAAATAAAAAGTTAGAGGTTTGTTAAGTACCTAATATTTGTGTCTATCATTCAATAATCGTATGGAATTGATGTTGACCACCTCCTTGTAGGTAAGTACCTAGGTATGCCCACTATATGATGCTACCCAAAGCTTCGTCTATATTCGTACTCGGATTTAACATATGGTACCACACATTCGAAAGTTGATGCTCTAGTTGTTAATCTCCTGCATGATTGTTGCCGAGAACTCGCAAGTTGATTATTTTCTATGTGTAATTACAATGATAAATGTTCTCAAGCCGTGTCAGAGTAAGACTGCGTAAGCAGATTGCATTTCATAGAGAGAATAAGCAAGGTTTGCGCGAAGGCATCGAATACGTCTGTGGAAGGCTAACCGATGATGTCTGCTGACTTCTCATCAAGTGCTCAAGCGCAACTAGACAGTCGTAGAGAGTAAAGGAGGAGTATAGTCGGAGTTCAGACTTTAAGAGGTACTTCCGGCCACGGGAGGATTCCTATAGGGCGCCCGAGAGCCACCTCCGTTGGTCGGCAATACCACTGCAATAATTATTCCGCGAGACAGGACGACAGGGAGGACAGGTCATGATATATCATACCTAGGTGGTGTAAACAGCAGGACTGAACTTTTTTTAAACCCCCCCCCCCCCAAAACAAAAACCAGGGAGAGTACAATTTCGTAGCCGGTACTACTTAATGTAAGACACGACATGGATGAAGATGAATCTCCAAGGTTAGAGTTAGCTAAAGGTGCTAGCTGTAGATAGCGTAGGTACATGTAGTTGCTTAAGTGAGTCACTGACTTCATACGTGTTCATGACACAAGGGAAACTGATAAAGTGAAAGGATATGAGTTACTGTTTGCTGGAGTAGCAGAAGATTTGTGAAAATAGAAATAGAGATACTTTATTCTTGGGGGACGATTGAGGGTCGTAATGCAGCCTCTTAAAGGTCCATGTCCAACCAAATTTGGCAGGTCAAGTACCTTGGAGTACTATACTTGTATACTTGTACATGTGTTGAGACTATTGGGTTGTGGCTGCTGTGCCAGTCTGTGTTAGAGGGAGACGGCAGGGTAACGGTACCGAATGTGGCTAGTGCTAGATTAAAAAAGTTAGGTACCACAGAAGTACGCGGGCAAGTCCAAGTTCGACCAGGTCACGCCAAGAACGCATTCAGGCAAGATTGAACCGGTCGCCGTTGTTCTGTCCGTCATCCGTACCCGCCCTTTGCCTTGCCTTGCCTCGCCTCGACGATTTTCTTTACGCTGAACTCATTCCACCTCTCGCCATTCTTTGTAACCAGTACCATTTTCCCAGCATCGCGTCTTGTCATTCTCTTTGCACCACATACAAAACCCACCGTCACTTTACGCGCGCTTATTTGCCTCGCACTAACAATCTCATTCATTGACTACACAAAAGAGGCATTATTCTGTATTCCTCGTACCCGTCGATTTTATTTCACCTATTCCCCGAACGTGTTGCCCAATGCGAACCAGACGAAGCCACTAGCAAAGCCAAACTGAATCCAAGATCCTTAGCGTTTCGTCACCGACCGCCTCGCATACACATGCCTCAGAGCATTATCGCACCCGTATCTCTCTCCTATCCATCGATCGACACCGCAGAAGTCCTGGTGAACCCAACTCCAGTCTCGCGCCGCGCCGGCGGAAGGGGGTTCGAGGCATATGATGCCTGGTGTCGTCATGATGGAGAACGGCGTTCGGGAACCGCTACCCACAAATCATGACAGAGATAACGACCAGTTTGTCAATGGCAACGGTAGTCTCGCACCTCAATCGAACGGCACTCTCGCTGGTGCCGCAGTTGGGAACAGTAACGGAGCGAACAATATGGCGAATGGAAACGAGACCGGCGACGGCGCGAAACCAGCGCAGCCGCACAATTCATCGCGTATGAACGACCTCCCGGACGAGATAAAACACATCACAGAAGGATTTGTCCCTTTGGGCGTCTTGCTCTCGCGCCTCGCGCAGAAGACCCATAACCAGCTGGTAGATGAGATCCTCGCCCTGGCTAAGATGCCGGCGCCGGCGCCTGCCATCAATGGCAATTCGGCACACGCTGGCGCTGCGATAGAGGATACTTCAACCGAAAACCTCGCTAAGAAGACCAGGCTATTGAACTTCGTTCAGGAGAGACACGCCGAGTGGGTTAAGGCAGCGGTGATTGCGAGATGGAGCAGGAATGCTCAATCTGTCAGCAAGCTGATCGACCTGGTGTGGCTGCTGCGCCAAAAGCAGGAAAAGTACCAAAATGTTATACATGCCATGGCTGGTATTAGATACTCTTCCACCCTAGCACGACTACCGAACCCCGACCTACGCACCGCTCTTCAGGTACTCTCTACCGGCACCGCCCCCTGGATGCCGGATCTCAACTATATACTTCCGCCTCCCCTAACCCCCAAGGAGCAACTGCAGTGGATTGAAAATTTGAATACACTTCTTTCGATTCGTCTCAACTTAGAGGACTATGATACTCTTCCATATCACTTTCATAACTACACCATCGATTCTGGTCGTGTCACCTTTAAGGTTCCCGGCGAATTTGAGGTAGACCTTACAATAGCAGACGAAGACCTGAGCAAGCAGTTCTGGTTTATTGACTTTCGATTCGATTTCACACCCGCCCCCCGTGAACTATCGGAGGCATTGAGGATGCATTTGGAAAGTAAGGTCAACGAAGTATTAGAGAAAGAAGGCCTAGCTGGATGCTATAAATTCCTTCATGAGTTAGTGCTAACTCACAAGATTACCGAATACGTCCGCCAAGCGTTCGAACTAAGTAGGGGTCGTTGGGTTGACACGCTCAAGGTGGAGCGACTCAATCGCGCCATGTCTATCCAGTATTGGGTTGGACGATACCCGCCAGAAGGACCGAAGAGCTGGGTTATTCTAGGCGTTCACAGCGGCAAGAAAGCAGGCACTCCTGATGATCCGAAATCGACGAGCTATCTTACCTTGCGTTGGTTCAGAGATAATAAGGAAGTGAAGGATGTGGACATACCATTCAATTCTGTGGATATCTCGACAGAGGATCTCTTGAACCGCGTCATCGGTCGACACGTTGCATATATACTCGGCTCTATCTACTCGAAGTTAAAATCGAATGGCCGCTTCACTAGGCGGGAAGCCGGCCTCGCCTTAGACGTTCAGGTAGACGATCCAACACACTCATCGCTCAGGATGCAGTTAGGTCATGCTTATTATGTGACTGTCGGGATCAGTTCCACTACTGGCATGTTCGCGATGAAGCCGCAGTCGACTATGACTTGGAAAGGAGAGCAGAGGCTGAACTGGCACTCAAAGGACCCTGTTCAAGACGGGCTTGCTTGTTTGGAAGGTGTAAGATGCCACTACGTCGTAGATGAAATTATTCGACGTGGAAGGAGCACAGGCTGGGTCGTTTGCAAGGGGCCCGTGAAAATGGACATCGTCAAGGATGTATTAAGCTTACGAGAGGCGGGCCAACTGATGTGGCTCAAGCGACGCGGTTGGACGGAGCAATGGTATATCATGGTAAGCCTGAGCCTGAGCGGGGATAAGTGGTTCTTGTTGGAAGTGTAAGTTCTAGGACTCCTCCCTCTTCTGAAGTACCATTAACAAATCTGTGACAGTAATAGTCAACCCAACGGGGAGGCGCAAATAATGTCTTTCGCCAAGCTACCGCTCAGCTCTTATGCGCCGAATCTTGAAGATAAATTCTTCACCAACTTAACTGTTTTTACTGCCGCCATGATCTCACATATCATAGATCTCAGGACTTTACACAAGCGTCGGATAAAGCACGTCCCACACAATGGAATCAACTACTCACTTCCCGCGAACATGAAAGTACCTTCAATCTTTATCAGGCTTTCGGATATCTTGCGACAACCACAATCGGATAAGGCAGATAAGCGGGTTGCAAGCTGGGCGCATGATTTCGTGGAGATTATGTTTAGGGGCACACGAAACCCGGCTACGAGGCCGCAGATACAAGGCCGTGATAAGACCGCCACCAACGGAACCAAGGGACCCCGAGATAGCACAGAACCACCTAAGGAGGCACTGCATGGATTTCTGGATGCCCGTCTTAAGGTTTCCGACCCCGATAGGTTCGGGCTCCTTAAGGGTCACGTTGAACGTGATGTGGCGTTTAGTAGAGCGCTCGGAGTATTTGCGCTTCGTTTGGAAGTCAGAGTTGGGAGCACGGTATTGGATACGCTGGCCCATCGTCTGCAAGCCATCGACAAATTGGCTGACTGCGTCGACGCGATACGCCGAAGCGATAGGGATATTCATTGCGAAGAAATCACGCTTAATAAGGTTGTGGTCACTTACACTGATCGTAAGAAGTCGGAGGGCGAGGTGGTCGCGCAACCGAATAGTAAGCGATGGAAAGCGACGTTGGAGCTGAGTCCAGATAGGATCAAACTGTTTTTCGAGCGTGGCAACCCGCAGCTGCGCGCGTTGGACTTCTTCCGAGACCTCATCAACTCAGGCCTCCGTTGCGAGAAGCTGCCGTTCTACTTGTCGAGTACGTTACCAATCCATCGTGCTTTGGATTCGGTTGAGGAAGCTTGGGTGGATCTCGCAATGAGCGACCGAGGCCGGGTTGAAGTCTTTGTAGCGCATCTGGATTGGTTCAATATTCACTACACTCTTCCTGGACCGAGTAGGAATCCCCACGCCCTGCGACGTCTAACACTACAGATTAGGCTTCGCGGTCGCCGCGAGGGCGTCGAATGGGAATTAACCCGCCAGGAGCCTGGGTCAGTCAAGAAGCCCGACGACGAGTTCAAGCAGGCGCTGGAAAAGGTGTACAATGCTGAAGGCAAAGTGTGGCGATCTTTGGTCGATTCCGCTTCGAGTAAGACGGATTGCGTAGGAGACTTGATTAGGGCTGTCGACGAGGCAGTTAGGCGGCTGGCCATGCAATCACCAACAGTCTTGAAGCAGACGCAGCCTAAGGGGCACGCACAGGTTAAGAGCCAAGCACAAGCTGTGTATCATAAGCAGATGGCAGCAAGTAGGCCTCGACCGCAACCGCAGACGGGGCAAGTTGTGGTTTTGGATGACTAGGAGTCAAAGATGGCGCAGGACTAGCAGGTATACGGCATAAAAAGTTTTTAAGAGAGAATGCGATGCGTATTAGGGACGTCGGCCTTACTTGAGATACCCTTAGGAACGAGAGGCATAGGTATAGGCATGCGGAGAGAGAGTATAACCTCCAGCGGCCTGCCTTAAGGCTGCAATGAAATTACTAGTAATGATATTAGTCCCAGCTGCTTTCCCCCGGTGTCTATGTGACGCTTGTGTGCGTGGCATTGTGGATATAGCTACCTACCTACTTACGTAGGTATGTCTAGCTGGTAAGTATGCTGAAGCACATGTGAGGCGGCTAACACCTAAATAATCTTCGCCCCTATTTTTAACCAAGTGGCACATCTGGTACCCCTTTCCGGGTTGAAACGCAGCCGGGGTTTTGAATCCATAGCTTTGCCTAGGGCAGTTTCGCGGTGCCGGGCCGCGCTGTAGGGGTCCCTGTAGGTTCTTGGAGGTTATGCCTAATGCAGCTGGAGGCAACTGCGAATGCAACATCGGGAGCGGGAAAGGCGCGCGCGAAATTCCCCCTTTGGCTTGATGATGTCAAGGGGGCCGGTGGCTGCGACCTTGGCTGGTTATCGTCGATCGAGCCATTTGCCAGCTCACTTTGCATCAATGGATGGATGGGATTCGCTTTCCGTTTGTACCGATTTACGGATCCTCCTGCTTTGAGGGCTATCGCTGTATGTTACTTTTTTCGGGTGAGGAAGAGAGTCGCTGGTTCGACTTTTACTTTTAGAGATTGGAATAGAGGTGCAGAGAAGAGCTGAGTTGGCAACGATGTCGTGTAAGTTTTTGTCCTTATCTATATACCTCTCTGCCCCTCGTGTTCGTATTATTGTTCTCTTCCCCCGCAGCGTTATCTACAGTAGGGGTATAGGATCTCACCTACCTTCGATATACACGTATTGGCGTTTATACCTATCATCACTCACCATTCGCAACCCGCAAGTCAAAAGTAAGTAGAAAAGTGAATTGCTAACACCAGGCCGGAGAACAGTCTTCACGGGAACGACCAAGATGGTCAACACATCGCCGATCCCAGACTCGGCGGACGGACACAAGGTCACGAAAGAAGCCGCCGTGGCCCTGCTGCAAGACCACGTCTTCTTCCTCAAGTGCGATCCGCACTACGTCTCGCACCGCTCCCTTGCGCCCGAACAGCCCGACGCCAACGTCGACGCGCGCACCGCCAAGCAAGCGTACCAATTACCAGCCGGGCTGGAGCCGGTCGGTTCGCCCGCTGTTAAGTTGTACGAGGTGGTGGACCACGTGCCGAATCCGGTGTGGAGTTCCAGCGTGGTGAGCAAGGAGGAGTTTGTCGACTTTAAGGATGGCTTGTGGGTCCGTATTCAGAGTCCGTTGGCTATAGTCATGGAGACGAAGTGGACGATACGGGAAAGGAGGGGTGGGGAGGAAGAGGGAGAGGGAGAGGAGGGCGTGTTGGAGTTGGTCGAGGAGGTGGATATTAGCTGTTCGAAGCTGTTATTGGGGATTGTGAAGGCGCAAGTTGATACTAATTGGAAGGGTATACATGCTAAGATTGTGGGTAGACTGGTTGAGGATGCTAAGAAGGGGAAGACGGAGGAGTGAAGAGGTTGTATTTATGGTTGCGCATATGCATTGATGTTATTATAAGGGGGATTTATAGATAGAGATATGCTATACGATATGGGTCTCTGTAGGTTTGTTTCGAATGCTACTAGAATTCCTTATGAAGCTATAGCCAGCCCCATGGACTTATCGTTAATGTTTATGAAGAATGGGGGAGACGCAACTTATCAGCCTCTTTGGCGGCGTAGCAAATCGATCTCACACCTATTTTGCTTTTCACGGAGGTAAGGAAACAGCACAATATCATTCTAAATCAGAAAATTATGTTCATTAACCCTCATCATCATACATAGGTAGTCGGACCCTTCGCTATCATTCACACAAGAGCATTCATATCTCATATAGCCATGCCAACGACAGTCGTAACACCTCCCAGACCCAGGAGTCCCAGACCCAAGATAGGGCCCACGACAGGAATAACCGGGGCCACCGCCCCAGCACAAGAAATCCCAGCGCCAACGGCCTGGAGATTCTTGCCATTGCTAAAGAAATCGCCGACATCATCAAAAAAGCCCTCCTCCTTAAGCTGCGCAACAGGCCGCGCCATCTGCGCCGACAGGAACTGATCCGCAAACACCTGGTGCAAGACCAGCGCCTGCGAGATCTTGCTAACCTCCCTCCTCAGATCATCGAATACGTTCTCGGGCTTGTCCTCGTCGTCAAACGCGCTCTCGAACTTGATCTCCTTGGCCGTCTTGCCGACCATCTGCAGCATGCGGAAGGCCGGATCCCCTCGGATCACGGTCCCGAATACATCGCCGACGACGGGGACTTTGCTCACGGTGTCCGTGACGTCGGTGATGGTATCCACGACAAGGCCGACGCCGTCGAGAGTCGCTTTGCCGACTAGCTTGGCGCCGTCCGAGACCACCTCACCCACGCTGTCGACTGCTCCTTTGAAAAAGTCCCCGACGTCGTCGAAGAAACCCTCTTCGCTCGCAGTGGTGCGATGGGCGGCGGCTTGAGCCAGTTGTCGCACGAAAGCGGCTTCGTTCTCGTTCGCTTTCGCGGCAGAGTCGACGTCCATCGCGCTCTCGGCCTTGGCCAGACGAGCTAGCTCCGGGATCTGCGCGCGCAGGAGCAGGCCGCGTGTTATTTCGGCCGCGACATCGTTAATTAGTTTCTCCGCGGCATCTCCCACGACGCCGATGGTTCGCATGACCTCTTCGAACGGGAGCCTGATGACGGGGCTTCCGACCGCCGGGATAGGGGTAATTGGGTTGGGAATGAGTTTCAATGGGGCGGTGACGACGTCGGTCAGGTCGTCGAGCCAGCCCTCCTCCTTGGTGTTCCGCTGCTGCGCGACGAGAAACGTGCTGTTGGCGAGGAGCGCGCGGCGCAGCGCGGCGTCTATTTCGAAGGCCCCCTCGGGCTGCGCGGTCTTGATTCCTGCTACGATGGCGGGTACGATGACGGCGCCGACTGCGCCGCCGATGGTGGGGCCCAGGGTCGTGGCGACGTCTTTGGTTAGGCTGAGGATCTCGTCTACGCCTTCGAAGATCCAGAATTCGGGCTTATTGGGATTGGGGTTGGGCTTGGTGCCGTTGAAGCCATCGTTGTGGCCTTTCAGGTCGCTTGCGGGCGTCAAGACGTTATCGCCGAGCTTTGCAATCTCCTTGGCCTGGAGTCCGGTCGCCGCGTCGGCTTGGGAGATAATATCACCGCTAACTGGGACGAGGTTGATCTGACCGGGGTTGGCCAGGGGTAAGTCGAAGGCAGCGATGTAATCTTGTACGGGGTTACCATAGCGGCCGAGGACCGATGCGGTATTCGAATCGCCGCCGTAAACGTGTGTAGCGATGGCACAGAGGTCAGAGCCCCTTAGTACCGGACCGCCGGAGTTGCCTCCCTCAGAGTCGATGAAATGCTCCAGCATGGTGTCTTTCTGCTCCATAGTGTTGTACGCCGTATTTTCGAAAAGCTCATACATCCGACCTCCTCTCTCGCCAGTCGTAGCGTCAATCTTGTCTGCCGGGTAGCCGACAACGCCGAGCTCTAACTTATCCTTCACCGGGGTCTCGATGTACTGGAAGGGTGTGACGTTCGTGAATGGTTTGTCGAACATAACCATTGCGAAGTCGTGAGCCATGGAGCCGCGATTGGACAGCCACTGCGAGGTCGTGACAACTCGCTTCGCCTTGCGGACTTCAACAGAAGGATCGTTGATGTTAGATGCACTGTTGTATCCGGCATATGCGACTATCTGGCGGGCTCGACCGCCGCCGGCTTTCCACGTGAATACGTTATGGCCAGCAGTGATCATCACATCGGGGCGGATCAGCCAGCCGGTGCCATGGGCGAATTTGTTGTCGCCTAGGTTCTCGTATTTGATGAAAAGCTTGAGAATCGCTGTTCCCTATCATTAGTATAGTAACTGGGTAAGTTTTAGCGGTAGGTAACCCTACATCTATATTTACCACCAGGCGCAAAGTGCTCCGGTGCCACAGGCTTACGGTCATCGCCCTCTACGACGGACTCTGATCCGGGGTTCTTATGCGGTATAAAGACGGTCTTGTTGGCATCAGGAGCCTCCTTCTTGCTTGTTTCCAGGTCCCAGACGCCTGCGATAGTGGTTGTGATCTTGTTGAGAGCTGCGTTGATGCTCACTGCCTGCGCGTCGAGGCCCTGGGCCTTGATGGCGACGGCTTCGACGGGTTCAGGGGCGGCTAGAACGGTCATTGCGAGGAGGGATAAAGCTAATAAGGGTGCTACTAGAAGATAAGGGACTAAGTATTGCGGCGAAGTGAAGAGTGATGCTTTGTGAGATGGGTATCTTTGATGTTCGTGTCTGTCTGCGAAGTGTTGGAACCCAGGTAGACGAGAAGTGATATGATTTTATATCCTTCATTACGATTTATTCATACGTGATAGCCGCCGCGAGCTCGTTCAGCTCATGGTCTTCACTCGTCCGTACCATCTCGGGGATTCCGATGACCATGGCCATCCTATCGGTCTCATCCCTTGGGCTACCTCTCTAGTTCACTGCCTTCTTCGAGAATAGAGAGGTCTAGACGATAACTTTTGTTTCGTGGTTCCTCGTCGTGTATGCATGGCACCGCCGCTAGTAGTTCAAGGACGCGTAGTCCTAGACGATTGCCTCGGTCATTCTTGTCCTGGGGGGCCCCTATAATTGGATAGGAACTGGCAGTTATCCAGATAGATTTGTATCGATAGTTCTAATCAAGACCTAGGCCAGCTGGAAAGAAGACCTAAGCTTGAATCGTGCCTCAAGGTCAGGCAAACTAGTGAGGATATTGCTTAGCCTGGGGTTCTTTTAGGGGTCCTCAAAAAGCTTAGCAACGAGCTGCATTGTGGCTGATATCGGTTTGGGGCATGTATGCTCCTGAGGTAGGTTAGAGCTTTTGATTGAGCCAGACCATTGCGTTGAGAACTGAGGCCGTAAGCTGAGACTGTCACGTTCAAATTTCAACGACGAATCTAGGCCTCTGCAACACAGCGCCACGTGGTTTTTAAGCGCGCTGGACTAAACTGATTGTACACTTGGACCGTTGTTTTCATGCAAGCCATGGGCCGGACATGGTCTGGCCAGACTCTATTCATCATAGCGAACTTGAGACTTCAGCTGTTCTAATATTATATACCATGGTCACTATAGGAGTAAGTATACAGAACCAGGTTAGCGTGACGCGGGACGCACCAGGAGCCATGCTAGATGAGGTTATTCCCTTGAATAGTCGACGCCGGAAGGGAGAGCTAGGCTTCAGCCGCAGCCTAGTGTTAAAAGCTTTGCTAGTGGAATAGCGTACTAAGCGCTTCTACAGCTTCGCATGTAATGAGCTTATGAAATATCTGTATTGGAATGTGTGCTGCTTAGGTAGTTGAGACTAAATGATACGTAAGTGGTACCTTTCCTAAAGGGTTCACGAAACCAGATTCTTTGGTTCGTACCTGTCAGTTGCTAGCACTTCTATTTTAACTCATGAATTTAACACGTCCCAACTTATTGCGGCTTGCAATGAAAGCATGGCTGAAAAGTTGTAATAAAATTAACCTAGCATCCCTTTTCGCAAAGGCTGTTGGGTGTTGCAATTGGAAGTCATTCAATTCTGGAGTAGAAGAAGAGAATAACACTAATGGCTGCGTACTATGGACAGCTGTTGATTTACCGAAGTTCATGCCTTACGACGCAAGCTTTCACATGTCAGTGTCACTGATCTTGGGTTTATATGGTCTCACTTGACCTGGTATATCGTTGTAGATTATAGATACCTAAGGTATATATGAAAGGGGCACGTAGAACATCAGCGCACATGGTTAGGTGGCACCTATAATTCGGCACCCGTTTCCCTTATCGAGCTCCATCGCTTATAAGACTGTCGTATTCGTCGATACTTGTCCTGGTCACAAAAACGGTCTGATCTCCTGATCTGCGGCATTCCAAACGTCACTCGTGTTCTCTTCGGGAACTGCTGCTCAGAGCGGATGAACCCGAGTCAGAGTCAAGCAGAACATATCAATAATAGGATCACTACGAAGTTAACACCCCATGAACTACAGGAAACTGTCTTCCCAATCAAGCCTGTTACCTCTGGGACACGGTATTTTGTAGACTTGTAGCCTGGCTAATTTCTCAGCTACTTCTTTTTACATTTTCGCTAGACTTACACAATAGTGCGGCTTTGGTGAGGATCTCGGACCCTTCGACTATTTGATGGAGTATGAAATTGAATTACTGCTTCTATCATGTGCGTAACACAGTTGTTACGAGCTAAGGTACGGGATAGTAATGTCATTGCACTGCCAAGTCCTTTCGAGAGGTCAGACACCTCTGTACAAGGATTATACGCGAGAGCTATGCTCGGATAGTCAGGTCATAGCAAGAATCTATGAACCCATGCTGCAGAAGCCGTAGTCGTTTCTCTCCATTGTAGACAGCGCTTTGATGCAACGAGTTGGTAGGATCGTTTAAGCTGGCAAGTAAACAAGCATAACAGGGTTGCTGCCAACTTTTCCTGACTAATATACGGTATACATGGTCGAAAAGTCCGGCTTGGGCGGGTCTGCATGTTACAAGGAAAATACATACCTGACATAGAAGCCGGAAGCGATACTCTTGAAGCGGCAGAAGGACTTTGTAATAGGAGGCTGGAAGTTAATAATAAGGAGCTATCTGTCGAGTCCCACATGGGCCATGGCATATTCCAACCTGATTGTTGTCTTGTAGCGTCTAATGCTCGTTTTGTCTGACTAAATCTTTGAAAAGGGGTTCAGACTACTCGGGACTTGCGCCATCGTCCACTCCTCTAGCCCACCGGAACTGTAAATGCACATGGAAGAAAGGATGTACCGTGATTATCAGTGAAGATGGGCCCTCCATGTGCTAGGAGAGAATATGACGAACGTCTCGGCGTTTCTCCAGGAGTGACTGCGCGGAAGTTTTTTGCGTACATATCGATCCAGCAACTAACCAAAATTCTGAGCAGGTGAGAAACAACTAATGCAGCTCATACATGAGCATATCTTGTAGCAGATATCCTGGTGGCTGCAATTGGAAGAATCCATGGCGGTCTGTGTGTCGCTGTAGGAATCCGGCACCAGGTTGCTGCATGCCCGGAGACTTCTGACAAACCCGGAATGCTGACCAGAAGCACGGTAGCAGGTCCGAGTTCAACTACCTAGCGAAGTGAAGCTGAGAAGACTAGAATGGTGGTCCGTTCGGCTACCGTTCTACGCGAAGACAAGTCGCATAGAGCAAAGTTGAGATTAAGGAGATGGATCTTCGAGACAACTAGGTACCTTGGAAAACGAAGTCGTTATCTTTACAGCAGTGATCTCGTCGCACTATCCGAAGATGTACTGCAAAAGCAGGGACTCGACAGACAATATGACGCGGCCGGCTGAGGGTTTGAGTGTTGGACACTGCATATAAGGCGACGACATAACGGCTTGGCACGGCCACACGCTACGGAAACGGAAATGCCGGTCCCGTTCTGACACATACCCGTCCTGACTGACACAAGCTAGGCCTAACGAATGAACTTCCGATTTGGGTGACCTTGTAGAACTTATACATACTCATATCCGCGGCAGCGGGTTGAAAGATACCTATGTATTAAAATAGCATCTACCTCATAGCTGTGTTTAATCCATCACGCTATGATTTGCTAGCTTCACTGTGTCAAAGCGGTCAGCTAGTAGCGGTATAATGCCCGTTTCTAAGAGGAGTTCGCAGATGAATGTTGCATATCAATGTTCCGACGCTCCACTTGCGATGGTAGAATGGTGGAGGTTCTTGACTTAAAACGGAGTTGGGCCGGTATTATGAAAGTCGAGAACACGGCTAAGCAAGACACTAGAGCTGCGAACTCTCCATCGGACAGTAATCTTACATGAAGCAAGATCCATATTCTACGAGAATAGCTCATTCGCCATCCACACCGCGCGATAGCGACAGATCATTGCCTACCTTTGCGCTCTAACTGGACTCGTTTCTGTGATGTGATACAGTGGCGGGGGTTTTGTAGACTTCGATGTAATAGATAACGGCCATAACAATCGACGCCGGCACTGTTCTCGACGATCTTCTACCGAAGAGTATGCCTATAAAGGTATAGAGACTTGGCTTTCGGCGGTCAGAATCTCGTAGAAAATGCGTCCGCATCCGCGTACGGTCAAACGACTAGGAAAACGGGAGTAAACAAGTCCACAGTAGCATCAACCAAGACGTCGACGATACTACTTTAGAAACTAGGCAAAATCAGAGCCGTGTTAGGACACTACCACGGATGGGGATGAGACTCATGGGATGTAGGTTTTAGGCCTCGACGAAGCCATCACGACGCTGCCAAGAGCAAAATAATCAACCCCGCATGCAGTTGAGGATGCCGGCACTCAAAACCCCTCCATGCCCTTACGTATTCGAGTCATGAGGTCCAGGTTTAAAGTCGGTCAAGTTGGAAGACACGGAAAAGAATGTCAAGGTTCGAACCATTGGGAGGCCTTCTTTTCGTCCGGGCAAACAGACCACGCGAGAAATCCCCCGCCCGCCCGCTTGTCGATGCGGCGGCAGATTTGGTATGGGAATTTCTGGTCCCTGGATCGTCTAATGTTGTCACCCAATCAATAGTCTGCATACCATCAAGTTGTAACGAAGCAACAAAAGCAGTTGTCAACGAGGTGTTCCTGCAACAGGGTATCATTGCAGCAGGAGCTTGGACATTTTCTTCAGGGGAGAGGATTTCACCCGCAAAATTAGCTAGGTATCGACAGGGAGACAATTGCAACTCGGACCACATTGAGGTCGATGTTTGAAGGGCCAATATCCCGGTGCGACGCTCTTTGATCACGTCCTTGTCTGTGCGCAGACGTTGTTTTCCTGGGTTTAGGTTTGCTCATGGTGTACACTTGGAATTCCAGAAGTAGAACCATATAGTACCTATTATGAGAGTTGTAATGGACCACTTGACTTGTACCCCAATAAAATAAGAGATGAATGGCGGTGGAAGAATAGTTAGTCGAGTCGAAAAGGGAAATGTGGTTGGTGAGATGGGAAAAAGGAGAAATGGGTCACTTGCAGATAATATTTGATCCCATTTGATCCCATTCTACAATACGCTAAGTTCGGTACAGTGCTGCAATGTCGCAGGAATCGCCTAGGGGTCCGGAGGAGGCCCTTTCCTAACCTGGCAACCTGGCAACCTCAGGGCTGGCTGCTTCCCTCGTTTTCCTGGGATTTACTGCAAGGGGAACAGGGGGAACAGCTACCACGAACCGTGCTGCCACAAATCTTAGCCAGTTTAAAACAGGGATGGAACGGACCCTGAAGTAGCCAGCGTCTGTCGCGCCGCGGGCCACTACTGCCACTACTGCCACCACTGCCGTCACTGCCATTGTTGCTGCCATCCCACTGCCAACCGCGTGGCCCACGTCTTGCCTCATTCAACTTCTACACTAGTCCTGTCTCTTTCACCGTTTCACACTTCGACTCTTCCGCCCTCGCCACGAAATTTTTTCATCCCATCTCTCTCCCTCGTCAGCCCCTTGTCATTTTCACTTTCCCAGCGCTCGGTTCTCCACCGCCTGTTGTTCCACCATACCGATTGGGTCGTCGTCAACTCCATTATCGCCCAAGTCTCCAGTCTACGACAAAAATGGGCTGCTCCATCCTCGGGTATCTGGACTCTGGCATTTCATGTACAACACACCGCGGAGTGCAGCGAGAAGTAGACTACGGAAAAGGAAATCCAAGTCAACCAAAACGGCAAGGCTTGGATACATTTTCGTCTTTATCGGGCTTGTCAAACTTGCTTGCTAGGGCTTTCTAGATATTACATCGTAGTACCGTGCTCTAATCTCTACCTAGTGCAGCCAAGCAGCCTCTCGAACCCCGGCCTCCAAGGGATGTTTATTCCCATGCCGGTGTCGATCAATTTCCTCTCACAAAGTCAACCAATCCAAGGTTCGCTCGAGCATCTATCATCTTCCCGGAGAGATGCCTGCAGTGATGCTTTGACCTCACTCGAAGCAAATTTATACATGTTACCCCAGACGAAAATGGGAGAGACGATCTACTACCTTAGAAATCCGTAAGATTAATAGACAGTGACATCCGGACCTTTTCTTGGATATCTCCTCCCTTTGGTTTGTCTGATGTTATCTATCGTTTTTCTCACTTGAAACGTTGCTGGACCCTTGGTATCGTCGCTGTCTCTTGCTTATGACGGAATTCGTGTTAATAGGGACCAACCCCTTTAACCCTCATCTGCACCGTTTTGCTTCTTGTTTGAGCTTATTCTGAGACATCGTACAGTACGTAAGCTTGGTGGTGTTGGCTTCTGCCTGTGTCGTCATCGTAAACTCTCGGATTTGCCTTCTCGACCGACTCCACAGCTTGAAAGTGAGCATCGTTGTTTCGGATCCCCAGCCTGCCGCCGTCGAACACTTCATTTTTTTCTCCCCAGCCGCCTCACAAAAGCATAAAACAGATATAGCGGAAATCGTCTTAATATACAGTTGTCAACTGTTAATGTTGGCCTCGGAGGACGCCAGACGACGCGGTAAGCTGGAAATTGACAAAAAGAAGAATTACTTGGGTTAAGCATATTCCCAACTTCTCTTTTTGTTTCTAGCTTATTCCTTGTCGAAGGCCTGGCTTGCCCGGATTGCCAGAGGGCGCTTGAAACGTGAGAGTATTCAAGGAAATTAATTTAAGCTTGGCTCCGGTGTACTCGAAGACGATACTGTTGGCCCAGTCCGAAGTTCGACCATCACCGGTCATACTCGAATATCGACCATCTACTACCGGTCTCATATCTCCTCAGCTCACCCAACGTTTACACGCACGCATTTCGCCACTATTGTGTGATCCTTCGATGAGAATCTTACAGGCTCATATGTGTTACCTGAATCCTCGGCAACCTGCATAATCGACCGAAGTTACCAAGGGATCGGCCCAGCTTCTGTCTCGCCATCCGTCCAACCTCAGATGACGACGAAGGAGATATAATCAGATCATTATATTAGTACCTGGACCTAAAGACGACGAGTTCTATCATCGCGACGACACAACCACATAACTTCATAACAGCAACGATGAGTGGGTTAATACCATTACTACTACCATCATCCGCAGGTGGTAGGTCGAGCGCCAGCTCTTCCCCTGCTGAAACGGGTCGAAGAGCCTCGCTGTCGTCATCTCCGTCTGCACCTCCACCACTAGTCCACCGTCGGCAACAGTCCTTACCGGCTCTCAGGACAACGAGGCGTGCCTCTCTAGTCCCGCCGCCCACGATCCCCATCATTCCATTCACTTCTGTAGAGTGGAAAAATGCTATAGGTGAGGTGAAGCGCAAGTATCTCAACCGCAAGTACCGAGCATGTTCAGCAAGATGCTGTGAGATTCTCGACAACCTCAAGGACCTATCTACCGTGGAACCTCTTTACCTAATCTACCTGCATTTCTACGCCGCGTCATCCCTTGAGCTATGTGCGCGGCCTCTATTATGTTCGTCTAACTATCGCACAAGGCTACTTCGAGATGCTCAATCACACTATGCGAAGGCCGAGGAGTTGATCCACAACGCAGAGGCGAATATAACCAGGAGAACGAGGTCTGAGTCGTCGGTCTCCTCTATTTCTAGTATACACTCCCTAGGCCTATCCAGTGTACGATCATCAATTTCAAGCACGACGTTGTCATCGCCGAGGACGTCAGTATGTTCGGCCGAAGATGGATTCCTGTCAAAGTCGAGCCCCAGACCAGCAATCAAGGCCAAGAAGAAGGTCTCTTTCTCCGGCCTGAATGATCTCATCGAATTCCAGCCCGAGCCGTACATTCGCCCGGATAGTCCTACGTTAGGATGGGAGGATGATATCTTCCCTCAACAATCTGCCAATTCTCTGCCCCTCTTCTCAGCAGGAAAGGCAAAACCGGAATCGTTATCGCAGTCCGAACCAGTGACAGAATCTCAGTCCGAGGTATCAGAGCGCTCTTCGACTAGAGACCACCAACCAACAGAGGAATCAACCCCTTCGGAGGATAAATTCAACCTTGACGCATTCTTGCAAACACGCTCGGTGAATAAGATGTGCGCACAGCTTTCTGCTCTGCGTGCACAGGTTACCTGGCACCGCGATGGCATTGAAGCCTTACTTGCCGAAACGAACGAGACACCAGCATCGCCTACGATCCTAACAGAAGCTTGGCCTATCCCTCCATCACCCTTTACTCCACAGCGGCATCAAATCCGTTCAAACTCTCTTCCTGGCGGCATCGAAATAAACCTAGGCTCGGCCGAAAAATCGCCGCCACTCACTGCGCCCGATCTGCGGGATAGCTTCGCCGGCTCACCAATCCCTAGCCGACCGGCCTCTGCTGCCTCGACTATCCGATGTGGTGACGAGGCCCTGCAGCAGCGCATCGAGCGCCTGCGCGCGGGCGGCTGGCGCAGGAAGCGCTTCGATAACCGACGCTACGAGGCCCTGCGAGAGCAAGTCCTAGGTGAACTCGGGGCTTAAGGACTTTTTTTTCCCGTTTGCTTTTGCGGTCATGCACGTCAGCTTACTGCAGTATATATGCGTTAGCTTCGCCGATCACATATAGTACCTACTATACATGTACATTTCCATATGTTAAATGTTAATACCCAATCTATGTATCAAAAGGGCGCGGAGAGAAAATACGGGGGTATCATTACGTTTTTAATTCTTGCTGTGTATATTACCTACGGCACCCCCCTTGTAAATAATGTCCATCTTTGGTTGTGGATGGGGAAAGGGGCAGCGAGAGGAGACCTGGTTACGAGGCGCCAAATGGAAGAGTCGAAAACTGCGGGAGAAAAAAGCAAAATATGCAGTTCTTCCTTCGACCATATACCCGGGTACGAGGCCGCCTACAAGAAAGCAATAGGATAGGATGAGCCTAGATGGGAGGAGAGACAAAACGCACATACACGCCTCTGGAGAAGGGAAATGAGAGAGGCTAATGAAACCGCAACGATGAAATGTATATTTTACGTCCGTATATATCATTTGTTGCTATCATAAGTGTATTGATTCTCGTGATCCTCCTATTCTCTGCCTATTATTCTATTGCTGTAATATGAACGAAGACACAGAAGGGGGAGCCTAATGACTTGCTGTGACACTATATATGTACTTAGCTACATGATATACTGAATAGGTACCATTGAATACATGCAGTTTTACTCTCAAGTCAAGTTTGAAATACTCAAAATGCTAACCGTGGATATTGACTGGACTGAAAGAAACCATCAAGAGGCACGAGTGGTGTGGGTGAGCAATTGTCACTTTTCACAGGTAGTCTAGGTAGGTACCTAAGGTACTCTCAACATTGAACATCTCAGGAGACATACCCCTTATTGAAGAAATAAGACATTGCATGTTCCATAACGCCCTAGCAACCCAGTAGAAGCCAGAAGCACCTAGCCTAACTACACGAAACGAAGCACAACGCAACTCGACGAGCCCCTACTAGGGCAAAATGGATGGATATCGGAAAGAAACGAAATAGAGCCGTACTCTTTCTTCCCCAGCTTCCTCGAACATTCTCCTACGAATAAAAAGCCCCTCTCCTTGGCAACCCTTGCTATGCATTACAATGATGCGGTTATGATGAACAACGTATTTCATGTGCCGATCCTAAATATTCTTCCATTCTCCATTCCCATTGCCATTGTAAGAAATGAGGGGGTATATATTTCCGCCTATGCTGTCTCAACGTCTTCTTAACCGTGGAAGCTCCTCCGCTTGGCCTCTTTTTCCACTTCTTCCTTAACTTTAAGTGTCTGCTCTTGCTCCTTCATCTCGCGAACCTTGGCCAGTACCACCTCGCGGAAAATGGCGCCCTTCATCGCGCGTGTAAGCTTGCCCTTACCGGTCTCGCCCTTCGGCGACACGGCTTTTCCTGCAGATAATTGGGCCTTGCCGGCCGCGGCCACCGACTCGGCTTGGAAATCGGGATTCTCTGGATCGTCTTCTTGAATCTTAAGCGCCTCGATACGGTTGGCCAATTTGACGAGTTCGATACCGCGGCGTAGGCGCGCCTTGGCCATGTAGGCCCTGATCTCTGGTAGCAAGTTGTGGTCGGTGGCATTCTCCCCGCTGAGCCAGGGATGCCTTAGAGCTTGCTATGAAATTATTAGTACACGCGCTTAGAGGTTCGACGCGGTAAAAGTATCATACCTGACTAGTCCATCTATCATCAGGATCCGGCTGTAAGAGATGCATGATGAAGTCCTTCGCATCATCACTGACATCCCTCCAGTACCGTTCGTGGAAGACGACTTTCCCGTTGCTGCATTCGTCGATCAGATCCTGTAGGTTTTCGGAGCGGAAAGGAGAGTATCCGCAAAGCAGGGTATAAGTGATGACGCCCAAAGACCACATATCTACAGGCTTTCCGTGGCCTTTCTTCAGCATGACTTCTGGCGCTGCGTAGCCGAAAGAGCCTGCCATTGTGGTGAGAACTTCGTCCTTGGTGTCAAGCATCTTCGCGATACCAAAGTCTGCTAAGACTAAGTCGGAATCGGGATCTTTGCTAAGATAGAGGAGATTTTCGGGCTTGAGATCTAACTGTCGAGTTAGCTGATTGTTCAATGGCAGCCTAGGGGGAATCATCTTGGCTGCTTACCTCGGTGCACGACGTTTTTGCTGTGAAGGTAATCGACGGCGTCGAGGACCTGGTTGATGGTTTGGGAAGCATCTTTCTCTGTGAACTTGCCCTGTTCGCAAATACGGTCGAAAAGCTCACCACCAGTGGCGAGTTCCGTGACGATGTACCATTTATCCTGCATATACCAAGTCAGCTCAAGTCGGCGCGAGAATTGCCAATCTGGGTGGATTGATCACATACTCTTGACTCAAACCAATCCACAAATTTAACAATGTGAGGGTGGTTAAGGCGTTGAAGCATTTCTAGCTCGTCCCAGACCATTTTTTCGTTTCCCTTGACATTTTTCTTGAGGATGATCTTGATGGCGACCTTGCCGGTAGGACCGTCCGCTTCGCGCACGATACCGTATGTGCCTGCACCTAGTGTTCGACCAAACTTGTACTTCGCTTTTCTCTCATAGCTTTCGGGCTGGCCTCGAAGGCTACTGAACATGGCGTTGACTATGGTATGGCGTGTTAGTAGGTGACGGGTTTCAAAAGGGCATTGTACATTTGACGATTCGACTTGAGGAGTTGAGACAACTAGAGAATTGACTTGGAATAACCGAGACAGCTCGATTGTTTTTTTCCGAAACAAAGAGGGGAGGCTTGTCGGACTGAGTCCGGGGGGGTTGAAAGGGCAAGTAGATAACTCACAACTCATCGCGACGTGGGGTAAGACCGTCGAGAAGAAACGATAAATGGCGACCGGCTTCCTGGATTGGTCAAGTGGAATTTCCGCCAGAGCTCGAGTCAAAAAGAGTGGACTTCCTAGAAATGAAGGATATGATGCTAGAGGAAGAATATCGGGATAACAAGAAGCGAAAGTTGAGGATCTGAAGGCAACGAGGCTTCAGCTGGTCGATGATGACCGTAAGGCAGGCAAGAGATATGGTAGTCAGGTAGTGTATGCGTGGGTGTATTGGGCTTGAAAAACGAATCCCCAGCTGCAGGGCGTTAGATAACAGGTACGTCGTATCGTTGTACAGTACGTAACGTCCTATGCGCAGTTATGGGGTAAGCCCCTCAGATGGACCAGATGGACCCCTCCTCTTATTAGGGTAGCAGGGTAGGAGCAGCTGAATTTCGATCGACTCTTATAAAACTGGAGCGAGGGGCACTTCCCGTTTTGTGTAGAATGGAGTGGTATTGTTTGCTTTATTGTCAACGAACTGATCTGAGTAAGAAGACGATTGTTTGATTGTGCAGTTGTTTAGGGCAGCAAAGAAAGTTGAAATTGAAGTATGGATAGCAGACATTCATGTCCATATGTAGGTGTCAACAAATACATTGTATGTTAGGTACATATATGTATTGTAGGGGAGTTTGGCTAGGCTGAGTTTTGAGGTAACAACCCCTAGCTTGTCTACCTTACAGAACACTACCGTAAAATGTGATATGATGCGATGTTGACGAACAGCCAGAAAGCCTTGCCGGGTACCTTGCCTTTGCCGGGATGGGGAAACCAACATTCTATTGTTCCCGGCAAGAGAGGCAGCTTATGCATGCAAATTCATCAATATTGCTGATATTAGTTATTCATGGCTGGATATTAGGGTGGCAGCTCAGCCGCAATACTGGAGCAACCCAATAACTCGTTGCCAACGAATTGAATCCGGTGGATGACGCTTGAGGAATTAGCTAACCTAGCACCTGGACGTACCGTGGACGGAATCCGGAAGATCGGCTCATCCCATCATACATAACCCGTTCCTGGGAGCTGGGTTGCCTCACAGCGCGAGCCCTGTGGCTGAGTGATGGTCCTCCAACCGGGCTGCGGTGCCAGCAATCGAGATGCGTCTTGGAAGTGCTGAGGATAAAAGGGACTGTCCGCTCGCATCTGTTGTATTCGAGTAACATGTAGACGGATTGTAACTCGGCAGCCTAGGCGCCTTCGAGACAAAGCCATTGTGGAAGCAAAGGCGGCGGTTACAAATGCCGTGTCACATGTGAGAGGTCGAAGACCAACAACTTCAATCAGTCAATTCGCCGGTGAAAGCAGGATGCCTCAACGGCTTTAGTTGAGTCATGGGCATCATAAGTACCTGGGTATGATAAAATACAGAAGAATGGAGATATTCATTATGTATTCTCTTCATCATATACATGTACTTATGTGGACATCAGGTATCTGGATAATGTGTATTCTGGGGATTGCTCCTTCTGCAAAGCATCAAACATCAACATGTCCCACTCATGTTAGGTAACCCTACCAGCTGCCACCTACCTTATACGCTAACGGAAGGAGGCATCGTCTGCGCGGCGGTTATCGATAACCAGGACCCATAAGTATAAGTACCAACGTCACCTAGCAGTCAGGCGCAGCATAACGCACATCCCTCCAGGTGGCTTTGTTGACTTTGCGGGGCAATTCTATCTGGCTCCGGCTCTGGGCCTCTGGGAATTGCAACTTTCTATTCATTCTTGTCTCTTGTGACCAAATTAACCCAAACCAGTCACACTCTTCCTCTTTGGCCTGACGTCCCTGGTCTTGGAAGAGGTTACGTTGGTTGGACAGCTATGTTCATCTCAATCTGATTGAGCGATCCCCAACTAAGGTACCTCAGTTCATCAGTTCTATAGACGGTCCTCCACCTTGAAAATCACAAGAGTTTCTCATGGAAATTGTTACGCATTTCTTCCTTAACCGTATCTGACTTTCACATTCACTCAGGTTATACCAAAGTGTGTTTGCGTTTGGGGCGCAACCTGAACAACAATATTCAAATCAACCTGCTGGAAAAGACAAGAACTGCTGCGCGGCTTTGTCTTCCACAACACCGATACTTAATCCACTCACCCCGCCACACGCGCCTGATCTCCGCCTGCCAAAATGGCCAACCTGGGCCCCAAGAGGTTGACAAAGGAACTAGCTAAAGTAAGTCTGAATTTGGTAATGGCATGGTGTTGGCGCAACAGAGTCACTGATCAAGTATACTGTTAGATCTCGAATAGTCTACCACCTGGCATTGCCTTGGTGTCGGCTGACAACCTAGAAGAATGGTTCCTTGACATCCAGGTTCTCGACCAAAATCCACTCTATGCGGGCCAGACCTACCGCCTTAAGTTCAAGTTTAGCAATGCGTATCCCATCGGTATGCGCACCCCGCCATCCGTCCAACCGGAGACCATGGACTAATGAGAGTATGACAGAGCCTCCCGAAGTTACCTTCGTGAAGCTGGAAGATCGACCAATACCAATGCACCCTCATATTTATTCAAACGGGATCATATGCCTCGACCTGTTGGGAACGCAAGGATGGAGCCCCGTTCAGAACGTGGAGAGCGTGTGTATGAGCATTCAGAGCATGTTGACGGGGAACACCAGGAATGAGCGACCACCCGGCGATGAAGACTTCGTACGCGGAAATCGCCTGCGACCTAGAGACATTGACTTCTATTATCACGATAATACTGTATAGAAGCGCTGAATCTGGCGATTGCATTTCCCAATAGGACTAGTACTAGCGATTTTGAACTTGGCATTGCGTTGAGACTCGACACATCTCGGTTCCATTTGCATGGTCGTTACTTGGGGCTATATCCCGGAGGAAAACCGGAGTGGAAGGCCCAAGGGATTCATAAGGGAGGCGGAGTTCTTTACGGCCAAGGGCAAAAGCACGAGGCTAATAGGCATTGCGTGGGTAGGCTGTATTCGATAATCAGACTAAGATATCTACCTACATAATAGCGATTCTTCCTTTTTTACGTAGTCTTTTGTGGCCGAGATCTCAATAACGCAATCCAGGCGGTGGCGCCTCCGAGATGACATTGCAATCTCAGCACTACTTCCTGATTCATCATTGGTAAATTAAGGACATTGAGTAACACCTAGGGAGTTTGGACGTAGTAAGGCGCTAATTATACCGAAACCCCCCTATAGCTATAACTACGAGCAGCTATTTGCGAGAGAGTAGTCTGTGGAAGAAAAGCTGTTCGAACATCACACATCGAAATCGATAAGCATATTGTAGAGCGGAGCTGTGACGTCGCCGCCCGTGCTTCGTTCCACCTCGTATCTCTAGCCGCGGTACTAACCCAAAGTGGATTAAGCGATAAGCCTACGGAACCCGCTTAACCTTACCTAAGTTCCGCAAGCTACCCCCCAGCTCATTTGCCATTCCTCCAAAGAGCTCAAGCTAACAACTCGCCATCCTTTACACCGTCACTTTCGCTCAAGAAGTGCCGCCCCCATGAAGAGCTCATAATGGCTCCTCATGCGGGGTTCGATGCTGAACAGATCAGAGACAAAGCTCGCAAGGATCTCCTATATCTCCTCGAAGGCGTAAGTAAGGCTTCCTCGGACTTCTGCCATTCTGCCTAGACAGTCGGGAATAACAAAGACAACCTAGGTTCGCGGAAAGAAGAATCTCGTCATCGAGCGTAGCTTGGCTGGCCCCATTGGTGTCATAGTCAAAGTATCAACCTTGCAAGACTATGGCGTAGACAAGTTTTTCTTTCTAGAAAATAAGAATGCCGACACGAGCCAACGCAATGTCGTGTTTATGGCGCGAGGAGAGTGTGCCCGCCATGCTCAATCTATAGCGGGTCCGTCATTTCCGTATATCTTCTTTCCAATTCCCCAATATCTCATTCAGTATCGAAGGACTACGGGCTTTCAGTAGACATCATGAATGCACTGCACCAATTCACGTTGTCAGTCAATAGTGCCCAAGATCAGAGTCTTATGAGCACGTCCTATAGTGTCTCTTCCGCTATAATGAATGCATGAGGCGCCATCATAACGTGCTAACATCTAATGTAGAGCAGATTAAGCGGCTGCAGCGCGAAAGCCAGACTGGTCACGAATTCCACATTTTCTGGGTGCCTCGCCGTACCCTAGTCTCCGACAAGCTTCTGGAGGAAGCCGGTGTGCTCGGTGATGTGAATATAGCTGAGCTTCCGTTGTATTTCTTCCCGCTTGAACGAGATGTCCTATCCCTAGAGCTCGACAACTCTTTCCAGGACCTCTTTTTGTTCAAAGACACGACGCCCACATTTTTAATGGCGAAAGCTTTGATGGGCATTCAGTCGAAACACGGACTCTTTCCGCGTGTCATTGGCAAAGGCGACAATGCGAAGCGCGTAGCGGAACTGCTTACTAGAATGCGACAGGAGATACTGGCCGGAGATGATGCGAGCGAGAGTGCGAGATCCGGGCTTACTCCAAGCAATACAATAGAAAGCGTTATCATAATTGATCGCGAAGTCGATTTCGTTACACCTTTACTTACGCAGCTGACATACGAAGGGCTGATTGACGAAGTCTGGGGAATTCAGAATAACCAAGCCGATATCGATTCTACCATAGTGGGAGCCCCACCTCCGGCCACGTCTCAGAGCACGACGTCTACCCCGACAGCCGGAGCGGCCTCGAGAAAGCGCAAGATCCAACTGGATTCCTCAGATAAGCTCTATGCCGGGCTCCGTGATGCGAACTTCGCAATCGTTGGTACTCTCCTCAACAAGGTAGCAAGGAGGCTACAAAGTGACTATGACAGTCGGCATTCATCTAAGACGACAGCGGAACTTAAGGATTTCGTGAAAAAACTGCCTGGATATCAAACTGAGCACCAAAGCTTAAAAGTCCATACAGGGCTTGCTGAGGAAATTATGAAACATACCAGAACAGACCAGTTCAGCCGCATGTTGGAGGTCCAACAAAACCTTGCAGCAGGTGCCGATCCCACTTCTCAGTTCGATGCTATCGAAGAACTCATTGCAAGAGATGTACCCCTGAGGGAAATCCTCAGGCTTCTGTGCATATACTCATGCATATCTGGTGGTATCAAATCAAAAGATTTCGATCAATTCAGACGCCTAGTTTTAGAAGGCTACGGCTACCAGCATCTCTTGACCTTACATAACTTGGAGAAATTGCAACTATTCTTGTCTCGTACCTCGCCTATGGCGAGCATGATCCCAATGCCTGGCTCGGGAGCGGCAGCAGGGACCAAAACTAATTATACCTACCTGCGCAAGCAGCTCCGATTGATCGTCGACGAAGTCAATGAGCATGACCCAAATGACATCGCATACGTTTATAGCGGATACGCGCCACTGTCCATACGGCTCGTGCAGTGTATACTACAAAAGCAATACCTCCTTTCCATCATACGTGGCAACGCGGGGGCCGGTGCAGGGACTGCTGCTGGCAGCGGTGCGCAAGGATGGCGGGGGTTCGACGAAGCCGTGAAACATGCACGAGGCCAGACGTTTGATGAGCTACAAAAAGGCGAAGACAAAGCAGTCAAGGCTCGCGCTCTATTGTCCGGAGGAGGCGATAAAAAGACGGTGTTCGTTGTGTTTGTCGGAGGCATTACATTTACTGAGATCGCTGCGCTGCGATTTATCGCGAAAAAGGAAGAAGGTCGGTGCCGTATCCTACCCCTATACCTTGAGTTCCAAATTTACTAACATGATATCTTCTCAGCTCGGAGGAATATTGTTATCTGCACGACTTCAATCATTAGCGGGAATAAGATGATGGATGCTGCGGTAGAGAAGAGATCCTTTGCGAGGGAACCATCTAAGCCGGTGACTTCGTCTACAGTCTAGTACTAAATCTGTTCTCCGTGAAGAATATTCACTAGGGAAGACGACGGCGACAACCGTGGTAAATGTCCGGCCGTATGTAGTGGGTGGTCGAGACTCATGTATACCTGGGTATATAAATGCTTGCCGCCAACTATGTAACCATGGCCATGGGGAGATACTTGGCCACAGTGGCTATTCAGGGCTAGACCAGAGAGATATTAGCTTAGCAATTATGAAACAGGACAGATAAACCATGTTTGACTCATTGCATCAATTGTACGCGTCCATATCTGATCACTGACCGGTGTAAAACGAAGTCTTCATAGTCACAAAGATGTCAATTGCAATCCAGAGCCGCTGGAGGTAGCGGTTGAGAGGTGCATGTACAGAATACGAATTCCAAGATCTTAATAGACTTTAGGCTATCACGTGCCCTAGCGGCGGGGAGCACGGAGCACCCGCCCTTGGATAAGCCCTTCCAAAATTGAAGTGGATCAGCGGAACATCAGGAGCTTCTTATGGGAGCATAGAGTGTACATACCTAATGCAAGACTTGAAGTGTGTGCCTCTATCCCTCTTATGTCTCAGTATTCCCATACAATCCATACAACCCGTATCAATCTTACCCTCCCCCCTCGAAGAGATCGGGTTATTAGAACCGAGAATCTCTCAACCTTCTTATGAACAATACACGTTAGAATACTTGATCCTGATTCATTGACACAATCCAAACCCAGTAACCGTTCAGTAACCCAGACGAGCAATCGATTAAACCCAGCCGAGATCTGCATTTCGTAAAAGGTACAGTACTGTTTCCGCTTATTACCCACTGTGTATGATCATTCGATACTTAGATAAAACCCCCAAATCAGATGAGGCGATTCAGCGTATATCTCGACTAACAAGACTCTCTAGAGTCCAGAAGTCCAGACTACCGACAGAAGTAGTCATCATGCCAATCTAGTGACAATTGCGCACTATTTGGGTCGAATTCTACATATACTTGATATTCAATGGGAGTCTTGGCCAAGCTCCCCATAGACGAATCCCGGACGACCTCGTTCATACCCATATATCGATGCATCTCCATACCTCTGACGGCCACGGCACCTGAGCTCGCCAGTTATGAGAAGCGCTCAGGAGACCTTGTTGGAGGAGGGTAATTGTATTGGGTCCGGACCCCTTATGGACTTAGAGGAATTGGATCACCATCTAGAATCAATACTTGCCTCTCCGGCAGATATCACCAAATCTCTCCCAGCAGCCCTCCTTGCAGATTCCTGCACTTCCTACAACACCGAGTCCTCTATTTCCAGAGGAACTCCCAGAACGGAATCCGAAATCATCGTACGAATTGATGGTATGGATATAGATACAGACACGGACAACATGGCATCCGTTGCTGTATCACAAGATCCTACGTAAGTCTCATGTGACATATCCCGAATGACGGCTTCCGTCATAAACTCAACGCTTTAGTATCATCCCGTCGTGTCCTAAACTGAGCAACAGATCTCATCGGGATCAATCCCCGTTGAAGGATTCGAAGCTTCTCATGGCTCGCGGTATCCTGGGAAACTCATTCGAGTCATCAGCGTCAGCCGTCTCAGACCAGTCGGATTTGACGTCCCTCCCTTCCACGTCGTCGCCCTCAAGTAAAGCCACGACGCCGGTTGAAGTGGATACACTCAAGGGGCCGCTCCCAATTCACATCGAAATACCCATTACCACTAGTACCAAGACGAGAAGACGAACATTCGATGTGCGGCCGCGGGTATCTATCCCAACAGATGTCGCTCCGTATGACTATGCCAACCAATGCATAGCCGCGGCCGAGTCATCTAGACTAAACCCTTACGCTCTACATCAAGATGAGTACTTGCTATTGAGGAATCATCTCAGTCACGCTCAGGTGACGACTTATCTAAATATCCGGAACGGGATTCTACGACTATGGCTGAACAACCCTCGAATAGGGGTTTCCCGCGAAGAAGCCGTCGGATGTGCCAAAGACCCTAGATGGTTTGATGCTGCGAGTGTATGCTACGATTGGCTTGTCCGCTCTGGATATATCAATTTTGGCTGTGCAGAAATACCATCCTCTAAGAAGCGACCGAAGAAAGCAAGCCCTACAAAAAAGGGAAAGACCGTGGTCGTTATCGGTGCTGGCATGGCTGGACTCGGGTGTGCGAGGCAACTAGAGAGCCTATTTCAGCAATACGCTAGGGAATTCCAAGACTTGGGAGAGGAAGCTCCAAGCGTGGTTGTTCTCGAGGGCCGAAACCGTCTAGGCGGTCGTGTGTACTCACGTGCACTCGATGGCAGCAAAAGCCAACACCTAATAGGATTCAAAGGTCGTCGACACAGCGTCGAGTGTGGCGGGATGATTATCACTGGCTTTGATAGGGGAAATCCATTGAATGTTCTGGTAAGGGGGCAGATGGCCTTGCCTTATTACCCTTTACGACCCGATACCACACTCTATGACGCAAACGGCAAGGCTGTCGATGAGCGACGAGATCATCTTGTCGAAAAACTCTATAACGATTGTCTCGAACGAGTAAGCGACTATAAGTTCAAGAATCAGCCATCCAAACTCATCGAAGGTAACAAGGACCTGATGGACGAAGGCCGAGATAGTTCGTCGGAAGGCCAGAAGACTATTGCTCAAGTTGAAGAAGCGACAGCCGCCCTTCCGCAAGCAACTCCGGTTTCACAGCAGAGCTTAGGACCTCAGGTCAATCTCGTTCCTGTATCTACAGACCGAGCAACCGGCAAAACTCATGTTGAACCAGGCACCCCAGCTACTCTCAAGGCAGCCTATAAGGCGCGTCTGATGGGTTGGGCCCTTAAGGATCACGTGACGGAAGACTTCGACTTGGATCTCGATGCCGTAGCCAAGGCTCCCGATGCCACCCTTGGTTCTGTCATGGACGAGGCGATCACCCAGTACAAGAACATTGTTGACCTCACACCTCAAGACTTTAGACTCATGAATTGGCACATAGCCAATCTAGAGTATAGCAATGCTACGAACTACAACCAACTCAGTATAGGAGGTTGGGATATTGACGCTGGCAATGAATGGGAGGGCAAGCACACAATGGTGATCGGTGGTTACCAAAGCGTACCATGGGGTCTAGCGCATACACCGTCACGATTGAATATTCGAAAGAATACTGACGTCAAACGGATCTTCTATGATCCTGATGGGTCAGGAGCCGCTCGCGTCGAATCTGAAGATGGCTATACCATCGAAGCTGACTACGTTGTTTCAACTATACCTCTCGGAGTTTTGAAACATGGCAATGTCGAATTTAATCCTCCATTACCGTCGTCCAAAACGGATGCCATTGGTCGTTTAGGGTATGGCATCCTGAACAAGATTATCCTTGTGTACTCGGAAGCGTTTTGGGACACTAGCAAGGATATTTTCGGTTGCCTTCGTACTCCATCCTCTCGCCACAGCCTCAAGCAGACTGACTACGCATCGCAGCGGGGACGTTGCTTTCAATGGTTCAATGTGTCAAACACGAGTGGCATTCCGGTCCTCATCGGCCTGATGGCTGGAGACGCCGGCTTTGATACTGAACATACTAAAAATGACGAGCTAGTCATAGAGGCCACGGAAGTCCTTAGGAGTGTGTACGGAGCTAAAGTTCCCCTACCGGTGCACTCTATTGTCACACGCTGGGGGTCTGACAAGTTTGCTCGAGGTTCTTATTCGTCTGCCGGCCCTTCAATGCGTCCAGATGACTACCAGACGATGGCTAAAGCTGTCGGTAATCTATTCTTCGCAGGAGAACACACAACTGAGACGCACCCGGCTACTGTACATGGCGCTTACTTAACTGGTCTGCGTGCTGCTTCAGAAGTAATCACTGCCATGCTTGGCCCAATAGAGGTCCCTACACCACTTGTACTGCCGAAGGACTCTATATTCTCTTCACAAGGGCTAAAACGAAAAGAACCCGGCGATAGCTCGGTACCCCTTTCTCCAAAATCCCGAAAGCAAGCTCGGATTGACGAGTATGAACTTGCCGCTTGGCAACATATCGTAGCACAAATTGGAGAGAAGCCCTGGAAACCCCAGAAAGTTGCGGCCAATGCCTACCTCTTATATAGTAAGGCGTCTTTTGAGTCCGCACGCAAGCGCTGTGAAGAGGGTCGCCGACCTGGAAAAGGCAAGCCGAGTCCAAACGAAGTGCGAGTTATGACGAGCAAAATGTGGAAGGAGGCAGCAGCGGAAGACAGGAAGCCTTTTGAAAACCAAGCGGCCGAGATAAAGCAAAAGTACAGCGAATCATTGAAGGCTTGGGAAGTCAAGGCTAGAGAATGGGACCAGCAGTACCTCAAGCTAAGGCAGCAATATGAAGAGGATCATAAGCTTGACCTTGAGGACGAGGGAAGCCCTGCTGATGACAGTGGGAGAGAAAAGAGACGCGCGAAGGTAAGCAATTATGCTGAGAGCGAGGGAAGCGATATTGATGTGGAGGAGTGATACAATGGCGCTCGAACATAACACATTTGCCACGGGTTTCCAGCTCGTCAAGTATATGATTACCTAGGTACGGAAGTCTCTCTCGGAGGATATATCGGTTAGACAAAGGGGTGTACAAAAACTTTGTAAGGTGTCAACTTAGGCGCCGGTGTGTATAGGGGTTCGCGTCGCGATGTCTTCGGCGTTTCTGGCTCTGCATCGGAAGTAGTCATAGGAGGCGTTGCGTGGTGTGTGGTGTGGGATGTGTGGTTCTTTGCATGCATCGCTTCGCTTCGCTGCGTTGCTCGCTGTGGCAATGGGCCAATGCTCTGTGAGGAGCTATGCCCTTGAAATATACGTTTAATTGCGAAGTATGAAATGTACTTTAGTGCCTGCGATGTCTTTATGATATATGCTCGCTGTGAGGGTACCAAGGTGCGGATGATTTATACATAGTGGTATTGGGGGGGGGGGGGGGGGGGGGGGGGGGGGGGGGCGGGGGGGGGGGGGGGGTGGGGGGGGGGGGGGGTGGGGGGTGGGGGT